>WEIU01006522.1:168183-199259 GCA_013389925.1 Aegithalos caudatus | reverse complement strand
CAACCAGGCAGGCAGTTCAATTACAAGCATAATCATATATCAGCTGTCCCACTACCATGTCCAGACCTTGCTGATAGCAGAAAATAAGAACTATATCTATATTGCATTCACTTTAATATTTGCAAAAAGCCAATTTCATAGTATGCATTTATATAACACTAGTAGCTGAATTTTTAGGATTTTTCATACATTGCCTCAAATCTGGTTTATCGCTTCAGATCTAATAATTTACATTTCCTGTGATAATCTGGAACTTCATTTTTAAAAGTGCATGCAAACCTACTTGCAGTGGTGGAATACACAAGCATGGGGCAAACAAGGAGATGAAGGAAAGAGTTACTATTTGTGAACTTGCATTTTTATTTTAAAAGTGGTCTTGGGGGATTTCTCTAGCAACATGCTCCTATATCAAGGCACAAATTGCCTATAGTGGGAGGTAGAATTTGGCTATCTGTATGTTCTCTGTTCCTGCTTTAGAGTATTAGACCATTCCTTCTGCTTCCTCTTGTGGCTGAAAACAAGCTCACTCACAGATAGTCCAGCTCTGTGTGCCCGCTACTAGAGATAAAAAGTGAAGAAGGAGAGGGCTGTTACCCCCTTTTTGCTGTTGAATGACACAAAACGAGTTCATGGTCAGCATGCAGATGTGCACACCACAGAAATGTCACAGCCAGAAGAAAATTACACAGTAAACTCAACTGAGCTTGAAGGAGCTTGTTATTCTGTATGAAAAGCCACAAAAATAGAATTTATTTTTTTTCCCTGGGAAGGTTTTATTCAACATCTAAGCAGTAATTAAATTAAACAGAACTAGATTACTACTTCTAAGTTTGGACATCCCTAAGACCAGATAAATTATGGCATCTTTAGCCCTTGTGACCTGCCTAGAGCCATCAGACTTCCTCTCCATAGTCATTGCATCTCCTCACAGAAGTCTGGCTAAGTACTGGGGGTTATGTTTACAGGTATAACATGTCACACCTGTGAAAGCAAAGTCTTCTGAGAATTTCAAGGCTTTGTTTATAGTTTTTCAGCATTTGAAATATTTTTTCTGTCTATGTTATAATGCATGGTTGAGAGCTTGAAGATTTCCCCTTTTTGTGAGGTTGTTGTATACAACCTCTGTCTGTATACTTCCACCAGAACAGAAAAACACTGATTTCTAATCATCTGACATTTTTCTAGTTGAAAAGAGGTAGAAGACAACTCTTAGGATCTGGTGGCGGATTTCATGTATGTTGAATCAGTCTGTGTCATGATTTCAAGTGTTATTCACAGGAGTCATGCACAGAAGCTATTAATTTTAGATGGAGACCACATTTTTCTAATGCACATCAAGTTATATATGGTGCCATGGGTCATATATCATGATACTTTCCTCTTTTGCATCAACTTGTATGACATTCTTGTTTCAGTATATCTTGCAAAGTGACTCTTTTATAAAGCAGGAGTATAAAGCTGCAGCCTGTGGGCCCAATATTTCTGAGCTTGAGAATGGCTAGCTCTTCCCAAGAGAAACTTTTCAACAGTTTTCCTTTTTCCAAACAACTTTGTGTAAATAACTACCTTTTCCCATAACATATCCAAGTAAACAATATTCTTTTCTTATAACAACTTCTCTCCTAGGTGTCGTTCTAGCAATTCTCAGGCTCAGAAATATCGGGCCCACACAGCCTCTCCAGGCATTACAGAAATTGACTGATGGGCAGAATCAGGTTATTATTCTACTTCCTTAAATGGTCTATGTAACTCCATGTGTAGTGATCAGTCCATGTCCAAAGTTTACTAGCATTACCTACCACGTGTATTTACCTTTAATTTTTTTTTTTTTTTGTCTGAGACCTTCATAATTTCATTTAACAGTGCTCAGGCTGGGCATAACACATTTAATAGGACCATCTGTTGTGTAATGTGTAAAACCTGAAGAGTTATTAGTCCACAGTAAATAAAAATGGAGTCCAGAGCCTGTGGATAAAGCAAGTACTTTTCACTGAATATAGGAAGAGAAAGAATAAATTTGATGCTTTAATAAAATAGGTGTGCTCCCCACAATGTACTTCATGCTCAAGAATGAAAGCTCAGTGAGAGCACTGCAGTGCTTGCTGCCACTGCAGCACTAATCCAAATAAACTGCTATCCAAGAAAACTCCTCTTGAGTTAGCTTGTCAAGTGTGAATGTCAACACAGTAAGACTCCAGAGCTGCATGGATTTGCACTGCAGAGCAGCTAACTTTGTACCCTCATGTTACAAACACGTGATGACAAATCTGCCTTAAAATTTTCCTCTCTCCCTCCCTGCTGCAGCTGATTCAACAGGTTGTGTGATGACTCTGGACTGTGTCTGAGAGAACTTGTATTGGTGACAGCATCACCTTCTAGAGGAGTGGAAGGGCTGACTCTCTGGGTGCAGGAAACCTCTTCAGCTAGATCTTTTGGTGATGGAACCACTGCCTGCTAGGTCAGTGAGGACAAGCCGGGGGACTCACAGATAGTTGCAAGATGAGCTGCTATACTCTGTGCTGTTGGGCTGTACCTGTCAGAAGGCCATTCCAAGCACATCTATACCTCTGTTTATCACTGGCCCCTCTGGACTCTACTCCCTCTCCTGCACTGTCTTTTGTGAAATGCCAGAATAAGCCATGTTGTGTTCATCTCTAGGACTGACCACTTTTTACCAACCACAGCTCTTCAGAAGCTCCACGAAGTTCAGCAGCTATAACACTGTTCCTCTGGGGCTGACAGCAGCTGGCAAACACACTGACTCACATTTGATCAGCTCCTGCTCTCTGCAGAGGCTAAATCAGCCAAATGAAACCAAGCGAGTGACTTTCTGTTTAGCTGGTGTACAGGAGGGCAGAATTATACACATGCTGGGCTTACGGGCACAATTCACAAAGGTCTTCCTATCTCATCAACCATTTTCTAGAAACCTGGTTGACAAAATCTTGTGCTCACTTTTTCCTTCTTGTTTTCTTTTTCCCTCTATCCAGTTAACAACAATCTTAGTGGGAGATAGCACCATTACAGGCTTGCATACGTGGAGTAGGTGTTTATTTTCTGCATCATTCATTGAAAACTGTTTGGTGGTTGTCTTTTTTTCCCCCTCCATTGAAATACTATGGGTTGTATTTATCCATGCAAGGGGATATATTAAAATATTCACAGAAGTGAGTGTTTAAGGAAAAGAAACTCAGGCTGGGCATAAGTCTTAGTGACTAGGCAGTATCTTAGCAGGGTATCTCAGTATCTTAGCAGGGTCTTTCTCTGCTTTATTCTTTCTGCCAAGGACCCCAGGAGTTCACTCAAAGCTGTTGTTGTTGGCCAGGTCTGGATTTAAACTTTGGGAGTTTTGACTTGAATAAGAAGATTAAATGCCTGCCTGAGCAACTTCTGTAGTCTCATTGGCTACCACGGCCTCAGATGACCCAGGCAGGAATTTGCATATTATTAAACAGATAAACAGTGAAAGTTCAAATATTAAGGCACAGCATGACTTGTCAGAGCACCTGTTTGTGCATGTGTACTTAACACTCCTAATACAGTTTCACTGGCAAAAGATTACTGGGCACTATCAGGAACAAATATTCTTGGAAAGATAGTATGTCTAGTTCCTTCTCATCAATATCCCCAAGAATTTTATCCCCTCTTGTGATTAGATGTTATTCTTTTTTACTTTGAACAACTAAATGTTTTTTAAAAGTTAAAATTTCTCACACCAGTTAATGCCTAAATTATTTAGTTAATGCCTAAGATTATTTGTTTGCTTCAGAGTAAAATGCTATCCTTCTTTGCTTTTGTTGCAAATTGCACTTGTAGGATATCCTATTTCAGGGATTAGGCTGGCAACTGGAAGCAAATATATTTGTAAAACAAACTCTAAAATCTGTTGAGCGTGTAACAGAATCATGGTAGCAACATAAGCTGTTCTATCAGAGCAAGTGAAAAAACTGTAATAACCTCCAGTTCTACACAACAGAGGAGCAACAGTTTATTAGACATTTTAGATTAATTCCCCTTTTGAAAAAAATAAGTCTCCTTACTCTTCATAATATAGAAAAATAATGGGACTAGAGATGAGGCAGTTTTTCCAGGCAGTCTCAGAATCAGGACAGGGATCTACAAGGGAGGTGGTGGGTTTTTCTCATACAGAATAAGTGTATCACAAGGTGTTTGGCTCCAAGTAATTTCAGAATTGAAAACTCAAGCAAATATGAAAGGCAGAAAAATCATAATTAGCTGCTTTCTGTTTTGCAGAAAGCCAACTTGCAAATTTCATGCAGAATTAGTAAAAATACCCAACATCCTCACCTACAGAGCTACCTTACAGAAGCTAGAAGAGATCAAAGCCAATTTGCATTATTAGACAGGGATCAGGAAGAGAATGTATAATCGTGCTCATGGGTATTTCTGTTCTCTGTTTAAAAATAAACCAAATAGTATATTCAGCTCTAATACTTTAAATCTCAAAATAATTAGGAACATTTTTATATTAAGAATTACTGCTTGAAAATTTTTCAGCCTGTAGGATTATGGGAAATTGAAAACTATGAGTTCATAAACGCCATGGATTGACAAGCTCTATAAGCCTCTGATTTTAATATGTAAAAAATAAGGTAATATCAGCAAACATCAGACACTTTCATAAGCATGCTTTTAAAAGCTGGAGTTCATAACTTTGGGAACAAATCATTGGTCCTTTGAAGGGCAAAACAGTTCTTTCTGTCTAGTCTGTGATGAAGGAGTAACAAGTGGACACATTTTCCCTGTGGAAGTTGTCACAGAAGTTAGGTCAGTAGTTAGGGTTGTCATTTTGGAATTTACTTTATTTTCAAATACGTTGACTGTATTCTAACCCTGCTCATTAGAGGCGCTTGAAGAAAATGTGACTCACCAGCTATATGGCCTTGCCTGAAGAGACTTCAGAGGTTTTTAGTGATTGATCTCCAATTGCTACTAGGGGATGACAAAAAGGATTTCCTGGAACTGTGATCATCCGCAGGGAGGGAAGGATAGACTTGGATTTTAATATAGTGACTCACATTCCCTCTGGAACAGACATGAAAAATCTATCCTCATCAATATGTCCTGCTCCAGCTAAGACATGAATGCAAGGACTGCATGAGCAGACCAATTTTAAAATTACGTTAAAAGCAAGATATGTCATTGACATTGTGTGATTTACACTAGCTGGCTAGTGGCTTTTGGCTGAAATTACCAGCATTCCTCAGTCACGGTGTGCAAAAGAATTGCATGAGTCAGCCATTTGACCAGAAGATGAAGCTCATTGTCCTTCAGAGGACGTCAGATTTGAAACCTTCTTGGTTCATAAATCCTCTCAAGCTAGGCAGTAGCACAGGGCCTATAACAGCACCTGGTTCTCTGTAGCAGTAGTAGCTGTGTAAAGCTGGTGTCTTAAGACAAAAAGGGAAATTGCAGTCAGCGCTCTCAGTGCCTGTCTTCACTGGCAGCAGGAAGTAGGGAGTAGATAAAGATGCACTATTTTCTTGTACACTTAACTTTTAACAAGTTAACTGGAGCCCAAAGTGGCATGTTCTTGCATGTACGTAGTTGCCATGGATGGAAAAGCTGCTGACACTTGCATCTCCATGAAATCAATAATGTGGCTCCCATTGCTTCCAGGGGGAACAGAGGCCAAAGCTGCAAATCCTATCAGATAATTATGAATCAAACAAAGAGTTGCAGTATACAGTAAAGCTCCACATGGCTGTGATTCAGAAAAGCACTCCATGTTCTTTGTTAGGAAAGTAAATCATGCAGCAGCAGGAGACATTTTCAGCATTCTAAATGCTCCTCAGGAAAACTGAACTCAATTTTGACTGTGCAGCTTTATGTACCTGATGCCTTCATGAAATTTTTCCAGCTTTGAGGATTGTTTGGGATTGTTTCCTTCACAAAAACAAACAAACAAACTCAAACAAAAAACCCAACCACAAAAGCCCCACAAACAAGCAAAAAACCAAACAAAACCCCATTTTTCTCTTATTTTAATATGTTCCAGTGTGCATTTGTTTCCACAGCTGATCACTGAAACCCCAAGAAGGCAACAGCTGTTTTGAATGAACAATCAGATTGCCTAGCTAATTAATGGTTTTAAATGGACTTGGGGGGGAGTTGCCTCTCCTTCTTGTGATTTCCGTGATGATGAAACTGTTAATAAATTCTTAATGAGGAAAAATGTTACATAAATGTTGGGTAAACCAGGTCTTCTTTTATATTCAAAGCATAACCCAAAATTAAAATGCACCATGTATAGAATCTGAGCCTCATTTAACTCATCTCAACCTACTCTGTGCTGAGATGAATATATCCTGCTTCTTATTTGGTGTGTCCTGTTGTGTTAAATGTACCACATTGATTTAAAAACAGCAGATTCTGTGGGTGCCCATGGTTGTTATCAGAACCAGAGGCTGCACGCCTGCAAGACGTGACTCCACAGAGCGCCTCTACTTAGAAAAAAAATAAATGTGTAAAATGATCTCACTTGTCCTTTAAAAACAGGTTTCTAATCCATTTAATCCATTCCTTGCAAATAATCAACTGAAAATACAATTTCCCCTTTAAAATTGAGTGTATTATTCTTTTTTCTTTTTTTTTTTTCTGTAGCATTTCCTGGTTTATTCATAGTAAGATCATAGCCAAGAAAGAACTGTGCAATCTGTAAGGATTTTTTTTTAATTAGTTGGAAATCATTACTTTTAATAACTGCTGAGCAGGATGCCTTCTTAATATAAATTTTTGAAGCATTCTGAATTTTTCCAAGAGCATTCCCAGAATTGCATTTTCTTTTAAAACTGTGATAGAATGAGATAAAAGATAGAATAGACATAGAATAGATAGATAAAAGATAGAATGTTGTATTTTAGAATCACTAACCAAAGGTTAAAATCTTCAATGTGGAATTTTTAAGGAATCATATATTTATGGTAAACTCTAATTTTTAATAAAATAGACATGCCATCAGCTATCTTTCTGATGCAAAATTCTGCTGTATCGTGTGTGATGTTAACCAGCCTCAGAACACTGAGAATTATTTAGCTTCTGTTCAGTGCTATGGGAGGAAGGCTATGTAAAATTATGCTTATCATACCAGAGACCCAAAAGCCATGAATCAGTCTTCCCAAAAAAAAAAAAATTGCTTTAAAACTCGTCATACTGAAAATTTATTTTTTAACCTTCTGTTTTCTGAGACTTTAGCACTTTCATTTTCTGTGTTTTGATCTGCAACTCTGAGGATATGAGTAACTTTTAAAGGGGAAGTGGAGTTTCTTCACTGACCACATAAATGCAAGAGCTGGGCTTTTAAGAAAGATAATTACATATTATGAAACTAGGGGTGAACCAATCCAAATTGACATTGCTGAGACAACAGCCCTAGAGCACGAAAAGTACTGGGTACTAATGAACAGAGTGAAGGGAAGATAAATAATTCTAAGTCCTGGCATTGTATCCCAACAGCCAAGTACCTGCATCCAGAGTTCAGCTTAATTGTTCCTTTTCCTTGCAGGCACCAGACGAAGGTGTTCTTGCATGCACTTTTCTATATTGCTGGGCAGATATTTAGCTTATTTACCCAAGGTGAAACTATTTGATGATTCCTACCCACTTACCACATGTGCCCTCCTCACAACTTAATTCTTTATTGGTTTTTTAAGATAAAATTTTGGCCCTTATGCATTTCTAACTCTGAGGTTACATTTTGTTTAAATGCTGTTGGTATTGCGATGTGTTGAGCATATGCAGTAACAAAGGTACACACACTTCTGACCTATATTCAGGGGCCAGAGATGTGGATCAGAAAGGGAACGAGCTTTTCCTCTGTTTTGGCAATAATATCCCAGCTTTTTTCATTGCAAATGTTGGAGCAGTGCCTCAATGACTTAGTAGGTAAGCTTTGCCAACCTATTAGCTGAGTTGTTTAGTGTGGACTTTGATTAACTTGGTACAAATTTAACTTTCTCTTGGAAAACCTAGCTGTTTATTTTCTGTTGCTGCTACAGTTGTGGCTAATATCTTGAGATCTACACTATAAAAATGAACAGATAGCTTATTGTGTTGGTACAGATTTTTGTTTGGCATCAGCAAGTTGCATTCATGACTACTGACAGCTGAAGCAGCCAGATGTGCGTGTATGTGCATAGTTCTTCAACCACGTGGGCTTTTGCACAGTAAATCCATTAGTGCTGATTGCTTCCCTTTCTCCAAAAGGCCCTGCTTCGTTTTGCTATCTCTATCTCTAAATCAGCAAATAGCTTTTAGTAAAATCCTAAAGAGCTGGACATTTGTGAATTATATAATTTAATGCATTAGTCACAAAATAGCAGACAAATTTGTTAAGGGTGACTCACGACTTTACTGCCTGCATCTTCTAGATGTAAGATGGATCTTTATGACTTGGGTTTTCTTTTCTTGCCTTCAACCTTCTTTATTCTTCTCTGAATGACAAATGTGTTGCCTGTTTTATGGCTAGGAACACATAATGTATGAAAAAGGTACCTGCCTTCCCTCTGAGAAAGGGGTCAGGAAGCAGATGTGGTACAATCTCTCGGTGGCAGGATATCCTCCTCTCTTGAAGGCAAATTATAAGTACATTTATGGAGATTTACCATCTTGGACTTGAAACATAGCCTGTAACCTGAAAGTCAACATTCTTTCACAACAATTGGTATGCTGCTTTGGAGTCTGGCAACTGAAGGTAGTTAGAAAGAGAAGTGATTTCCCTGTGACCCCAACTATTTGTTTCATAGCAATGCTTACGAAAGCGTTTGCACATTTCTCAGCAACCAAAGTCGCACATGGTGCTGAAGTTGTTACAACACCTCCCTGCCAGCAGAAGGAGAGCGTTTCCTTCCTCTCCATGCCCCTCCCACTGCCCAGTCCCCTGCTCTCCATTCTGCCCCTGCTGCTTGTGTGACTGCTCAGGATGCTGGGCTAGCCCTGAGGGCCAGGAGTGGAAGGCTAGGGCAAGGAATAAGATTCCATCCCCTTTTGATGGTTCTAAAATCAGCTAGTGCCACAGCCATAAGGCATGTAGATTCTCCCAAAGTTTCACTTTTCTCCTCCCTGGGTGGTTGGTCCATGAGTCGCTGCCAAACAATATAGAAAAAACATTTTTTGAAGACTTGGGAAATGCATCTGGATGATTATGGGATATGAAAGCCTGTATTAGGTTCCTCCTCAGGGAAGAAGCTGTCACAATTTTTTTCTCAAAACAGTCTCCCCAAATACACCCTTAAGCAAGATAGAATTCAGCTTCTTCATGAGGTGGGTCCTCAAGACAAGGTCCATGAGTCAAGCTCTTACTCATTTCCATTGACATGCTAAGGAGTCTTTTTTAGTCATGTACCTTCTAGGCAAATAGCATCATCAGAAATAATTGTAGTGATGCAGCTCTTCCTTCCAAACAAGCCAACATTTCTTAATTCACTGGACATGGTTGGCAGTGCCCTTTGATTACAGGGCTGAGTCAAAATTCAGATTATGTCTACAGGTGCAGGAATACCCATGCAACAGGCTTTGCTTTTCCCAGAAAATATCTTGCTGCTTTCTCTCCCTCTAGATGTCTCTTCTTAGACATCTTTGCTACTATGTTATGTTCCTTTTACTGAAATCACTCCTTAGTTATTGAATCTTCTGTTATTTCCACCATGGTGGTTTTCCCCTTAGAAAAACAGCCTATTCATCTCTTGACAGATCACTTCATACCAGCCTGCCTGCCCTGGCTGCTGTTTGTCCACAATTTGCATTCTACAGTTTAAGCTAGTGATCAACTGTTTTCTGACCTCCTCCCTGTCCAGCAGCACACAGGAAGCTGGAGAAGCACAAATATAGTTCATAAAAATAATACCCAAAGCACCTCCTTACCTACCAAGGGTTTATATAGGGGTACAAAAAGAGTTGCCCCAGGAGTCTGGAAATCTTGCATAAAGCAACGAGTTCAGTATTTCTAGTTCATGTGTGCAAATGGAACAACACTTCAGGGGTCTTCAACTCATCACCTGCATCTTTAAAGACTGGAGCCTGATGTGCTGAAGAGAAGAACATTGCACCTTGTGCTTACAGACACTTTATGGACTTTGTTAATGGTTAGCCAAGTCAGTAACAAGACTGGGAAAACTGTTAATGGTATATTTACCCAAAAGTGCAGCTAGAGCAATTTGCAAAATGATGTATGATATCCACATGAATACACAGACATATCCCGGGGTAAAATGGGCAGAGTGTCATGAGCGGAGTGCAAGCTTCCTGACTCACAGGACAAATAATATAATCAGGGGAGTATCACTTGGAATGACTCTTTCCAAAAAACAACATTATATAAGGGTTAAAATTCACTCCAGTTGTGGTGCATTTCATTTCAATTTTGCCTGCCCACGCTTGGGGTCAGAGCAATAACTTGTGCCAAAGTGTCTTTGACTCAGGAACATCCAGGTTTCTGCATGTTGCTGTGCTGATTGGACACTTTTGTCATGCAAACACTAAATAATGTGGAGTACAGGCAAAAAAAGAGAATTGGTTTGCACTGGGATGTGGCCCTATGGCACTCAGTCATTCCCTCCATTTCAGCCCCACCTCTGAAGGAAATGGCTTCTTTGCTTATGGATGCTCCCTCAAGTGCCAGTGGCTGCATATTAACATCTACTTTGTTCCCTGTTTTGCATGAGATCAGCTTCTCAGGGACAATCCCACTCCCTGTGCTATCCCTGCCTCAGCCTGTACCTTACAGCAGTTTCTGCTCATCAGAAGGGCATGGTTTTGAAAGGCCTCTGAGCCACCGTGGGCATCCTCCTCTGCAGGCTGGGGAAAGGCTGCCACCGTCTCCCACCTTTCACTGCCTCTCTGGAGGCCTTGCTAACAGCAGCAACTGATGGTCTGTTCCAAGGGAGCTTTCACATCTGTCTGTAACCATGGTGACCATCGACTGGGGCCAGTATCCTGGAGTTCCAGGAGCCAGAGATGCAAGAGCATGTGTAACATTTCTCTTCTGTGGCACCTTCTCTTTTTCCTGATAATATCTGCATGTTCTCCTCATACTATAGCCCTGGAGTTCAGACTTATGGAAAGTAGTTTCCCTTTGCATTTTTAAATACTTTTAGAGGCTGTTTTTTATTTCCAAGGGAGAAACACTTGGCTTCAAAGAATATATTTAAAACAACATAACTTCTGTGATCATCCTTATCCATTGGATGTATATAAAAATCTTCAGTCAGAAAAAAATGCACCGAAGATTATTAATACAATGCAACTCTTACTAAAATACGATCTCTCCCTTCATTTTGTATTACAAACTGTGTGTTTGCTGAGTACTTTCTCTTTGCATTAAGAGGCTCAGTATTTCTGCTTGGCTTTCTGCCACTTTTCATTGCTTAACTCCTTTTGATAGTTAGCAGCTCTTCTGTTTATTGGGTTTTTATTAGTTTAGTAAGGCATCTCCACTGGGCACTGTTAAATCTCTCTCTCTCTCTGTTTCTCTCAACACTCCTCATACTTAGTGACTGCTTTCTCTGCAACTCCATTTAGTGAACTCCCAAGCTTCTCATCCTGAAGTGTGGTACACAGACAGTGTCACAGCATGCAGCAGTGCAGGGGAGAGGAGTGTCCTAGTCACAGGCTGACCCCACAGCTCACTGCTCTTGTATAGGAGTCCAGATCCCACGGTGGCTCCTCTACAAGTAAATGGCAATCCTGGACACTGGAGGCTTTGCGCATCCCCGGCGATCTGCAGGCAGGGCAGGATCTGAGTAAGCCTGAGGGACACTCACATAAACCTTTTGAAGAGAAGCAACATAAAAGCACCAATATCTGTGCAATATGTTTGTATAATGAAGTTAGAAAGTTACTGGGTATCAGAGTGACTAAAGGGGGTGATGTGGGTTCTGCTGAGGCCTGGAGAATTATTTTTGCTGCCTCTTGTGGTCTCTTTGGGGTTTTAAACTGAATTTACTTTGTCATACACAGCTGCTATGGAAGCACATATATGTAAATATTCACTAAGATAAATACACCAGCTTTAATAAATGCTTCTCTTCTCAATGAAACCTGTCCATCTGGCATAAAGTAGTACAGGTATTAAAAGCAGGGGTAACAAGCAGAAAGTTCTGCTTTTGTGTGTCACAGTAGATGTCATCAATATTGTCTCTATTGCCACAATATTGTTTTCTATACCATAAATGGTCTCTAGGTTCACATACTGCTTGTACTGTGGAGATGGAGGAGAGGAGGGTTTTCCTCAGGACAGCTAAACTTAAAAATGGGAATTCAATCCTTAAGAACAACAGAGATGACCTTGGATTTTTTTTCAGGAATGATTTTAGGGGACCTGGGAACTCCATTTATCTGCCACAGAAAAACTATGGGCTGCAGGAGTCACTGCCACAGCCATTCCCACCAAGTGTGTGGCTGTCACACGGGCAAAGCTCCCACAGCCCAGGGGCTCTGCAGCTCCTCACTCCCCTTGATCTCTAAGGCTCAATACTACAAAGTGACAGACCTGCTCTGCCCATGTTGAAATCTCTCAGCCTCCATGGAAACTACCTGAAGTGGAAAGTTCTAAACACTTTCCAAGAGCTACTTGACACTCTGCAAGCTGAAGCTGTAGCAGTTTGTCATTTATTTATCTTTCATTTGCATGTTGGCCATCTTGCTGAATGGTGCCTGGTGCATACTTACACTAAGGTAAGGCTTCCCTGGATCACTCCGGCATTGAGGTGTGTTGGTAACACTCAGTCTATGTGGAAGTGCACCTGTGTGGTGAATATATGGTCTGCAAAGCCCAAACTACTCTCTCCCTTTTCCTCTTCCTCTTCCCCTCTCCCTCTCCCTCTCCCTCTCCCTCTCTCTCTCCCTCTCCCTCTCCTCCTCATGCTGACATGGCAGAATCTAGTGAGTGGAGGAAAACNTCCCCCTCCCCCTCCCCCTCCCTCTCCCCCTCTCCCTCTCCCTCTCCTTCTCTTCCTCTCTTTCTGAAAGGCTGAGGCCAAACTGTCAAATGCTGCTTCTCTGTTGAGCCCTGTCAAATAAAGGTGCTTGTGAAGAGACAAGCTGCAATTTAAAAGAAAATTTGATAAATGGAGGAAGGAGGCAAAAAAGAGCGAGAAAACCTGACTACCTGCATACTGTCATTTGTCACTGGTATTCTTATGTTCCCTTCAGATCACTGAACCCTTTTAAAAAAATAGAGGTACAGCTTATGACATCTGATGCTAGCAACAAACTGGAAAGTTTGGAAACTGAATCTCAGGACCTGTGCCTACTGAAGTCTGACTAATGTTTTGTGTCTTTGTTACATTGACTTGATCTCCGGTTCAAATTACAGCTCAGAAACTGAGACCATAAAGAGATAAAAGAGGAGTTTATCCGTATCAGACATAACCTTTGCATCCCTTGTGCCTAGTCTCTTTCTGGCTGAATTGGCATAGCTTGACAGGATGTGAATGAAAAAGGAAATAAATTATTTCCAGATATTTTACCTATACAAGGACCACCTTTGCTCAACTTATCTTACTTTTGTTTTTCTTTTCTTTTCTACCAATATTTTCAAAATGCATTTCTTTTTGCTGACATTTCTGGGAGACTTTTTTATTAGATCAGTTTTAGATATACTCACTACATAGCAGAAATAATACATATGATTTCACCAATGAGTTACATGCAACAAATAATGAATTATGGATAGTAGAAGTCAAAAGCGAAGTCACAAGCCTAATGCAGCATTTAAATCCTGTTTGCAACATCAAATGAATGTGCTTAGATTCAGTTCTTTGCATATTTGCCAACAAACTGGCAACCTTTCTGGTTTCCATGACCCAGAAAGGAATGTCACTGATTTCCCTTTGCCTGTTCTTGCTTTCCATACCTGGTTTCCAATCAATTAAAAAAAAAAAAAAAAAAAAAGAAATCATAAAAAACAAAAAATCAATAAATGTTCTCTAGGTGAAACTTCAAAAAGGGTAGCCATTGGCCAATGCACAGACACTACCACAGCTGCCAGGAATTGCCAGCATTGCTGAAAGACTGAACCCAGAGAGGAAGGAGCAGGTGCCTAGAAGAGGCAAACTGCTGCATCCCCTGTGCCCACATCTCTGTGGCCCCTGTACCTGAATGAGGCACATTAAAGGCCCTTCTTATGGTGGGTCTGTCTTGTGCTTAAATATACAATTTTACATTCCAAAATCCTTATCTTGGCATTTCTCACAAGTGTTCTGATCATACATATTAGATTCATATGTGGGCATGGGTAGAAGAAACACAAAGCATATCTTGGTTAGTTGCAGTAGAGTCTGAGGTTTGGAACAAAAGTGTCACTGCAAAATTTGTTATACTCCTACTTTGTGACCAAGATTGCATCTTTATGTATCAAGCAGTCAGCCAAAATTGAAATAGTTGCTTGTTGCTTGCTTTTGCACAGACATTGGTATGATCTTGATCTAACAGTCTTTCTCTTCAGGATCACACAGCTCAGCATCTGCTCTGCACATATCAGCCCGTCTCTCTGACCCCAAAGGCAGAGCTGGCTGATTCATGAAGTGCATTTAAAGCAAAAGCAAGGAGGCAAAGCTGCCTGTCATTGCTCCTGGACTGTACTGTGTCCCAGATTGCCTCCTCTGCAGATTGGCTATCAAGCCAAACCATTTGCCATCTCTTTTTCCCAGTTCCTTCACTTCCAGCCAGTTTCACTGCCTGTTCTTTCTCTTGTCCTTTGTCCATGGTTTACCTCCTTCAGCTGTGGTTTCCTCCCCTCCCTCAGATAAAGCTGTGATGGTCTGTTTTCTCCTCTCTTCTTCTATCTTTTACTAGTGGACCAAGCTGCAGTGCAAGCCCCTTGCAGCAAAGACTGCCTTACTGTGAGTTTGTGCAGTGCCCACCACACAGATGTCCCAATGCAATCTGAGCCCTTTTGGTGTTGCTTAGCTGGCCCATCCACTGTATGAGGAGAGCATTGCCCTCTGTCCTGGGGATGTAACAAGGTGACTTTGGCTCCTACTGTCTCTGAAGGCCCAGCTGAAATCACATCTCATATGGGAGCTGCCTGGTGATCAGCATTGTCTTCAAAGAAGAATTAAGTCTTCACCTCTCTCTTTTACCCTCTCTTCTGCAGCTCCATGGCTTTTTCACACTACAGCTCCAACAACCAGTGGAGTCAAGGTACTGTGTATTTTCTTGTCCATGCCCTTACAGGCTTGGTGGAAGCCTCAGGTATAATTTCCTCAAGCTGGTGATGCTGAAGTGGCACAGGTGGAGCGGGGAAGAGACACCCTGTTTCTCACAAGCGAGCTGTCCTAGGCTAGTGGCCTCTTTCTGCTCTGGCTTGTGAGGTTGTTGCCTGCTACCTCCTCCCCTGCCTGAGGTGAGGGAGCCGCCTGCCTCCTCCAACAGCCCCAGCCGGCCCAGCTTGCCGGGGCAGCGCCGGGAGACACGGGCTGGCAGTGCCTTCCCTGCACCTGTGAGCTGCAGGGCCACGGCTGCCTGTCACCACCCAGCTCCACACGCTGGCAGGGGCTGCTGCTCAGAGAGTGCAGCCTTCTGGGCAAGGCATGGGCTCCACTGAGACTTCCCAGGCTTGCTTGGGAGCCCAACATCAGCCGGCGATGAGGAGATTTGGAGGCTGCTGCAGGGCTGAAGAGGCATCTGGCCACACAGTAGGGAGCTGAGCAGGGTCTCACCACTCAAGCTCAGCAAGACAAAGCAGAACACTTGAAGTTCCCATGTGCTCCATGTCCATTAAATCAACCTAAATAACCTTTTCCTGCTAATACTCTGTTAATGTGTTGGGGTTTGGGGAGGTCTTATGGCAAAGAGTGGTGGGAATGGGTCTGTGAGAAATGGCCCCAGAGAGCTGATGCTTGTGTCGAAAAGGCAGAGGGATGTCTCCTTCCCTTAGCCCCTTAAAAAGCACCTTCTGGTTCTTTGCAGGGACCTTGCTCCAGCTTCCCATCCTACCCTTGCAAGCAGCTGCTTGGCTCTTGCAGTTACTCAGGAATCACTGTCACTTCTCCTCCCCCACTGTGAAGAGACAGGAGTTTGGAAAGGCCTCTGGAGCCTCTGTTTGCACAAGCAGATCCTCCTACCCTCTGCTTCAGTCTAGCCAGCAACCAGAGGTTGCTATAGGAAGTAATGTGGGCACTTGTGCTGTGTGGTTGATCTTAGTGATTCTGTGCCTTTGCAAGGCAGAGTTTCATCCCTGACCTATCTATGCAACCTGCTTTAAGCCCTGGCTCAGAGCAGTCAGCAACCCATGAAGATGCCTGCCAACAGAAAAGCCATGGAGAAGTGAGTCTGGATACTATTTATAAGGATAGACATTATTGTCAGTGAGCCACACTTTGTGTGCAGCATTTGCCCTCCTTCACGACATGATGTCACTCAGCCTGTGGCCTTATTCTGTAGTGTAGGAAAATTAATACTTTTGGTCACTACTAGTCAACTGATCCCTTCCTATTTGGAGGCAAATTTCATGCTGGAAAATGAGTGTGTAGTTAGCTGACAGAAAGGAAACAAAGGCAAAACTTTTCTGTAGCATACAGAATGTTTTTGTTGTTGAAAAAGATGCAATTATAATGAGCCCCATTCATTAGCTCTCTTTCAAAAGTCACACATCTTCAGAGATAACAATCTACATTTTAATTCCATTTCTAAGTGACTTGGTTTGACCTGTTTTGCTAGAAATAGTAATCCTGCTCATGAATGCCATCTGCCCATTCAGACTGCTCGTGTACCAAATAATATCTTCAAGGCTGGAGCTTATGGCTTTAACTATCACATGATACACAGTCCCATGCCTCTTAATCAGAGCATCAAGTGATTTATTCAATGTGCTTTTTTATTTCCTGCTGCAGCCTGCCCTCTCAGAAGTTTCCAACAGCTTGAGGCAGCCAGAATTCATTCTTAGGGCTGTCTACTTTCTGACTGGCAATGCTGTTTATAAGCAGCAGCCTTTTCTGCTTTATCTTGCTGTATTTGTTTCTCTCCCAGTAAACTTCTCCTTGTAAAGTGAAAGCCCATGGTAGTGGGGGTGAAACAAGAGGATCTTTAAGGTCTGTTCCAACCCAAGCTATTCTATGATTCTACAATTCCCATGCTGTCAGACAAAGCTCATAATTCTGCAGTGAATGCAGCAAGATCTTCTCTGGCTCCAAAACCTGCTTTAAGAAAGCAGGTGATTTATTTGTACTCCACCTGGCCCAATGGGACCCTGAATCAAGGCCAAACTTCAGGCAGTACTGCACTGTGAATGTAACAGATAGATTGAAAAGATTGCATGAGTAACACTACATGATGTTTCTGTGTCACATTGCTGCAGAAAATCTCAGTCTGTAATGTATTTGGCAACTGGTTTTTATGTGTTATGTGGCCATGACCTGAAAACAGCATCTCATAGGTGAGCCATCAATCACTACAGCACTGAATGCTTACTTCAAGCTTGCTTTTAAGACAAGCAGCCACACTGATTTAGACACATACAGAGCATTCATTTAGTAAGATTTTCTTCCGGAAATGTAACTAGCTCTAGTAAACCAAAATTTGATCTAAGCACCAGACTTTAAATGCAGCATTTTTGGGTTTTATTCTTAAAAGTTCTTACAATCCTGTAAGCTAAGGAAGCATGTCACTCACTCTTTCCTAGGCAAAGCAGAGACCAAAACTACTGAGAAAAATTCTGAAAAGTCTAAAGTTGATCTCCTGACTTGTAACCTGTGATTATAATCACAAGACCATCCTTTCCTCTGTTTTAGTAATAAAAAGCAACAACAAAATCAGTCTGAAATGAGACAAATATGTCTCTCTTTTGTTGGAAAATGTTTATTAATATTAAGGATGGGTGTTACTGTTTGTTATTATTTTAGGTCATAGTAAAGTTAAGGAAGGGAACTTTCTTAGCACCTCCTTTTAAAATGGCTAACTCCCTGAATCTATATGCACATGATTTGAATCTGGCCATTTTATTGCAATGCCAGCCTCCATCTGTGACTGAGTTGCACCGTGTTTCTCTTACAGCTGTGCAAGCAGAACACAGGAACTGTTACACTGTACACAGGGTCGGGAGGGAGGCTGTGGTGAGAGCACTGGAGCACATGGCTGAAGGTACCATTCCCAGCATTTCCTGACTCTTAAATTACATTCTGCATTTTTGTATTTTAGGTGGAACATTACACTGGAGCTGAAGAAGCAGAATGCCCTGGGATGAGTCATTTGTATATCCTGTGATTGTGGTTTTGTTTACCATCCTGCCAAGATAAAGATTAGAATCCTTTGAAGGATGACTAAAAATTGTTGTATGTTGCTGCCAAAAGAGCATCAGCTGTCTACATTAGTATTATCTTCTAATTTTTTTTATGTTTCTCATTCATCTCTTAGAGATTTTGTGTTAACAGGAACAGATATCTAGCTTTCCAAAGGGCCTAACATTGCTATGGCTGGCTGGGACAGCATTAGTGCTACTGAGGTGACACTTCTGGTGACATCCGAAGTGTTAGAGCAGGATTTCCTGAGCATGTTCAGTACAAGTAGGAAGTGTTAAAGCAGACAGTATGTAGAGTGCATGCCACTGGGGAGACCCTCTGGTCTCCAGCATCACCATGTTAAAAATATATATTCAAGAACTGACCCGGCAAGGAATCACCATTGTAAGAAAAACTGATCTCACACACTGCAGAGACATTATTCCAGATGCAAGGGTTGTTCTTCTGTCTCCATGGTGTCCATATGAGTTCTGTCTATAGTCATGGTGACTTGGACACCAGGCACCTGAAGCAGTAGGTGTTTCTAAGTTTTCAAACAGGCACCCTGTGGTACAGTGGGAAAGGATGGCGTATACAGTCTGCTGGGCTACTCCACTCAGTCCCCTAGTGCCAACACCAGTTTAAGGTTCTTTTCTTAGAAGACAGATGAAAGTGAGGATCGGCTTTCATTTCCTGCTGATTATGAATAGCTGAGAGATGTCTGAGTTGATTTCAGGATGTGACAGGACTGTGTAGGAAGAACTAAAGTCTCAAAGACTGCTCCCAAAATTCATGATGTTGTCATCAGACACCTCCTAGCCTGCTGCGATGGCTCCACGCTGCACCTGAAGCAATTCTTTGTGCCGTCTTTTAGATACAGACTGTCCAAAAACTGATGTTCTTGGGTCTCAAAGAAGAGTAGCAACTGTAGAACTGCTGGATGTGAAAATGAGTCTATCTGAGTCCTCATCAGGAGTTTGGCACCACTGCACCTCAGCTCTGCCAGTTTGGAAAGGATCACAGTGGTGGCCATCTGGAGACTTCTATTTCATTCTAGGCACTACCCCCCAGACTTGTGGCTGGGAGACCTGCAGTGGGCAATGCTGCAGTGTTGGGGAGCAGAGGTGAACTGTAAAGCAGCACTCCTGGAAATGCTGATAGATGAGATCCCCAAGACACCCCAACAGGAACTTAATCTGTTCCTCTTCCCCAACAAGTCCTGAAGAACCATAACCTAACCTGATTTGCAGTAAAGCAGATGTTAGAGAGCTATTGTGGGTAGGGCTGGGGCATGAATATCACATGAGGGGACACACTGCATAGAATAATGGTCCATATAATCTTTTTCCACTGACCTACACTGGAGCTATTGTTGCTGTCTTGCTGAGCATCTGACCGAACATCTACAGCAAATATTGGTGAGAATTGCTTTTGACCACTTGTATAACCACTGGTAATGTTACTTATGTTTTCAATTAACTCTCTTATCAGGATGAAAGTTAGTAGAAATTGCTGAAGAAAATGCTTGAACAATTACTGTAACAAATAATCGACATCTGATACCAACTTTTCCTCAGGAAAGGAGCTGGAATGCATGAGCTAAGTAAATGTTATTTAGAGATATAATTACAAATAGTGTAATGCTCCAGTCAGGAAACCAGTACGGAGAAGATCTAGTAGCTGATCAGGTAATGGTAATTTTATAATGTGGTATTTGCAAAGAATATCTTTTAAAGGCAAATCTTAACAGACTCTTCTGATTAATTTTATTTTTCAGCCAAAACATACATATAGAAACAGTACAGTTTGTGAGCATAATTAATATACTTGTGGGAAAATCAAGCATTTTCTGCAATAGAGAGGGCCAACCAAATACCTAGTACTGTAAAAACTGACAAGTTATGTGGTATTTTACACCTCAGTAATGTTTTGGTATATAGTGACAACTTCATTCAGAATAAATATTATGTACTTTGTTTTCTCTTCATTGCCAATATAAAATGCTTCAAAAGAAAATCCCAAATACCCTGCACAGTGCTAAGCTGAGCTAAAAAGAACATCCTGCAACTAAAAAAAGAAAGAACAGTCTTCTGTGCATCAGGAATAACAAAAGAAGCAAGAGCTATGATCATTATATTAAGCTGTGCAGCCAGTTACTAAGTGCTAATCAATAGACACAGATTTAGAAACAAACGTAAGTCCTTTCCATTAACAGAAGTAAGCAGAGGGCTTGGAAATAGCATAGCAACAAACCTGCTCTGCCTGGAGGAAGCCATTTCCATCACTCAGGCTCCACTGCCGTCAGCGGTGACACACACGGACCTGGAAATGGTACTGCCTCAGCACTGAGTGCATGCAGCATTGAGGCTGTTCTGCTCCCACATTACACACACTTGCCTGAGTGAAACACTCCTTGTCTGAGCAGAAATGTCTATTTAAAACTGTACTCACGGTAAGATTTATGTCCTACCTGGCCTGGAGCCAGCAAGTGACAAACTGACTTTGTACAACACGCATAAAGACTTGTAAGCCTGACTCTCTCACTCTGAGCCAGAAGAGCATTTCCAGACTTTCAAGTGCTGCAGACTTCTGGGCCTTCATCAAGTGCTTGTGCTTGTCTTCCAGTATGGTGGGCATATGCTCAGTGTGAGCAGGATCCAAACTGTACCCTGGCTTTGGACCTCTGCATTCCTGCTCAGTGTGCTTCCTCTGCCCACAAGTCACCCACCTGAGAAAGAGACCCCTCTCCGCACCCCCATACCACTGGCCCTGGCACCTCCCTGCAGCTGAAGCCCACAGGTTAATGATAGCTCAAGAAGTTAGAATAAAACAGGCTTGTACAAGTTTCTGACAGATCTGAGCCTTAGTTTGACAGCACCTGACACACACAGCTCTAGGTTACTCTCACAGCCCTCTTCATCCTCATGAATCTGAGATTTCTTTGGTTCAGATCCATTCCTTAGTTAGTCCATAGGAGTTCTTTACCTTCTTCAGTTTAAGGCCTTGTCTTCTTTTACCTCCAGTGGTGAGAAGGGGAGAAGGGCATTTTCAGGGTTCATATCACCCCACATATGCATACCTGCTGGATGGACTGAGCTGCCTTCTGGAGGTTACCATCTCTCCCCAATTGCCACATAAGAATTTTTATTTTGACTGCATGTCTAATTTATTGTAGGGAGAAATTAGGTAAGACAAAGTCAATGCAGATGTCTGAGTTCCAAGTAAAACTCTAAATGCCATCAAAATATTTAGAAATGTCCAGAAAAATGTGCAAACAGATTTCCTGGTCACCTGAAGGTACTACAGCACCAATGCAGGAATTGCTTTAGGTCTCTGTGTCAAGCAGAAAATTTTGCTCTAGTATTTCATAGCATCTTGTGTTGCATTTTGTCTCCTTGAAACTTCCTCTTGGTATAAGAAAAGAAAGGACTTTTACATCTGGAAAATTTCCAAAAGCATAGCAAAGCTGAGAAGTCAAATTAAATAGTGATTACATGTTTTCAACAACATTGCACTGGCAGTGATCTGTGTCTTCTTCCTTCATACCAGCTGCTCCTTGTACAAAGATTGCCTGAGTTATCACTCAGACAACTATAATTTTGTAGTAAATCCTCTGAACTTAAGGTGGTGTAGGTCTGGTGACTATAAATACAGACTCAATCATCATAGAACTGCACTTAGCCGGGATCTGTACTGTTTGAGTGTGTGGTGAACTTTGCCTTCACGGTGAGGCTTAAGAGATGTTCATGCAGACTGAAATCAAAATGGATGGCACCGTCCTTCATCTTGCAGGTGCATGTCCCCCTCCTGCCTTGTGTTGGCAAAGTACTCGTGACTGTGCCACCAAAGAGATCAGCGAGCTGATCCAGTTGAAAACTTGCCCTAGAAAAGTAGCAGATTGTTTTTCAGCTGGGTCAGTGGGTTGATCCAGCTGACTGTAAGATCAGACAAGCATGAGCACTCCTGTTCCAGTATCTGGGCTTAGTGAAACTCTGTCCTGAGATGTAGCTGTGACTATACAGAAAGTAAAAAACTAGTAATGCCCAGCAAGTACTTGAGGCAAATCCCAAGTCCATATTATACTGACAGGAGAAGCCATAAAGGTAATTCAGTGAATTAAAACTAAAAGGTAGATCAGCATGGTCATATGTGTCAGGAAAGCTCAAAGAAGCAGTCTCAACCATCAACTCTTCATAAAACCCACAAATGTTACACTGACAGTTTCAGGGAGCTGCATCAGGATTTAGTAATTTAGTGTTCAAATCTTAGCACACTCACAGTGTTAAGGCTGATCACTCTCTTAAAGGGTTTGTGACTCTGGATCTCTTCACGTCTCACTGAAACCTGCCCACCACTATTAGTCCTAAGAGAATTGATGCCTATGCAGTTGGGACCACACAATTAAATCAATTTGGTATTTTAGAACTTATATAATTTCTTTAGTGTGACTAGAATAAGGGGATCCTAGCCTTGCAGTCTTTGCAGATGGAAATTCAAAAGGAGACATCTGAAACTGCAGACTCTGAAAAGTGTATGTAGACTTTGAATTGCATGGTTTGATCACCCTTTTCCTTTTTTTATTTTTTGTTAATGTTGTGCTTGGAGAAATTACATCAGTTAGAGACCAGAAACAATTTTTGCAGATCAGCTCAGTTTGCTTATTGAGAGTCGTTTTGGCAGAACAGGACAGAGTTTTGAGTTTTTCACTCAGCCATCTCACTTCATGAATATGGCCTGAAGGCCAAACTGTTCCCTGTTTATATGCCTATATACAACACTCAAGCAAACACAATGGAATGGCACATTGGAAAGCTTTTAGACTCTTGCACCACTTAGCACAGTCTTTTTAGCTGTCTGCACTGTTTACTCATCCTCCTGCACCACTGACAGTAAAAGCCTGCAGGATTCCTTTTTCTTTCCTCCCTTTCCATATGCTTTTTTTCTCCAGCAGCACTGCAGACACAGCAGCATAACCAACTCAAAGAAAAGCAAACCAAAGCGACTTTTGAATTCAAAGCCTCTGCAGGACAGGCTGCTTATGTGAAGCTGAAAAGGAGCCAGAGCATACCAGCAAGGAAGCTGTGATTTCATGCAGCAGTCTGACAGAAAATCCAAGGTTCCACTGCAGCAGTTTGTGCAGATGCAGCAGCCTCCCTCTGGCTGGGTCCATGTCAAGTGCTAACAGAGGAGTGCCCAGGAGGTGGATGCCCATGTAATGAATGCTGTGTCACTATCCCTTTGCTTTTTAGTAGCAACTCTCTGAGGAAACCAGGTATGCTCTACACTTTTAAAACAGTTTTTATTCCTTATGGTATATCTAATTTCTAAAGGAAAGGGAAGCTGCCAGGAAATGGGGAGGATGGTTGAGAAGAAAGAAAGCTCCCCAAGAAGAGTCACTTCTTGCCATGGAGTGGTGGTAGTGGTGTGTAAGGGTGTGCAGGAAAATTAACCTATGTGGAGGTGGCTGGGACGTTTGCCTGGAGTGAAAGCTAGCAGGGAAGTCTCTGGTAAGGTCTGGCATGAGGACTCAGGGATGATTAGCACCTGAGTCACACGTTTTGGTGTTTGCCTGGGGACTGATATTTGTGGTTTGGCATCTGTGCATCAGCTCATATGCTAGTCAGCAGCAGGGAAGAAACATTGATCAGGTGGGGCAGAAGGTTTAGGATGGTGTGTGCTGGGCTGGGGAAACACTAAAGGTTGTATCAAACCCATTTTCACCAGTGTGACTCTGGAATGACTCTGCTGACAGCAGTAGAGTAACACTGACAAAACTGTGAACAGGATTTTGCCTTATACTGTGAGAATGAGAAGATTTGGCAGAGGGCCTGGATGGGTGCTGGGAGGTAGTCTCTGAATGTGTGTGTCTCTGAAAAAGTCTGTGATGATTTCTGGATAGATGTCTGAAGCCCTACATGCATGCATCACCCTTCCCTTCACAGGAAACAAAGAGGCTGCTGCACTTCAGACAGCCTACCCACTGAATTATTCAATGCAACTAAATAACTACAGAGCTCCAATGAGTTACATAAAACTGCAAACCTGGCTCACTCTCTTGACTTGAATCAATAGTATTGTCTCTTTCTGATTGCTACATTACAGTAGTAAATCCATGGCGTGGGGCAATGCATAACACACTTTGAGAAAGAACTGAAAACATAGTAAGAGGAGCACGGAGGTGAACTGACAGAACACTGTAAGAAAGGTCCTTGCTGAGGAATAGTCTCCTGCTCCTTGTGAGAAAGTGCCAGTGTCTGAAATAGAGCATATTTTGTGCCCTGTTGTGTCTTCAGAGCTAGTGCCTGCCCAAAAATGCTAATCTGGATACAGAAAAGCAGAAAAGCACAATGGCTGAGTGTTGTTACATGGTCTACTTCATGTGCTGGGTTTATTCCAAAACAGGCAATGCAAACCCTGCATACCATCCATGCCTGGCTCTCTTGCACCCTTTTGCTTGCCCAGGATCATCATTCTTCTTGTCAGATTCCCCCACTGTGCCAGAGCTGAAGCTTTGTCATGGTTTTAAGTCCAGATGGAGATGAAACACCACACAGCCTCTCTCTTAACACCCAATGGAGTGGGGAGAATGCAAGTAAAACTTTTCTGTTGAGATAAGAATATTTTTATATTTGAAAAATTATTATTATTATTACTATTATTATTATTGAAAAAAGCCTAAGTGATGCACAATGTAATTGCTCACCATCTGCTGACGAATGCCAGACCCCCCTTCCTGAACCCAGATCAGCTGTTCTTCCAGGTAACTCAGTTTATAGACTGCACATGACATTTGATGGTGTGGAATATCGGTCTGGTCAGTTCGGATCACCTGTCCCAGCTGTACTCCCTCCCAGTTTCTTTTGCTTACCTCCTCACTGGCAGAGCAAGACACAAGAAGAAAAAAAACAAAGTCCTTGACTAGAAAAAAATTACTTCAAAAAAAAAAAACAAACATCAGTGTGTTATCAACACCATTCTCATTACAAATCCAAAACACAGCTATGTAATAGCTACTGAGAAGAAATTAACTCTACCTTAACTGAAACCAGGACAATACCCACCCCTTATTCCATACATTATATCATGCCAAGTTTCACACTGCCCAATATTCCATCACCTTCCCTATTCATCTGTTTTGATATAGTTACAAATATAATTTTCTTAGTCTATGGAACGCCTCTGCCAAATGTTCATAAAATGTCTGCACACACACACAAAAAAAGTTTGCTGAATGCTTTTAGTCCACGACTTCGGCCTTCATCTTTGATGACAGTCTTTCAAGTGGGAAAGATGGTGTGAGGCTTTGGATTGTGCATGGTGCACATTTGAGTCAGTTCTCATTCCAGCACTGCACTTGTTCTGTTTTATCAAAGTTCATTCTTCATTGGTGTGTATGTGACAATCAGAGGGAAGTCAGGCTCAGCTCCCTAGAATGCTTGTGGCTAAGACTGATGCCATGAGATGCTCAGTGAGGTGATGCACACGTAGCCACCATAGAAGTGCTAACATTACCACTGGGTAGTTATAACACAGTGTAATCAATTGTTTATTTTCACCCAAAGTCAAATTCCTTTGAGGCACACTAGACTTCTGCATCCTGCCACATCTCCTGCCCCGTGCATCCAAATTTTTTAGCAAAAGAAATCCCATGGATGGATTTGACATTGCCTGAGACAAGAATAATCCAGGTTTTCCCCAGCATGTTTCTAACGTGTACTATAGGAACTTTATCCACTTCTACAGTGTGTAAAAGTTTCGATTGGGCAGGGCCATCCCAACTGGCCCTCTGGTGTTGACTAACAAGGTGGCTTTTGCTGAATGTGTACCCCAATGTTTGAACATCCCAGCACTCATCGCTGGCAGTGTAGTCTTTAACCGTCCATACATTGTTGGATTTTTCCAGAGACTGGTGCACGACAGGGAATACAATACAACCACCTAAGGTCACGTTCTTTGGCCCAAATGTCTCTCAGGTTGTCTTGGAAATGAGTTCCATGGTCTGATTCTGGAGTACCATGTTGCAATAATGCTTGCTTTCCAAGGCCCAGGATTGTGTTCCCTGGGGCACAGGGTGTGTTTGCAGCCCTCCTGTGGTTGCTCCCACCATCATAAGCACATGGCATTTGCCATCATGGAATTGGGTGAGTGTGATACAGACAATCTGCCAGGCTTCCCTGTACATTCACGGAGAACCTCAAGCTAGCATACTTACCAACAGGGAACCAAACATCTCTAAATATCTGGAGTGCTGGGCTGGGGGGAGCAGTTTGTCCCCATTAAAGCAGCTCTATGGAAACATCCTGTTTGCAATACTGACATGAGCACCCACAAACACTGTGACTACTGGTGAACAGCCCCTCACCTCCCCCTGACACCACACCTGTACCTCCTCCCTGGGGGAACAGGCAGCCATGAGCTATCCCAGCAGCAGAGGAGTATTTGAAAGCACCCTTGTGATTGCTCTGTGTCTGCTTTAGCAGCATCTAAAGAGCACCCTGAGTGCTGCTTAGCATTCTGTGTATGGAGGTGGGTTACTTCTGAAGATGGAGATACCCAATGTTCAGGAAAAAATTGTTTGCAAATGTTAAACATTTATCTTTGCTGAATTATCTTTTCTTTTCCAGCAAAGTCACTAAGAAATGAATTGCTGAACTAGAAACAGAACTATTTGATAATCAGAAATCACAGGGAGAAATGCAGTGTCAGTCTTATGCAGAAATATTTTAAACAGCTTCCTTTGCTTGTTTTTATGTAGCATTAATACACCGGTAAAAGTCATAGTCAGTTTGCCAGAAAATGGTAATGTTTGCCTCATATTTTATTCATAGTCTTGTGATTAGTAGGTTTGTGTGGTTGACCTGCATTATCTATTTTTCTTTAAAAGAACCATCAACAAAAACTAATCAATAAAGAGTGACTACTTTGGTAAAAGACAAAGTTTTGTGGCTGAGTCTTTCTAATGTCACACTGACTATACTGAAACTCATTAAATTTAAAGAGGTCAAGCCTTAAAAAACAGGTTGCAGAAATATTGAACAAATTGGTAGAAAATATAATGTATCATGTAATTAACAGGTGTATAAATATATGTGATATTATGAAGAAAAATTGAAATAACTTTTATAGAAAAAAAAATATCTCACAGCTTGATGGAGTTTTTTGGGCAGAGGAAGGAGATAGAAGTCCCAGTGAAGTCTCAGAAATCTGCCCCTGGAATTGTGTTCTTTGACACAGAAGTCATCTGAAAAAAGAAACATAGTCTGAGGTGAGAGATGCAAAATTCCTTTAGGTAGCAAAAATGGAAGTCAGCCAGAAGAAAAAGGATTTCATGCTATGGGTTATTGGGTTAAAATGGCAGAAGAAAATCAATGTTGTCAAAGGACTCCTCCAACACTGATCTGGAAGTGAGTAGATAATCACAGATTGTTTCTCTTCATGATATAGACACATACCTATACTAGTATGTTTTAATGTTTTTTTTTAGACCATTCCTCAATTCCCTAAATGCAAAACTGTTTTTTTGCTTTTATTCACTCTTTTGATTTTTTAAACTAGTATAGGAATAAAGGAGTAATGTGCTTCCTTGGGAAAACAGACTGTTATTCATTCCCTGCTGAAAGGCTGCTCATCTCAGCTGACAAAAGACGCCCTTTCCATGAACAGCTCTGATTTAAGATCATGGACTTAAGACAGATCACATATTATATAATTTACTCTATGGGTTTAAATATTGTTTTTATTATACCATTAAAACACAGGTAAGTTTTCCAAGACAGGTACATACTCATTGGAAAGGAGAGAAAATGAAACTGTAAAAGTGGCTAACAAAATCTCTAGGCCTTACATTACCTTTGCAAGGCTTTCAGCTGAAACCTTTATGAATAGAGTAGATGGAGCTTTACTGAAAAATGTCTAGTGGGTACTTAAGAAATTCCAGAAATGGACAGTGGCTCACTGAACACTAAAATTTTGGAACCATTTACCTCAATCCTCTCTGTGAACATTAATACCACACACTGAAGAATTCGAGTACCAGAGTGATCTGTGCAGGTCTCAGTGCTGTGAGCTTGTTCAGGAGAACAGTAGGGAAATACCATTTATATTCTTGCTCCTTGGCTGTTTTCTATCTTATTATCTTCTCCATCTATGCAGAAGAGAAAGAATTATAGTAGAAACCCAGGAAGAATTATGCTGAATAAATTCAAGTGAGATTCAGGTACTGTTTGTAGGATAGAGGGGGTCATCAGTGAACCAGTGATGCTAAGAAGAGCCAGACTTGACTTGAAGTTATTCTAGTGTGAGCTGGTGTCATTCCACTCACTTTCATGGAGGTGCTGCAAATTTATATTGATGTAAATGAATTCAGAATTCTTAGTACTTTACTGAAAAACTGATTTGAAATTGAAGAGCAGGCATGGTTTTGTATCTGTGCAGGATCTTTAATTATTGTAATTATAAAAAAAATCTGGTTGAAAGGTTGTACTTTGAAGCATTCAAGTGAGAAAAACATTATTGTTCTGCTAAAATCTTTAATTGTCCCCACTTATCTTTCTCAACAATATTTTTAGTCCAAACAGTTTATAATATTTTTAAACACACATGGTAACTGTTCAGTGCAGTTCTACTTAGGCTATGGCATACTTCCCTTCTGAAGATTTTAGTAAATACCTTGTGAAAGTTCATTCAGATGTTTGTATGTGATGGCCAATTCTCTCCTGAAAACTTATTTTCGGTAAAATTTGTTACCAATCTGAAATGTTCATATTCTTTGCACTGTAAAATCTAACATTCCAAGGGTGAGTTGATGTGCTGTTGGCCATTGACTTCATTTTCATTGCTGCTGTTAGTTTTGCTGTACAGCCACACAAGGCAATGTACAGCCTGCCTAGCTTCACTGGTCTCCTTGAGAAACCGTAGATAATGTGCAAATGTCAAGCACTGCGTTTGCTCTGTCCTACATCTGCTTCTGAGGAAAACTGGGCAGCAGCAGAGGGAACAGCAAAGAGCCTTGGAGGCAGTGGCAGGCAAGAGTTTCATGAGAGAGGCCAACAGAAACCTCTGTCTTTAGGATGCTGTCAGCAGTGAGAAGGGACACACACATGCATTCATCCTCTGGCAACTGTAAGATCTGAAAGAAAGATAAAGTAGTGGTATCTCTTCAGTAAACAGGAAGTCCCAGTTCCAAGGCAGAAGAGACTTCTCTTTCTTCTCAGCTGCAGGAAAGATTTGTGTGAGCACTATTAGGGCAAGGACTTCCCGAGCCTGGCTTTGGGAATCTTGGCTCACTTTCCAGTAGCTGCAGTGCCAGATGGGATGGGCTGGACAGAATCCTACCACATTCTCCAGGAGTTTAAAATAAACTGGCTTAAAAGTAGGATTTAGTCTGCCTGAATTAGCAGCTGTCATCTAAACTCTGGGACACCGATTGAACCACTTTTCCCCTAGGTTCTCTGTGGCCACTGAAGAGACTTGGGTGCCTTTGAAATCACTTATCTCTCTGAGCTTCTCTGGAGTGGGCACCTAAGGGTGGACATGGGGGGTCACTGGGGCTCCCACACCTGCAGCTCTGTGACTGTGCTGTGTGACCTTGCTTAGCAGCCAAGCAGAGTGTCTTTCCCTTCCTTCCTGTTCTATTGGAATACTGGTGGCACTTGCCTAGGACTGTTTTTCATGAGGGATTTAAGCAATTTTTGAGTGCAGACATGCAACCTAGGTGCTTAATTCCCAAAGAAAGGCACAGTCTTGGGGCCTGCACAGCTGATTCCTTGCAAGGAAGTTGCTCTCTTGGCTTGGAATAGTGATCTGCTTAGCTCAGTACCCATCTGACAGGGATAGCTTGCTGCCTGTCAATAAGGTGAGCACAAACATGAATAACAGCCAAAAGCAGGTGCCAAGGGAAAAAAATAAAGGTGGCCATAAATAGATGCCATGGGAAAAAGCATGAGAAGCAGGGTATACAGGCAGATTGAAGTTTATATTTAAACCACTGCACCTCATGTGTATCTAAACTTACTTTGGCAGGTGGGTCCTGGGATCCTGCTGTTTGAAGCATTCCCAAGATCTGGCTCTGTCCATCCGTGTAATCCTTGCAGGCAGCCTGGCTTAAGTTTTACAAAGCCGATATGACACCAAGGTAGTCAGCAGGCCCTGGGATGATAAGCAAAATGTAATTACACAGTCCTCACCAGAAAAGGCAGCAAAAGGTCAAGGAGTACGAGGCCAGTGCACCAGAGAGAAGCATGAGGATGTGAGAAGGATGCAGCTGTGCACCTTCTGTATGTACATTTTTCTGATTTCAAGAATCAGGGTGGTGATGCCAAACCTAGGCACACATGAATATAAGAAGCATATTCTTACTAACATCGCCTGTACTGTATCGCTCTCACTTTCATAAAATTACTGAGTGCCCTGGCCGTGCAAGGTGAATTCCTGAAGCCGGCGAGAGCAGTGACACGCAGTCAAGGCTCACTATTTATTTATTTGCCTACGCGAACCTGTTCTGTCAGGGAGTTGATCGAACAGCGTTCAGGGCAACTGTTTCTTCTTGGCATTCCAGCCAAATGCCAAAGCCCAGCTCCGCAGCCGGGAACCTGCTCCGAGAATTTGCTCTGAGCAAACACCAAAACAGAGGGAAAATCTTCCGGAGCCCTTCGCGAGCCAGCGCAGTGACACCGCTGCGGTGGCAGCGGCGACAGCGGCTCGCAGCAGCCCAGCGGGCGGATGGCCATGGATACGTGACACGCATGTTTAAGGGCGTTTTTAATGTTGACATCAAAGCCGGGCAGGGTGGTGGTGGCGGCGGTGGAGTGAACCGGCTTAGGGGGGCACTCCCGCCGCTCG
>WEIU01006522.1:108853-167684 GCA_013389925.1 Aegithalos caudatus | reverse complement strand
CGCGGGCTCGTAGCCCGAGTGCTCCCGGGGCCGGCGGCGGGCGCTCGGCGGCCCGGAGCGGTCCCTGCTGACGTGAGGCCTCGGCCTTTGCCGAAAGGCGATGTTTTGTACCCCGTGTGCCTGTCCTGGCAGTGCGCGCGTGTTCTCCTCCGTCCCCTCCCGTGTTACCGGGATTCTGTGCGGGTGACCGAGCACTGGGACAGATTGCCCGGAGAGATTGTGCAGTCTCCCTCACTGGAGATGCTCAAGAACCGTCTGGACTCAGTCCTGTGCCACATGCTGTAGATGACCCTGCTTGAACAGGGAGTGGATGCCCCGCTGTGGCCCCTCCCGACTCGACCCGTTCCGTGTGCGCTGCCTCGGTGGGCAGCGCTGTGCCAGGGGTTGCGAACACAAAGCCTTTGCTGTCAGCGAGGCGTGTGTTGCACATAAGGATGGGAGAAAAACAAATGTGGGCTGTTCACGGAAACGCGATAACGCTGGCGGACGTGGAGTATACAAGAGTCGCAGCGTTTCAGCACCTGAACTGCCCTTTTTCAAAAGCATGCATCAAAATGAGTGGACAGAAGAGCGATGGGAGCTCTTCTACTCGTCCTTTGAGTGTGGAGAGAATGTTTCAAGATGCTTCTCTGAGAGAAAAGCAAAAATCTAAGACCTGGATGTTGCCTGATATCCCCAGAAGAACTAAAGAGCTACCTTTTTACTGGCATCTACAGGGAAGGGAGAAGGCAAGAAAAGCAAGTGCATCACTGGAAGTGAAAATAAAACTTCTTGTATAAAAGAAATCAGAGCAATTGAAGAAATTCAGAAAGAAGATCAGATGACTGAATGTCATGGCCCAGGAGTTGGAAAAGCATCTAATGTGCTTATAAATTGGACTGGCTAAAGAGGAAAATCTGGATAGCAGACTTTTTTTAGTTTGTTTTTTTTTTTTTTTTTTTTTTCTTTTTTTTTTTTTTCTTCTTGCTTGGAGTGTCATGTGAATCAGTAAGACTTCATTATAAGGACCTTCAGGAGACTTGGAGCTAGTGACACAAACTTGTGTACTGTTGCTGATGAGGTGGTGGCACTGCTATCTGTTTTAGTCATGTGTATCATAATCTTGTGCTAGGTAGCAGAAAAGTGGTGTCCGGAACATTTAACCTTTCATGAAGGAGCAATCAGATTTTGCTTGCTTGGACAAGGGACCATGTCTATATAGAGCTTTTATCATAATGGAGATACAATGTGCTAATAGGAAAATATTATTGAGTCTCCTTTCTGCCTGTGTTGTAGGCTCACAGACCAGTAGTGCAAAGAAGAAGGCATTCTCTCAGGTGCTATAGCAAATCTGTGGTTTACTGGCTCTGAGAGTTTCTGGTGGATGTTTTGAATAGATTGAATGAAAAATAATATTGCTTTATTATATTATCATAGATAAGGAAAGAACCCCATCTTTTTCTAGGATATTTTAATTTAATTGTTCTTCCTCTTGCAAGCTAAAAGCATATAGTGTTCAATGCTTTACTTCTAAAATCAAAGCTACTTGGCAAAGGAAGTCAGATGTCACATGGTTTACAAGACTGCATACAGATTTCTTAGGAGCTTTTTTGATGTCACTCACTTCCTGCCTTCCCTTTCTCCTTGCCCTGTGAATTTTTTTAACCATACTCAAAAACAGCTTTCCATCAAAAATGTTTGACTGTAAGAAGTTTTTCTGTAAGATTAATAACCATTTAATTTAGATTCTCCATTGATGCTTCTTTTGCTTCCTCCTTTCTTGTAGTCCCTGGTAGGTTTTTCATGTGTCACCTCATCAGTTGTTAGTGCAGCTTAGGATACTTAGGAAAGAGTGTGTGAGTACTCTGAATAATGGTATAGGATCTGTTGGAAAGTTAGACACTGGATATGTAAACAGTGGAAAAGAGAAACTGCATTCTTAACACTTACTGAAAGTAAGTCTCTGTTTTTGTATAGTTCTCTTTGCAGCTGAGCTCAAAGAGCATAAGCAAATACTGAGCTTCTATGAACAAGCACTTCAGGAAGCTCAGCTCTATATTTCTATTGTCAATGATTTTTGTAATAGACCCTGGTGCTTCCTTATTAGTATGAAATTGTATACCCTTGCAGCTGGTCATCTAATATTTCCTTCATATTTTCAGAATTTTGCTGTTGCCATAGTGGTCTCTTTTCAAATAAGATAATATTGCCCATGGAAGAAATCTGAACCAAAACTAGTTTAATGCTTGTCTTTTGAGGGCAGAAAGGAGCAGAGGGAATGTAGGGTGAAATGATTATTTTGTAAGAGGGTTCTGCTACACCCAGAAGTGCTGTCCAGAGCACACCTGCTTGTCCTCTGTGGGTGAATTGCAGTTCTGTGCAGTGAACAGCTGTTGTTGGCAAGACCACACTAATACCTGTTTTATTCCTTTTTGAGGAGTGGGGAGCCCAGACTCTGTGGGCTTCCTTAACTTGGAACTGTAGTAGCAGTTGTATGAGATGTCACTACTTCATCTTTTTTGCTATGTTTGTTGGAAAAGTGTATTATGTTGTTAGAAAAGGATTGTAGTAGGTGGTGGAGGGAAGCCTTTGTGTGGGATTACTTTGTCTCTTGCTTTCTTTTCCAGTTCAGAGATGGTTGTGAGAATATCAGGTACTTTGGCAAATGACTGCTTTCTGAAGGTTCATGGGCCTTAGATAGTATCAAGTAGTTGAGCTGGTGTCATCACAGCTTCTGGTTCCTGTGACACCACTGATCTGAGGATGGTGCACCTGGGACAAAATCACGTAGAAGAGACTGGAGGTTCCTTCTGTTGTGTGATTTGGACTGGTTTGTCTGAGCTTGCTAAGCTGATTGAGCAGCTTGTTACTGCTGAAGGAGGAAATCTCCCTCCTGCAGCCTTCCCTTCACTGATAGTGACACCTGCCTGATCCCTCAATATGGCAATTCAACAACAACAAATCCAGCTGAAAAAGCTAGTTTTCTGCAAAGCTGTCAGGGTGGGCTGCATCAAGAAGGAACTGGATGAGTGCAGTGCTGGAGATGAGAGGAAGAAAAGAGTTGCTGGGGAAGAACAGAAGCACTTCCTTGCCAGTCATGGGTTGTCAGCTCAGGTAGGCTGAGCTGTCTTGTATAACTCTACCTTAGCTGCATTTTGGGAGATAGGGGCTTTTAATGAGGTTCAGCAGAGTTTCTGATTCAACTGTCATGGTCTGTTGAGAAGAACTAATAAAGCAGCATGGTATGTGCTGGATCAGGTTTTCTTTTCCTCTGTTTATATTCAGGTCTTGCATTTGAACGTGGCTCTCAGGGACTTTGAAATTAGTGCAAGGTGAAGTCTTGCTCCCAGATGGGGCACTGTGTACAGAAGTGATACTGAAATGTGTGATGGGAAAGGAGAAGGCTATGTGTAGTCTTAGTTTTTTCTTGCTGTAAGCTATTAACTCTGTTTCTTGTTTATAGCCTGGGGTCTGATTAAAATCTCTTTTTCTGGAAAGTCAGGGGTTTTTTGCACAAATTATTTAAATGTGAATCTTCTCAGTGCGATTTTTTGGGTAACTGTGTTGTGTGAAGATACAGATTAAAACTGATGCTGAGTAGGAGTGCAAGATGGAAAAAAAAAAAGGTGAAATTCCTTAGCTTATGTATGTTGAAGAAGGGATAGGTGTGTAATACTGGCATCTATGTAGTGAAGTCCTGGAATAGCACTTTATCTTGGTGCCTGTACCTGCTGTAACTTCTGCTGTATCTTTGTTTTGGATATTTCTATAAAGTTGCTCTAGCTTTTCTTTTTAGTCACTGCTGCACATTTAATCTTCTTTCATATTCTGTACCTCATGGATTTTGTGATTTTGGTGTGTTACAAAGGAGCCAGGGCTTCTATTCTTCTGCTTCTCTGTCTTCTCTTTCTTAGGCGGCTTCTCCCACCCAAACAACTCCCAGCTGCCTGCCCTTACTGTGGTTTTGCAGTGACCATGCAGTGGGAAGCACTGGAAGGGTTGTCTTCTGCACTTCTGAGCTTGTGTAGCTCCCTGCAGGCATCTGGGGCCTGCCCTGTGACACTTGTGTCTGTATGGGCTTGTTGGGCCAGGTGGTGCTGAGGCAGGGTGGGAATTACTCTCATATTAGGAAAGAGCTGTTCTGCATTTCCTGGATAATTTAAAAGGTGGGAAGTGGAAGGAAAGTCTTGAATGGTGCTTTGCAAAAGATGGTGGTGCCTGTTAGACTGTGACTGCTAGATGTTTGCTCAACCACTCTGACAATCTCAGCTAATTCTCATGTTTATGAATTCTTTGCTCTTTTTCCCTGCACCCAGAAAGTTGAGCTCTTTGGCTTCAGTTACAAGCTATCACCATGCTCCATGGAAAAGTATGGGAGCATGAAGAACCGTGAGGTGGGAGGAGGGAGTTTCTGATTTTTTCAGCTTTTGACAGAAAACCTTTCTGTTTTTCCAAGAGAAAATTTGGAAAGATGAACTGTTAGGAGGAATTACTGTCAGGTAGTGCCAAATGCAAGGGTTTGTTGGAAGTATTGAAGCTGATGTTAACTTCTGTGCAGTTTTATTTCAGCAAACACTTGACATCATCTATTCCTCTTTAGTATTGCAGAGGCAGTTATCAAAAGTTTGTTTTTTGTGGTTAGAATAAATGACAAAAAGTATGTAACTAAATCTTTTAATTTCAGTTAGCTACTGACTTGATAGACCTTATTGTATAAACTAAAAGGTGGGGAATGAGTAACAGAAACAGCAATCTGAAGGGATGAATAGCTCTCAATGCCTTAATTTTGGAAAAATGTGAATTAGTAAGGAAAATATTCGAGATTTGGGGCAAGAAATGTTCCTGATAGTTTATAGTTCTGTTGTAGGACCTGATAAAAATCCAGCAACATAATAATAGTTAAAAGATTTCAAAAGTTGACCTCCATCAGTTTTGATTCACTAGTTTAAGCAGACACTGAAATAATCTTAAAGTTAACAAAAAGAGTGCCAGTCTTTCTGTTGGAGGGCAAGGGAGTTTAACAACCCTACTTTCCAAGAACAGAGATCAAATGCTCTTATGATTTACTGTAGAGAAAACAAAGCAGAAGCCCTCAAGTGTAAAATTGTGTGTTACATGATTGTTATAGTTTTTCTTTGTATTAGTTGCATCTTTCAATGATACGGGGAGGTTTAAGTCAGTGAGGAATGTGTAGTTTCATTTTTTATTTGCATGTTTCCATTAAGAAAAGATCAAAAGAAAGCAGAAAACTTCCTTTATGTGTCTGAATATATAGAGGAAATGCTGGGGGAGATGTGGAGGTGTATTTTCCACTCCAGAAGGTACTCCTAATTACTCCAGAACTATTTTTGGAAGCCTAAATTACATCAGTTACAAAGCAAATTTGATTATTGGATTCCCGCTAAGTCCTTAGCATTTGCAGCAAAAATTACCATATGATGTTTGCTTACTGAAAATGCTTCTTGGCTACATATGTACCTTCATCTGGCATACTTTGTTCATCTCAGCAGTGCAAAATCTTTTTTTTTTTTGTGTGCGTGTGTGTGTATTCCTGAGTGATACATATTTATAATTGGGGACTTCCTAGTTTGGTGCTTTTTCCCTCTGCATTATTGATGGATTAAAGGTTTTCTCTGATGATTCAACATTTTGTTTAATGTTTACTATCTAGCAATAGGTATACTGGGAAATGTCATATTTTTGGTTATGATTATATGTAGTGAAGTGTAATTATTAATTATAACTTTTCTGTTGGAGTCTGTACTCCTTGACTATTTTGGAGTGCTGTTTAAACTTCAAAATGAGTTCAAATCCTAGCTGTTCCTTATTTGCATTCCCATTGGAGAAAAGCTATGTAAAGTGAGGTGATATGAGTCATTTTGCCTGTAGTTATCTGGAATGTTGACTAGATCATCTGCGTCCAGTTCAGTGCAAGAGGGGCAATGGAAACAAATGCCTCTTGGCTGTAAACCTGGAGGAAATACAGGGTGTGCTTCCCTAACACCACCAAAGCTGCTCTCACTTTGTGAAGAAGCTGGCATACTGAGCTTAACGGGAATAGCAGTATATGTAACTCTGATATTTAGGCCACTCTTTTAATTGCCACTTTTAAAAGTGTTTACCTGCTGTTTTGTCTGCATCTGATTGCTAATAGAACATACCAATACTCCACTGACCAGTTTTAAAGATTCTGAAGTGGAATTAGTCTTCAGCCCTTTAATGACTTCTTTTAAATAAACCCCTCTGATAATTGACCTTCCCCTCTTATTTAATTGCTCTTAGTGGGTGCTTTGGTCACAATGTCAAAACTGATCCTAAGCACTTTGTAGTTTTAATCCTCTGACTACTAAGCTTTTGTTTAGGATAGCCTTCACTCATTCCTGTCCCTTCAGCAAGAGTGCCCCAAGCACTCAAGAGTGCTCAGATCTTTACTTCTTCTCTTTCTCCAAGTATTGGTACAATCAAAGCGTGTAAGATGATAAGTTACAAAAGGTTTTGTGTGGTCCTCTAGAGCAGACATCTGTTGCTCAAAATGCAGGGTGGTCTGCATACTTGCAGTGTGGCCCCAACTACAGTCACAGAGACCACGCTACCTCTAGTACTGTGGAGTAAAGTAAGAGTGTATCAGAGTCTGCCTGGTCGTGCAGGGCTGGGCTCTGGGGGCTCAGGACTGGAGACAGTGGCACTGAACTTCAGAATTACCTGTCATAGTAGATTGCTGCTTTCCTTTCAGTTTGCAGTCTGTGGAGGTTAGTCTTGATCTTTAGATTTAGTTGTTAACTGTGCAGCCGTGACTGTTAAGGCTTGCTTGTAGTATGTAGTATTGCTAAAGTATGGAAGAAGGTATTTAGGATTATTACTTGTATATATTTTAGGGAAGAGCTTGTTAGCACTCTGAGTAGTGTTCAGAGCAAGGATCACTTATGAGCATTGCCTTGCCACTGCCAAATGTTTTACCGATGGTCTTCGTCCTTCATTTTTCTTTTGTAAGAGCTTACTGATCTTTCATAGATTCTGCCTTGTGGTGGAATATTTTTCAGTTCCTTCCTTTAGTACCGTATGTTTGCAGAGGTGTTTGCCTCTGACACTTTAGATAAGATTTGAAAGAGATCCTAGTCTTCAACTCTAACAAAGCTTGTTGCCAGCAGTTTCATGGTATTGGTAGCAGCATTGTATTCTTTAGTGCTTTTTAGCTGATGTCCATAAGAGCAGGCATGTTTGTTTTTGACACAGTTAGTGCTGCAATAATTACCTTTGCAGGCCCCCAGCTTTCCCCATGCCTCTTGTAAAGAATGCTTACTCTCTGTGCCTGTATGCAATGGTCTGAAATATGAAAATTTTAAAGGAACTGGAATGGATTTAATTTGGCTAACAACTATGTTGTAGTTAATGACCTTGGATAGTATAAGACCACATTCTTAGCATAAGCTTGAGTATAGTATATGTATAGCATAGGGCTAAAGTATAACTCGAGTGTAGGTGGTTGTTTGAGAGCCTTTCATTAGTGTTGTACTTTTTATCTTGTTAGGTGAGTCATCTCTCTTTATTTTTTTGCTTGATTTCAGGCTTGACAAGAATGTATTCACAGGTGTTTCATATTGTTTGATGACTAAATAAAATTCCACTTGAAGTTGAGAAGCTGTCTCAAAGCACTTGTCTAATATGCAGCTAGTCTGTGGAATTCTTTGCTACTAGCTCTCAGTGGTCTTTCCCCCCAGCTCAAAAGGAAGAAATTATTGATAATCTGTTCACTTGTAAAGGAATATTGTTCTTTATAACTCAAGGCAGAACCTGCTGAATTTTTGCAAGAAAAAAATGTCCGAAGATGACACTTTGGAAACTGTTGAACNTGTGTGCATGTTAATCTGAGATGCCTCTGAGTAGGACTTTTATCATTCAGAGCTGGTTTCACCAACAGTTATGCTAGACAAGTGAAATTCCAGAAACAGTCATGTTGGGAAGAGCAGAGATAAATACTCACAGGTCAGAATATATCACAGGAAGCTGATTAAACTCTAGAAAATACATTATAGGTTATGTTTTGAAGGACTATGCTGACCAAGCTTTGGAAGTGTAGTCTGCAACAATCTTTGTGCCCAAAGACATTGCCCATAAGTTTGATTTCAAACTATCAAAAAACCTGAGGCCTGAAAATCCATGGGAGATTATCATTTGGGAGTAAGCAAGGGTTTGGCTTTTTCTTTCTTATTTCACTGTGTGGTACACCACAGGTCTGGGTCTTGATCAGAAGGATGACAGCTCTGAAACTGTTTCTGAGAAGGTGACCTGCCTTCATCTGCTGTAATGCCTCTGTGTACCTCAAAATGTCTGTAGCCTTGGATATGTTTGCTGACTTGATTTTATAAATATATATATATATGGCAGGTATCTTGGAAAGCACCTGTTTCTTTTATTTGAACAAACCTGGCTTATTTGTCTGATCTCATTTGGTTTTTCCCCTTGGCATTCCTATTCTACATGATGAATGGCTAGTTTAGCCACCATGTCAGTGTTCCCTAACCATACACAATACAAAAATGCATATTTTTATTTCTTTAAGGACTATTTTTTCAGTAAGCACAGATAATTCCTTTTAATTCTTTTCTTTTTTTTTTTCTTCAGTGTAAGATGCAGTGCTTGCACATCCACCGGAGGTAGAACTTTTCTAATTCTCAGGTTGTACAAGCGTGGATTAAATTTTGAGCTTTATGGATTAAATTTTTAATACTATGGCAGTAGAACACAAGTAAACAACATACTTATAGAAGGCTTACAATACTTGGAGAAGCAGGACTCTCAGACTTAAGGTGTTGAAAGACAAACATCCGTCTTAAGTGAGATGGGACTTAATACATGAAGTGGCAATATTAAGATTATGCAGACATAAACATGCTTGTGTATTCTGAAACATCATTACCCTCGTCTCACCATAGTTTTGAGGGTTCATTAAAATAATGCTTGTTTACTGTCTTGTGCACTTGACACACTTCCCTGGCCTGTTTAAAGGACAGTGCATGTGTTATTTATCCAAACATACCAAGCATTTTTGGTTTTCACCTTTTTCTTTGTTCTGGGAGGAGAGACTCTGAATGACTTGTTCAGAAATAATATTGGTCTAGCAGATTCCACATAAGGCTAAAACCTGGTTACTGAACTCACTAATGAAATCAAATACTTGGTCAGAAATAGCACAGTGCCAAAAAAATTTACAACTACCTGCAGTCATAATAAATTCTGTATGTTAAGAGGTTGTTTTTTTCATGTGCAATGTCATGGTTGGAGCATACTGCCTCAGCTTGTAGTAAGGTTTTCTGCTTCTGTAACCACAAATAGTTAATAAATAATCGCAAAGGACAGAGCAGAAAGTGGTTGAAATACTAAGCAGGAGGTCTTCTGTGGAGCTGGAGCGTTGTCTGGTACGGCTGTTTTGAGAATGAACCAAACTTAAAAGCTCTTGGTTTTGCTCTTGTTTGCTTGTGTTTTTGACCGAGTTGTTGGATGGTTAGCAAATGTTCACTGTGTTTTGTAAGCTGTTCTTTTGGCTGATTGCCCTGCATCAGTAATGCAAAGCATCAAAGTGTCTCAGGCTTTCTGAGATGCTCTGCTTAAACTGCAGGTTCCTGTTTTCTTTCTGTCTGTGTGTTGCTCCTGCTGTGTAACCTATTTTGGCAATGTCAGCTGGGTATTTCTTTCCAGCTTGTGTAAAGTTTTGAGTCATATCAAAAGAACAGAAAAGGAAGAATGCTGATTTTGGTGATGCATTACTTCCAGCCTTTACTTGCATTTTCCCACCACATATAGATTTCAAGGCAGCACTGTACTTCCCATTTCATTCCAGGCCACACTACATATGTATTTCTCTATTGCATGCCCTTATGCACTTCCTTTTCCTCCCCAGTTTGCACAGAAGATTTCATTCTTAGTCTAATGGTTAGTGAATTTCTTTAACCAGACAATCAAAATTGCTGTCTGCCACTAACAAGCTAAACTTAGTTTTGGCAATAACCCTGACAATCTTTGCTATAATAGCAGAAGCCTCCTGTGGAGTATCTTGGTGTTAATAACATCCTGATGCCCTTCATTATGTGTGTGTCCTCTGCTAATAGAAGCTTGAGCTTAAATTGAAAGTCGAACCCTAGACTAAATCTGATTAAATAATGATTGATATATTAATCTTAAAATCCTTGAAAAGGTAACAAGCATGCTCTCCAGAGCATAAACATTAAATACAAGCAATGAGGCTAGGATAAGCATTTGCTAATTGAAATGAATACTGTATAAACTAAATGTGGTGCTTGTATATATACAAGAGGTGACTTGTATATATGGTTTATTCTACAGAATGGGTGAAAAGGCTGCAAGTTTTCATCTGGAGGCCAGAAAAAACTTGATTGCACAATGTCTTGTAGAAACTGAGGGGTTTTTTTTTTTCAAAGTGTTAAGTTTAATAGCTACTGAAAAAGCAACTTAGTTGCAGTCTGTACCTAAAAGGACTTATAGCTCTTCCATGCCTGGTCAGTATTTATCTCTTACCTGAAACAAAAAACTGGGGAAGGTAAATAAATTAACATCTTAATGTAGCGATATGTTATCTAGTTCTCTTTTACTCCTGCTGTAGCTCTTGGGCAACAGTTTCTGAAAGTAATAAAACTAGTATTATGAGCTTTTGACTTAGTACTGTATTTTATTATGATGATGCTGTTTACTGGACATTCCAGGCCTTTCTGGCAATGTATTGCTGAAAATATAACTAAGGAAAAGGCCCAGTTCAGTCTGCTATACAGAGTACTTGTTCTGACTCTGTGCTTTTGTTGCATTTTCTTCTTTCCAAGAATTCTACTGTTGTTAGAGATAGCATCTAATCATTAGCATGATGCAAATTTAGTATATCAATGATTCAGTATTCAAGATGGCTAAATTGGTCTTATTTTTGAGTTCTGTCCTTTAAGGACAATTTGGATATTTTCTTTCCAAGTCCAATGAAGTATAAGATAGTCTTACATTTTAAGATGCTCAGTTGAGCAGCATCTTCATAAAAATGGAAAGAAGTTCAGAGAAAATACAATTTTCTGGTGCAAGAAATCATTTCTACCATAACCATAAACAGGAAATAACTCCCTTGAGAGGTGGTGCAGAAAGGGGCCAGAGGGCACACATGATACAGGCTGAATTATGAGCATAATGCAAAATGGGCATGAAAAGGGCAAGAGAATATCAGGTTATTAACAGTTAAGAGATTTTTTTTTAACTTGTGGGTTCTTCTTTTTATAAATGAATACTGTGTAGTAGAGGTGATTTTTATAAAATATGTTAGTCATATTCTTCTAGCAAATGAAATGGCTTTTTTTTTTTAAGTTGGCTATGTGAAGCCCTGACACAGTGTATTTCAGAACTGTAAAGCTGTTAGTGTCTCATTGGCACTATGTACAATATTCTAGTAGGTTTCTTTCTGCTCTCATACAGCTTAGTTAGGTTGTATCACCAGCTGTTTCCGAAGATATGTTTGTGCTGTCAGTCTGTTTCAAAACTTCATTGCAGAAAAAGGAATAGGTACAACTCAGAACTAGCTAGCACTTGTTAAAACAAATTCTAAAAGAAGTTCCTCATTATCCATCATGGTATATCTCTTTACTTTTTTTTTTTTCTGCACTGTAGAATCAGAGCATCTTAATTCCCTATCCACTCTATATTAAATTTTTGTATTAAGAATATATGCCTAATGTCTTTTTGTGTGAATGGCAACAAGATCATACTTTATCTTGCTACTGATATTGGGAATCCACCTTTTTGGTAGAATGTGCCAATACATGCCATATGTAAATCCATGTAACCAGGCAAGCAGTGCAGGAAACCTGGAGACTGAAGCTTCAGCTGGAAGGACACAAAACATGATGGACAGCTTATCTCTGTGTCTACTAGTCTGGTGCAACTGCAAAGCCACTGGCTGCTTAAACTATTCTATTTCAATAAATTGTGACTGTTATTGAATGGATAAGTTAGTTTTTGTGAGGCTGTGGGTGAAACATGTTTCCTAGTGGTCAAAGGGAGGCCAGTTATTTGGTGCCTGCCTGGGTAACCTCTGTAGTGCTTGCCCCTTTCCTTAAGGAAGTCTGTTGTGTAATGTTCATGCTCATCATAACCTCAAGCTGAAATTTTTATTTATTTCCCATCTGAGAATACTAAATGAATTCAGTGTTTCTTTCCTTTTTTCCTGTCCCCATCTGTTGTATTTTGTTTCTTCTCACAATTAACTGTGGGTGTAATAAATGTCTTTTGAGTGCTCACCTAGAGACCTTCAGTAGTTTAATGTTTTTGAGGCTTTTCTTGGTTACTACCCTTTGCATTCCCAGTGATAAATTTCCAATTGATGAGTTTCCCACTGACAAATTTTCAATTTCTGTTAACTACATCCTCCCTGGTGTTTAGTGTAATAGACAATTGGTATTCTGTCAGGACAGACTCTGACAGATTTGAGATGCATTTATGTCGATGACTGCATGATTCAGTTTTCCTTCTATACCTTACTTGTATCTGGAACTGCAAGTTCTTCAAATATTATGTATGCAGGTAGTGATCACTTAAACCTCCTACTGTTTCTAGAGGGAATTATTTAAACTTGTGTACCTAGCTCATTTTGCATTTTACAAACTAATGGATTTTAGTATGTTAACTTATCTCATGTATGCCAATCATTTTCTGTGCAATAGGATTTTGGTTGTGCGTGGTCTTAAGCTAAAAGTGAAAACCAGGGCTTTAAAGCTCAAAAAACCTTCAAGGACTCTTCCTAAATTTCAAGTAGCTATCATAAAATAACTTTTAAAAGCTCATATTAACCATGATCTCTTTCTGTTTCTAAAACAGGTGAACCAAGAGTGATATTTCCAGAATATATTTGCTTGTTCTTTCAGATAGGAGGTAAATGTGTTAAGCTGGCAAAGTGATTCTGGTAAGAATTTTTTTGCTGTTTCTACAGTGAATGTCATTCTATGTATAAGTGTTTGCAGTTTTGCTACTAGAAGGAGCTTTCTGTACCATTAGTGCAAAAAACTTGATTTTACTTAACTTTTTAACCTAATAATTACACATTAATCCATCTGTTATATTTAAATGTTACATTGAAAATTATTTGGCTTTTTTTTTTTTCACATTCTGTGCTTGGATATGATGAAAGTATTTGACTTTTGAAGTTTATACTTCAGCTGTTTATTCAGAAATAGAAGGAGTTAAATGTGCTGTAGCACTCATTAAGTGAGGTTTATGTGGATTAAATGATCTTGTTTCCATAGCTGCCATTACTGATTATTTGTTTTGTTTTGCTTTCTTCTGTGATCCCCCTGAGAGTTTTCTGAGTCTTGCATTTCTTGTCTTGTGTTAGATGTTTGTTCATGTACTAGTGCTGAGCATCCAAAGCAAAATTAATCAGTCAGGGAAGCAGAACCAATATTTTTGGTATTTCCTCCTGAACAATGGCAGAATTGTCTCTTGAATTAAGCACACACTAGTAGTGACTACTATCCAGAAGGAAAACACTGTCTGGCTTAGTTGTAAATCTAAAGCATGGTACTTTTGCAACTCCCAAAATTATCTGAATTCAGTAATTTTTTCTTTTGTCCTTGAAACAATCTGCATACTGTTGGAATGCATGACATGGTATTGTTCAAATAAACTATTAAAGAATGTTTTCTGTACAATATTATGTAAGTGGTTCTGCCCTTATGCTTCAGGTCAAATACCTTTTAGTAGCAGACAAATGTTGAAGCTTGCATAGAGGTTACACAGAAAAGCTGGAACAGTGACATTAACTTTCATTTATGCAGTGGGAGGGAAGGTTCTGTTGCAGGCTTTTACTTGTTAGATTTATGAAATGAGTGTTTGGGGTCCTGGACTGTTAGCTAAAGTTTCACTGAAATTCTCTAGGTTTCTTCTTTTCTTTCCCTCCTACCCTACATGGCTATATTGATTCCTCAGTTCAACAGACACTGTCTTTTGGAGGAGGTGAGATACAAGGAAGAAACACTCCCTTCTTTCTCCCAGTCTTCTGCCAATAAGGAATGTGTTTTCTGATGGAGTTAATTTCTGTCCTTTCCTCTACTTACAGCTCAGACATGAGCAGTGCCAGCAACTCACTGGCACGGGAATTCTTGACTGATGTCAACAGACTGTGCAATGCAGTGGTACAGAGGACAGAAGCCAAGGAAGATGAAGAAGAAGAAACTCATATGGCAGCACTGGGACAATACTTAGTTCAAGGCCGTGGGTTTATTTTGCTTACTACTCTGAACTCGATAATTGATCAGGTAGTAGCTTTTCTTAAGTGGTTATAATTTTTGTATTGAGCTTTGACTGCGTGCATTTGTCTGGTTCATGTTGTTCTTGGTGCTTATTTTCTTTCCTGTTTTATGGAGAGTCCATTGGGAAGAGTAAAAATTCAAAAAGATATGTTGTAGTTGCATTCTGTCTTTCAGCAGGAACAGAAAATGGAAAACTAGATAATCACAGACCTGTTTGCCAGCTCATATTTGACTAAGACATGTGTGAAGCTCAGGTGTAGTAGCTGGGTAGAAAGAGACTTCAGTTGCATGTCCCAGAATCATGTGAAGTGCTAAAATGCTTGAGTCAGGTTTTTGTGTTTGGAAGTTACTGATCTTTAGGACTGAAACAATTCTGATAGTATTGCATGCCATAAGAGAATTGTTTGAATTCTGTGCTTTCTACAGTTCTTCCCTGCACTGAAGTTCTTAGCATGTGTTAGAATCCCAGTAGGAGTGGAGGTTTTTCAGTGGTTATTCTGTGGTTTCTATTTTTTTGCTGCTACATTTTTGGAACAAAGTTTTGGACTAGTCTGGGGCTTCATGTTGACTTTTTAAAATCACTAAGTTTTGTGCTTTTGACTTTTCTGGTTTTCTTTTTTGAGTTAATCTTTCTGCAAGGGGGGTTAGGAGAGCTTTGTATAGAAACAGGTCCAGAGGTGTAATAAATACCTTGGAGGCTTTCTGATTGGCTCTAGTTAATGATTATAGCACTCGTTGTATTTAGATAGTTTTTTCAGTGCTTAAAACAGCAGAAGTGCATAGGGAACTGAAGGCTTAGTAGCTTGGTAAAATAAAGAAGGTTAATCTATTTTTTAAAAATACAAGATCTTTTGTTTAAATTTTGTTCCTAACATAGGAGCTGACATGTCGAGAAGAACTTCTGACCCTCCTCCTGTCCCTTCTGCCATTGGTGTGGAAAATCCCTGTCCAAGAAGAAAAAGCAATAGGTATGTTTTATCACTCACAGCATTAAGCATGTAAAAGAGGTGATTTGTGTTTAACACAGAGCCTAGGACTCTGTGCTAAAGAGCAGCTCATTGTAGTACATATCCTCCAACATCGAATGAAGATGTGAATTCTACAGAGAATTTATATTTTAAAAATGCCAAAAAATTGTGCTGAGAAGGTATAGGTTTTTGGACAGTGTGAAAGGCAATGCTTTTATTGCTGTGTAAAAACTGAACAAGGAAATGGCAGTGATGTGAATCAGATATTTTTATTTCGTTTGGGGCTCTTATATTTGTCTGATGCATTCTTTTCACTCCTAGAGTGTAAAATGAAGAGAATGAAGTAAATGAAATTACCTATTTGAGAGAGTTTCTAAGGATTCATACACGAAGCTCTTCCAGGGGTTTCTTTTGCTATTTGAAACTCCTCCAAATTGAAGGCTTTTGTTAATATTTGTAGACTTGTAGTCTTTTTAAAGGGCCAGTTTCGTAGAACTTTTATATAATAAGCTTTCCTACTTGCTCAGTTGCATCATTCTTTCATGCTCCTGTAAGCATGATGGAATTAAAGAAGTGTTTTGGTAATTCCATGACAGCTTAGTGGCTTTTCCAGGGTTAGTTTAAGAGGCTGTTGTGTAAATAGGGTTCAAGATGTTGTCATTTATACAGTACATAAGGCACAGCTTTTACTTCTATGAATTACCCTCTTAGTATTGAAAGAGCAAGCATGATGTATCCAGTTGAGCATTCACTAGTTGGGTTTTTTCTTGAACTGAAGTAAGTTCCCCTGTATTAGGCAGGTTTTTTCTCTCTGTGCAGATAATATCCATTGTTTGGTAAAGTTCTCCTCATTAATTTCCTTCCTTCAAAGCTGATGATGCTTCTTCAAGTATCACAACTATGACTTTTGAAACAGCACGGCACAGTAGTGGCTGCACATGGAAGCATCTTTTCTTTCGGCTTGAATAATGGTTATAGCTATCATGTGGACTTCTGGGGCTTTTTGGGGGTGGGGGATGTTGTTAACTATGACATTTTTCTAAATAGTGAATTTATGGGGTGGGGGATACTTGCAGTTGTTTTATGGTAGCTATTTTACTGCCCCAAGCATCCAGTTACAGTTCTGCCACTACTTAAAAATAACAATGGACTTAATCCAAGAACATTTGGAGTTTCTCTGCTTGCTTTTTTGATAGTTAAATCAGAGTTTACTGATACAAATGAAGCAGCAGTACGTCTGTTTTATTCTTCAAAATGTTCTTGCCCATTGAATAAGATTTAATTTATACTGAATACTTGAAAGTTGGGGTTTTTGTCTTGGCTTTTGTAAGAATATTCAGGACCTTTCTGTCTCCCTTTTGTCCCTGACTACCTTAAAATCCCCTAGTTTTATTTCTGCTGCTTGTATTTGGAATAATGAATGCTGAATTAAAAAGACTGGGGTCTGTATATTTGAGGATTTGCACTGAGAATAAGTAGAGGACTTTTTTTTCTATTACCACTAAATACACTGACAGTGTCCTCATACATACTAAGAGGGCTGTGAGCTAACCCACCCGGTTCCTATAGCAGCTGAGTTGCAAAAAGTGACAATGGAGCATCAAGATAAATACACCTTTCTTCCTCCCTTTAGTTTGCTTACCAAAAAGTCCTTTCACCTACCCTGACAACATCTTTCTGAGAATGGTTTTTTGAGAATAGTTGTGCCAACAAAAAGTTTTAGAAAACTTTGTAGCATACTTTTGTTTAACCCTGAATAGAAAATGAAATCATTTGTCTAGGCTTTAAACATAGCCAGTACGGCCCTAAACACAAGTTGTTGCTCCCTGTTTTATACTGAAAATGTCTGATACAGGTGAGTGAAAAACCATGACCTATTAAAATACAAATTTGCTGTGTATTTTAAATCTGGAAGTATTTAACTGTAAAATTAGCAAAAGGCTTTATATATTCTAATGTTCCCTTAATGTTCCTTTGTTACCTTTCTGTTTCAACAGATTTTAATATACCCTTTACAGTAGACATATGCCTGACCAAAGAGAATAATACAAGTTCCGTGAAACCTACTCAGGAAAAACTAAACTTAGGTGGGAGCGCTCATGCATCTCTTCAGGCTTCTGTAAAACTGGGTCTTCGGTCTCGGCGAAGCGGCCGTCTGCGCAAGGCCGCCCAGCGCTACTCTGTGCGAGATGCAAGGAGGTCCCAGCTGTCCACTTCAGATTCCGAAGGCAATTCTGATGAAAAGACTGCTGTAATAACAAAACACAGACGCTCCCAGTTACTGCAGCCCTTTTTAACCTCTTCTGTTAGGGACAGATATCCTGGAGGCAGAAGTGATTGCCAGCCTCCTGAAGTGGTTCCAGGTTCTAATATCGATACCCCAAATCTAGGCGGTTCTGGCAAAGTTCTTCCAGCACGTGAGATTTTGGATGAGCCAGCTGCAGGAACTTCTGAGAGCAACGTGGATAACTCTCCTTTTGACTTATGCCGTGTCTTACTGTCTCTCCTAGAGAAAGTGTGCAAATTTGATATTACTTTGAATCACAGCTCTGCTCTTTCAGCGAGTGTCGTGCCCACGTTGACAGAGTTCTTATCAGGCTTTGGAGACTCCTGCAATGTAAGCAGTAACACAGAAAATGAAGTAGTTTCTGCAGGGTGGACGGAAGAACCTGTGGCTCTGATCCAAAGGATGCTCTTTCGAACAGTGCTGCATCTTATGTCTTTAGACATTAGCAATACAGAAACAATGCCTGACAATTTACGAAGAAATTTAACAGACTTGCTTAAAGCAGCGTTAAAAATCAGAATTTGCTTGGAAAAGCAACCTGGTCCTTTTGCTCCAGGATACAAGAAAACACTACAGCCGGTGATTAAGGATGACTATATATTTTCTAGATATCGTCACAGAGCCTTGCTTCTGCCTGAGGTTATAGAAGGGGTCTTGCAGATTTTGATCTGCTGCCTACAAAGTGCAGCCTCCAATGCATTCTACTTTAGCCAAGCTATAGATCTGGTTCATGAGTTCATACAGCAGCAGGGATTTAAGCTGTTTGAAGTAACGGTGCTTCAAATGGAATGGCTGTGTATGAAGAGTGAGGGAGTACCTGGGGAAGCCTCAGAGCACCTGAAAGCCCTGATCAACAGCATCATGAAAATAATCAGCACTGTCAAAAAAGTGAAATCAGAGCAGCTCCATCAATCAATGTGTACAAGAAAGCGGCACAGGCGATGTGAGTACTCGCACTTCATGAATCACCACAGAGATCTCTCTGGGCTCCCTGTATCTGCTTTTAAAAATCAAGCTTCCAAAAACCCTTTTGAAACTGCTGAAGGAGAAGTTGATTATCCTGAGAGATGCTGTTGCATTGCTGTTTGTGCACACCAGTGTTTGCACTTGTTGCAGCAAGTTTCTTTGAGTAGTACCTGTGCTGAGATTCTCTCAGGTGTACATAATGTAGGAATATGTTGTTGTATGGACCCAAAGTCTGTGATTGTCCCACTGCTCCATGCTTCCAAGTTGCCAATATTAAAAAATTTTCAACAGCACATACTGAACATCCTTAACAAATTTATATTGGACCAACTGGGTGGAGCAGAAGTCTCTCCAAGAGTTATACAGGCATCATGCAATATATGTACTGTTGACTGTGATCAGCTCGCTCAGCTGGAAGATGCCTTGCAGGGCAGCTCCAGTGATGCCAGTCCCACATCTAGTTCCTCTTGCAGAGTTCAGGGAATTCTGCCTAGCACTGGATCTGAAGATGTGTTGTTGAGATGGCACGCACTGGAGGCTTATCAGGACATCATTTTTGAAGAAGACAAACTACGTGGCGCACAGATCGCAAGCCATATTTGCCACTTAATGCAAAAGGGGAATGTAGTGGTCCAATGGAAACTCTATAACTGTATCTATAATCCCGTGCTTCAGAGAGGAGTTGAGCTAGCTTGCCATGCTCAACAACAACTTGGACTAAGTACTGATAAACTCATGTGCAGTTACCATAGCCAGGATTTGCCTTCTGAAGTGCTTCAGGTTTATTTGCAGATGCTCCCTGTGTTGCTAAAATCCAGGTTGGTTGATTTTCTGTTCATTATTGGAAAAAGAGCTAATTAGCTTTGTATATTTGTTACTGATCAGAATGTAAGTTTATTTGGACTCTAGGCAGTGTTTGGCTGTTGCAGGTGGCAACGAGATAAATGCTTGACTAACAGGATACATCATGAACCATAGGAAGTGAGGGCTCTCTACTCATGCATTATGGTCTTTAACAAGCCAGACTGTAGCAGCAAATAAAATCTTTGTCCTCATTCTCTGCCTCTTCATTCCTTGTTCTAAAATTAATCAGGAATGTTAAACAGGTTGATATGTCATTTTTCTGTGGGAATTAGAATACATAGTTTGCTGATCTGTTTCCATTTTCCTTCTAGAATGGTCACTATAGAAACCACCTTTCAAAAATAAGGCTGGATATTTACTTTTCCTGAAATAACTGCTTTCTAACTTACAAATTCCTACTACCCAAAAACATAGTTTAAGAACAGAAACCAAAACAACCCAAAAAAAGCACAAACATTCTCTCAAGGCATAAAATAGATAACTTTTATTTATTGTTAAATTGATTAAATAATTGTTTAATGAATACATGGAACTTTTTTTCAGAATATGAATGTGTCCTTTTGTCCAGGGAAGATTGATTTTATTTCTCTTGGAGTCCTGAAGTGAGTTTAGAGGGGTTATCCAAGACAAAGTGTAGAATACTCCAGTTTGTGTAAAGGGATTATTTAATACATTTTTAACTTCTACCCTAACCTAAACTGTTTCACAAGCTATTAATTTTTGAAAGTATACTTAGTGGCAAAGAGGCAAGAGAAATAAAGCTTAGATGAAGAACAAAGTTTAAAATGTCCTCTTTTTTACTGGCTTAAAGGTGCGTATAAATAAGGAAATGATCCATTTGATTCTAGAGTAATTTGGTTAGAGTATATCTGATCCTGTGCGAAGGAGATGGGAGGTAAGTAAGGTGGATATCTACAAGCAAACATAGTATGCTAAAACGCCTACTGATCCTTACCCTAAATTCTGTATGAACTTAACATAATACTTGGAGGGTAGAAAAAGGGGAAAACTTGGAAGCAAATATATCTAAAGTTTTTTTATATTGGACATGGTGGCATAACAATTGCACAAAAACTTACACTTGAAAGGTATTCCTGAATTTATTTGAAATTCATCATCCATACAACTAGTAGACAGGTAGGAATATATCATGAATTCATTTGAGAAGCAATCTCTGCTTTCTGGTGAAATCACTGAACACAGAAATAAAGATACTTACTAGCTTCAATTGCTAATAAAAATTGGGGTAGGGACATACTACTAAAGAGAAAATATCGTAAATAAAGTTAATTAGCCACCTTGAATGTTTTGAACATTGTATATTTTTGTGGCCTGCATTTTAGAGGATGGTATTTCCTACACTATAGCTCACAAAAAAGTTGATTTTTCCACTAACAGCTGGATGATGCTGAGTTAGGGTTGCTAGAGTGCTGCAGACAAGTTCCTCTTCTCTTTAATTTACAGTAATTTAGAGCAATTGCTGACATACATGAGTTCTTGGCTGATTTATAAGGCTACTTTCTTGTGCTTTCTCTTGCAGAGTAATTAGAGACTTGTTTCTGAGTTGTAATGGAGTGAATCAAATGATTGAGTTCAATTACTTAGATACATTAAGAAGCCATTCTCTGAAGGTGTTAGAGACTTTGATACTCTGCCTTGATGATCAACAGGAAGACCAAACAACAGCAGAACTGGAAGGCCTGAACAGCGAACAAAAGGAATCTGTGTCTGACTTGCCCACTTCTCTTTGTAGCCAGCATGCTCTTTCAGAAGTTCCTCAAAGCCTCAGCAAGTTTTATGCTGGCTTGAAAGAGGCTTACCCAAAAAAGAAAAAGTTTGTGAGCCAAGACATTCACGTCAACACAATAAATCTGTTCCTCTGTGTTGCTTTTTTATGTATAAGTAAAGAAGCAGATGGTGATCTGGACTCAGCTAATGAGTGTGAAGATACATCGGGCTATGATAGTACAGCTAGTGAGCCATTAGGCCAGAAATTACCCTATCTGTCCTTGGAAAGCCTTACTTTGCCCTCTCTGGAACATATTCATAGGGCTGCAGATATTTGGTCCATGTGTCGTTGTATCTATTTGTATAGTTCAGTTTTCCAGAGACAGTTCCATAGACTTGGAGGCTTTGAAGCATGCCAGAGATTACTAAGCCTTATAATTCAGAAACTTGCAAAAAATAAGGAAAAGGAGCAAGCAAAGAGGGAGAGAGTATTGAGTGAAAGCAGCAGAAGTTCACATGGGAGTCCTCGAACTGAGCTTCTCAGCAAGGATGACTCTGTTCATCTGGCTAAAAGCAGAGAGGTGACGCAGTTGGAGATTGATAGTTCTGGCAGTCCTGCTGGTGCTGAGCAGCTGGTGCCTGACTCTGTCTCCTGTGACATCCCTGTGAGCATGGAACCTGCTTTGGTTACTTCAGTTGCTGATCTTGAAGGGATAAAAACTTCTGCAAGAGAAGAGACTGAGTGGGCACTTCAAGGTATCAGACTTCTAGAAGCTCTGCTGACCATCTGTCTACACAGTGCAAGCAACATGCAGCAGAAGACGGAAGTGGAGGTGTTTCACCAGGTATTGTGCAACTTTCCCGGGCTTCCTTTGCTTGTATTTGTTTCATACAATATTATTTTGACAGTAATTTACTCTAAAGTTCATCCAGGGAAGTAAAAACTTTATGCAGTTTTTATGGTACCATATTTTGTGTAGTACTGAAAGTGTACAGCCATATAATGAGCTTAGTAGTCAGAGTAGTGATGTGCTTGAGTAGTACTCTTTTTAGAAAGAATATTCACTGGAGAACATGTGTGAAAGGGATGTTGCAGGAAAGCTGTGTAGGCAAGATGTCACCACTATACCTAGTGACTCAGGTTTTTGAGGATAATTCTGAGCAGAGTATGGTGCTTGAAGAAAGGACTACTGAAGGGCAGAGATAGTGAAAGGACACCTGGAAAAGTTATTCCTTAAGTCTTAGAGGTGGACTAATTCAGTATTCCACAAAAAGTTGTTGATTCATAGAAGATACCTTCACTTTTCTTTAATGTTTTAATTCCTGTCTTGAATATTACTTGGCAATATGTTGCAAAGTGGGGAGGCATTAAGTACAGGAAAGAACTGGAAACTGTTCTGTCTTGAACATTCACTGTTTTTATGATCTTGGACATGTCACCCTCTGTCTTGTTAACTACTAGTAATGTTGTGGTTTGAATGCACAGCATATGTTAAACTGTTTTGAAAATGTTTATTTTTGAAACAGTGCTTTCACAAATTTTAGATAACAGCCAGATTTAGCCAGGTTTTTCAGCGTGCAGGTTCTAACAAAATCTGTCTAACCCTATAGAATGAATCTTTCTTATTTCAAGAGACTGGATGAATTCTGGTGGTTTTAGATGAGAAGTCAGATTAGTGTAGGTGGAAGGAGAAGCTCTTAAATGAAAGAGCTAGACTATTTCTGTTAGCTAGAAATAGTAACATGAATCAAAAATGTTTTTCTCCCCCAAAACACAGGATACCTGTGTGGATGACATCTTACTTGAAATAAGAGAACAGCTTGCTCAGTCAAAAGTGATAGAAACTGACTTGGCAAAGCCTCTGTTTGATTCACTGCTTCGTGTTGCATTGGGCACTTTTTCTGCTGATCTGGATCATTCTGAGGAAAAAATTGAAAAGGTATGAAACATCAGCTAAACAGTCTAATTCTGAATAATGCAAGATTTTCTCAGATTTCTTCTCTGGGTCTTTTTAAACTTGATAGGAAGTGTTTGTACGTGTTTGATTATTGTGACAGTTGAAGATGAAATTTCTGCTTCTCATATGAAAGTGGAATGCTGTTTATTTATATGGTCCCCACAATTACTGCTCAGAAATGAGTCATGCCCCAAAAAGTAGCAAGCTCAGTCAACCTGATGTTTTCTTGACTCTTTCATCTCAAAACAGTGTGATGAACTCATAAAGGAAGAGCTTCAAATGGGAATGTTGAGTGACCCTAGTGGCTGTAGGTATCTTTACCTGTGAGTGAATGTCAAGGTGCATGCTGATGGTGGTAGTGATGTACAAACAGTTTTAATGCTGCTTAGTAAAACTTTGATCAGGTAGTTAGTAAGAAAAATTGCTCTTTGCAGATTCAGTTTTTTACAAAAGAATGAAGTATTTTTAACGTATTTCAAGTTTCTTGGAAATGTATGATTAATTTGTTGCGTTTCCCAATGGGCTTGGAGAAAATAGGCATTTGAATGGTTCTAAATTATTGGCTTTTCTAATCCAAAGATATTTTTTCTGACCATTGCCAGTCTATTTGGTTGTATTGTACAGACCCATTACACTGAGGAGGAGCCTGTGTCTCGACCTGGAGAAATTTCTGAAGAAGCTGAAGAAACACAGTGCTGTAGTCTTAAACTTTTTGGTGAAGAGGAAGGATATGAAGCAGATAGTGAAAGTAACCCTGATGATAGTGAAACCAAGAATGAAGGTAAGTGGGAACTTTCTGAATATACAAAGCTGTCTTTTTGATATAGTAAAGCTTGTTTGTCTTTTGAGATGTACCAAAACAGTGCAAGCGCCTCTAACAGATAGAAATAGTTAACTTTATTTACGTCTGGTAGCATGGAGTTACAGATGGAGAGATGATAAATATTCATACTGGATATTACAGAAATTGTTCTGTCTTGGTTGTTTTGGTTTATGTGACTGTTTCTCTAAAGTCAAATGTGTAATTGTGATCTAGAAACCACAGAGATATGTATCTGCAGTTTGTTGGAAAATCAGTGCTCAAATTTTTTTTTCTTTAGAATTATAACTATCTGGTGAAAATTAAATAGTCTAATTATGTTATAGAATACCAGATTGAAAGTGACCCCTGGCCCAATCTTTTATCACAAAAGCACAGTCTAGACAAGGTAGCTTGGCACCTTGTCCATCTGAATCTAAGGTGCCCAATGTACGACTTCCCTGGGGAGATTTATTCCGATGTCTGATATCTCATTAGGGAAAACTTTCCTGTTGTCTCTATGGAATTTCCCCAGAAGTAATATGTACCTCTTACCCTTTGCTTTGTCCATGTGACTCCTTGGAAAAAAGGAGTCTGCCTTCTTTGTAGACACCTTTTAAATGGTGATAAGATGTCCTCTAAGCTGCCTTTTCTGGAGGCTGAGCAAGCTCAGTTCTCTCAGCCTTTCCTCACATCTTTTTTGTGTACTGGGGACAAAAACTGAGCATACTGTTCCCGGTGTAGCCTGACAAGAGCTGAGCAGAGTGGGATAGTAATTTCTTTCTCTCTGCTGCTCATGTTCTTGTTGATGCAGCCCAGCATCCCATTGGCTTTCTTTGCCACAGCAGTACATGTTCACTCACACTGAGCTTGCTGTCCACTGGGATCCCATCTCTCCATCCAGGCAGATCCCAGCCTGTGCCACACCCCTGGATTTTATTTTCCCACATGTAGACATTACATTTGTCCTGGCTGAACTTCACAAGGTTCTTGTTAGCCCACTCTTGCAGCCTATCCAGGTGTTCCTGCAGGGTTGCTCTCCCTTCCCAAGTGTCCACTCCCCACTCAGTTTGGTATCATTGGCAAACTCCATCAGGGTGGATTGATCCCATCACCCGGATCATTAATGAAGATATTAAACAGCGTTGGGCCCAATATCAATGCCTGGGGACCCCATTGGTGGCAGTGTCCAGTTTAGAAAGGATTTACAACCCCCTCTGTGTGGGGACAGGCAGTCAGTGCCCAAGCGTGCCCAAGCACTGCACAGACCCCCTGTCTCCACCCTAATACATCAGTGTCTCTGGGAGGAGCTGTGGGAAACCTTGGGAGGCCTTGGAGAAATCCAGGTAGACATCCACTGCTCATTCCACGTCAACCCAGCAGGTTTCTCGCTTGTGGAAGCTGATCAGGTTTGTCAAGCATTATTTGGCTTTTCCCAATCACATGCTTCATTTGACTTGATAGCCCCCTTGTTATACAATGTACCTCTTTATTCTAAACAATTGATATGCACATATCTTGCTGTATTCTGTTTGTGTAATTAATTTTAAACATGAATTTGCTTTCATTTTTTCCTGTGTGCTGAACACACCTAGGTGCTTATGTTCTGGTATGAGATCAGCATGAGCAGCAACAACCTTTAATAGAACTATGTCAAACTGCTGCTGTTTACCTGCATGACTAGACTTTTTCAATACATTTGTAGTATTTTTAAAGCATTTGTAAATTAAAAAATTAATCTCAAATACTTCCATGATACACTTGCATGTAACATGTCTGAACCAAGTAATTTAAGGTAATGTATTTCAGAGCCTCTCCAAAATGTAACAAGGCATACTTACACGTTTGGGTTTGTGTTTTGTCATGCAGATATTCTGTTGTGCATTTTCTGAGTTAAATAACAAATTGCTTCCTCCAGTCTTTTAATATGAAATTATATAAATTTGTGTCCTTTCTTGGCAGACTCAAAGTTTGTATAGAAGTTTGGGGCTGTGTTACAATGATTTTACTGCTGTGTTTCATGAACTGCATATTTTGCCATTACTGTGTGTGTCCAGTTCCCAGGAAATGAAGCTAGATAGTTTAAGAGCATGTAATGGAAGAAACTGCATCCTTGCCCTTCTGTGCTAGCAGGAAAACAGAAAAATCTGAAGCAGAATATATAAAACAATGCTATTTTCTGAAAATTGCTTATAACCTAGTGACTATTTTTGGTTTGCACCTATGAGAAGGTTGGAGATATGTCCTTGGATGTTCTGCTGAAATCATGCAAACTGTATTCAGCTGAGTAAGCTTCAGTAAGACACGTGTGGTTTCTTTTTAGGAGCAGACACAAAGGCAGAACCAGGATGCACTGGTGTTTCAGGTTATTTCAATGGCCTTGCTGAAAACATCAATCAAGGAGAACTAATGTATCCTGAAATCTGCATGTTAGAATTAAATTTGCTCTCAGCTGGTAATGCAAGTTTGGATGTGCTTGCTCATGTATTCCAAAGCTGCCTGAATATCATCAACCAGAAGGAGAGAAATGCTGCTGTCCTTATAGAACAGGTAAAAATGCTATTAACAGAGGCAACAGTGTAGCAGTTGTGTATGTTTAATTTATCATACCTAATAGAGTGATCTTGAATATTCTCACTTTTTATGGGATTCGATAAGATGTGAAACAGTGTAAATGACTGATATTGTGAACTGCATTGCATTTACATTACCAGGAGCTAAGTAACTTATTTTTGTCCTACAAAGCTTTTGAATTTTCCAGGTGTCTTTTTTTACCAAGACTGTTCAATCTCTGATTATCAGAGCCCTAAGAAAAAAGGGCAGATATCTGCGTGTATCTGTGTATATGTAAGCATTCTAAACTTTTTATTGAATGTGTACTTTTAGAAACTTTGAATCATATACCTCAAAAATATTCCATGTTTTTTTTCCTCCATAAGTTTGTTTTAGAAGTTAGTTGTGCAAATGGTCATGCCCTCGTGATCCTTTGGAATTCTGTTACATTTTTTTAACAACTGAATTGAGTATCCCTCCTGCAAAAGATAATAATTTGAAATTCAAAGTCTCTCTTCTGCAACTGAACTCTACAGGACATGAAAGATTGTTCATTGGCAAATATAAAAACAGTCCATAATTTCAAATAATTTGAATTATTATTAAAATTAATAATAGGCAGGAATTGATTAGAAGAATTTATTTCTTAGTTCTTTGAGCTAGTGTATATTCTTTAGATATTCATTATACCTATTCTTTTCAACAGGGAGCTGTTAAACACCTTTTGGGAGGATTTCTGAATATATTGACACAAACAGAATCTAGTTTTCATGGTGAGTTAAAGGTCCAAGTAACTTAAATGTTGGTTTTTAAAATTTAGTGTATACATAGTCAAACAGTGCAAATGCAAAATTGACAAAGGAAAGTAATTGGCATGTGAATTTATGCAGCTGCTTTTTTGACTTGTAAGGAACTTGTACAACTTTAGTGTAAATATAAGCCTTTTTCTGAGCTAGTGTAAATAAGTTAAAAAAATACTGGCTGATCTCAAAATGATAGTTGAAACCATAAACACCACTGTGACAGTGTTTACCATTGCTTGAAAAAAATAGCAGCTGATGAATTCTCATTCCATCACAATGCAAGTCTGTATTTCCAATTTCTTTGTAACCCAGACCCTGATGATGCCTTGGGTTTTATTTCCAACTGGAAAGCAGCTTAGCTAATCCAAGAATGTGGAAGCAGATGAAATGTTTGCCCTAAGGTAGCTTCACATAATGAGGGTGCTTCACAACAGGAGGTGATGTAAACCCATCCCAGGACTTGAATCCATGGTGGCTTTATGGGGAGAGCCTTTTGCAGTGTAGACACTTGGTTCTCAGATGTTTGACTCCATTTTGCAAACCTGGGTCAAAATTTAGCATAGCCCTGATTGATTCAATGCAATTTTGAATGATAGTGTCAGGAAGTACTGTTGGATCTCTTCAGAGTTCTTCTTGTAATCATTATTGCTTCCTTAATTTGAAGTGTTGAAAAACACTTCTAATTCCAAATCAATCTTTCTGCGTAATAGTATAGAATATAAATTTTTAAAGCTTAAAAAAATCCATTTCAACAGTATTATTGTCTTCTTATTTTTAGCATGTCAGATGGTGCTGGTAGATCTGCTCGTTTCCTTGATGAGTTCACAGACCTGTTCAGAAGAGTTAACTCTTCTTCTGAGGATATTTTTGGAGAAGACACCATGTACGGTATGTATGGAGTAGCACATAGCAAATTCAGAGGTCTTACAAGAAAAATGAAGCAAAAAGAAAATCCTTTTGTGTCCAAGGATTTTGGGAAATAAGGATATGCACAGCAGTGTTTGAACTGATCAGAACAAATATAATTTAGTTGTAGAAATAGTTCCTTCTCAAAACTGGAAAAGGAAAGAGGAGATGAGAAGGGTTTTGAAGGGTGTGTTGGTCCTGGGACGTCTATTCAGCACAAGAAACCAAGAATCCTCTCAAGGAGACTTACATCCTGGTTATGGATGACAGAACAATACTGTAGAATTTAAAGCAATTCCTTTAAAGTCACAAGGCATCTCACTATTGTTAGAATGCTTTAGCAGCAGGAATTACTTTCAAAAGTGTGCTGAGTTGGTTGGTGTGATCCTGGAATCCACTGCTTGTGTGGGACATTCTGCTGAAATAATTCTGATTTCTGTGAGAGAAAAATACAAGTGGAAGAAAATAAAAAAATTACTGTGCAATGTGAAATAATACCAAACAAAGAGTCACAAGTCAGATTTTCAATGGTAGCTTGTAATTATCAGCCAAATAACAAGAGAAACTTTTTGGCTTAATGGCTCAGCTAGTTGTGTTACTGGTTATGCAATAATGAAGTCATGGCCTGTGTGTGCTTTCTTAACCAGCCTTAAAACACAGGGTAAAAGGTGTGGTCTTTTTATGCACATAACAGAAGTGAGATTAGATTGTGCAATGGCCACCTGCTGCATTTCAGCTGATTCCTAAGAATGGTAACTTGAAGTCTGGTCTGCCCAGACTAAATTCCCAAAGCTGTGTTGGGCCACAGTCTGAAATTGCTACCTGATGCTTTGCCAGTGTGTGTAGGTTTGGCTATATGAGCTCACTTCTCTTGGAAAAACATGAATGCAAGGCAGCTTTTCTCATTAATTTGTTTTATTTCTTCTAGGAGATACTACTCAAGGGTGTATTGAAGATTGTAGACACTAATATTTATATGAATCCATTACAGTACCTTCCCTTTCCTTTGCTGAATGGCACTAATTTGAGTAGCAGCTCCTCACAAAAATGCACTGGCACTTCCAACAATAAAAATGCTGGACTTCTAAAAAGAGCAAAATTGTCACAGAGTAAGAAAGAGGCAGATGGTGACAACTTGAGTCACCAGCTGCTTTCTTCTTGGCACGTAGCCCCAATTCACTTGCCTTTAGTTGGGCAAAACTGTTGGCCACACATGTCTGATGGCTTCAGTGTCTCACTGTGGTTTCGTCTGGAGTATGCTCATGAAACAGAAAATCCAACAGAAAAGGGGAAAAAAGTCAAGAGGAGAAGCAGACTCATAGCTGTAAGAGAGAACAGTTTTGACAGCACAGGTGAGGATATAATATTTTGTTTTTGTTGAGGTAGCACTGAAGGATTCTGGTTACAAATGCTACTAATTTACATACTGTATGCAAAAGTGTGAAATTTTATGATTGATATTAAACAGCAGTGGTAGTATTTGATTTTTTTATGACTACTGCACCATATACTTAGAGATACAACATTTCCAACCCTAGTTCTTGAATTAGATTAATGCCGGCTTCCTTAGAAATATAGTATTCTCATTGAATTTGTAACTTCAGTAACATTTAAACTGCTTAATGTTATGATGAAAATAAGAAAATGATGCAGCTGTGGTTATAGCAAAAAACTACTCAAGTTTATTTGATTTAATGTATTTATGATCAAGTCTCAGGCTGACTCAGTATAAATCCTCTTAACTTTTCTTGTGTATGCACAGTGTAAATGCCAATTGCTGTACAATAATCTTCTGTTTATGCTTTTGCAGGGAACTCAAACTGTTCTAAGCAGAATCTTTTGGATTATAATCTGTAAAGGGAAAATTCCATATTTAAAATGTCTCCCATTCACAACACTTGGAATACCTTTACTCTTTTTTCCTTCTTTTTGTATTTAAATGGAAGGAGGGAAATCCCAATCCTGAACCTTGGAACTCACTAGAGTTACTTTTGTTAATTTTGTGCTTTATCTGGGCTTTTGCTTGGTAAAGTAGGAGAACTGATGATGCTTAAAGGGTAGAATGATTTGTGAAGAAAAATCTGAAGATTTCTTAGTGCACACTGATAGTTCAGCACGGGATTGTAATGTCATATGCCAAAAACATCATTGGTGGAGTGTATGAAGCTCAGTGGATTTATATATTACAAACAAAAACATGTAAAATGCTGAGTTAATGTTAAGTTCCTCTTTTTCTGTTTGAGACCTAGGTTTCTAAAGAGAATCAAGCTTATTAGTCAACCCACTTAAAAAAACGAACCAAACCACCTCAACCAAACAAAAATCACTTCTATGCAGTACCTGAACTGTTTCTTTTCACACTTGATATATGCTGCCAAAGGCATTGTTCTTGTATTATATTGTAATTGCAACATGTTTATATTTCTAGAAGAAACCAAGTCTATAGGAATGGAATATATAAGCCTGGGAGACAAACTTGTTGAAGACGGCTGTATTCATATAATTTCACTGGGTTCCAAAGCTCTGATGATACAAGTTTGGGCAGACTTGAACACTGGAGCATTCATATTTCGGTATGGTGTACTAGTTCAGAAGCAGTCCTGTGAAAATACTGTATTGTTACCTCTAGTAGCAGCTTGCAGAGAATACTGATGGAGAGTAGAGAATAATTTCTGTAGTGGAGACATCTTGCACACTGATGGGGCAATATCAAGTAGTAAGTGTGTTAGATACAGATGTACAGGTTTATCAGCTTCAACTAGTAAGCTCTGCTCTTGAGTGTTTCATGTAGCCATTTATAAATAACTGCCCATAAGGTAGCAATTCAAGTTCTAATGAAATGACACAATAAATGTGAGAAGATGGAAAAGATTTTTGCAGCTGTAGGTTTTCACACCTCAGCTGTGAAAATTGCTGTTATGCAGTACTTACTGGGACAATCTTGATTTTAGTCTTCTGAGCACATTTTAGCCCTAATTTAATTCTCATAAATAATCCTTAAGTATCATTGAAATGTCTAAAACTTCAATTTTAAAACACTTTATTTCAGTGTTCAAAGCAACTGCGGTTTTTCAATAAATTGAATTCAACTTTTCTCTAAAATACAGATATCTTTATCTTAAATGTAAGCGGATTTATGCAAAGTTAAATCATGAAGGTGAAAGTGTTGTGATGATTTTCTTAGCTTATGTTGAACACTCTAGAAATAGAACTGATCAAAAAAATTACGTGTCAAAGTTAAGAAACGCAATCTCAAATTAACTGAGGCCAAAATGTGCAGATTTGGAGCTTAAAATGCAAATATGAAAACACACACCCTCATTTTTCCTTTTCTACTGTTTTCATAGTATGTGCATGGATCCAAATGATGAGATGAAAGCTGGTCTGCTGGCACAGGCTGAATCTCCAGGGAATGTTTTCCATGTGGGCAGGTGGCAGCATTTGGCATTAAAATACCTGCAGAAGCCAGAAGGCAAGAAAAATTTCCATGGAAAGCTGTTGCTGTGGGTTTCTGGTCAGAGGTAAAGAACGCATTAGTTGTACCTAGATACTTAGCTTCTTTAAAAGATACTTTCTGGTAAGGAAACACCTTCAATATTTTGGTGCAAGCTGCAGTTAAGGTTATATAGTCTTCTAGGATAGGAGAGGGAGTATGTTACACTGTTAGGAATTCTTTAGGATGTTAGAGATATCCAGAATATTCATGGATTTCTTTGAGAATTATCAGTTTATACCATGGACCAGTGCAGACATAAATGTTTTTCTTCATCACAGTTAAGGGAAAGAGGCAAGTACTACAAGATTTTGAGTAAGATCCAAAATAAGACATGGCATGAAGTTAGCAGTAGGCATAATGTGTCTGGTTGAATCCAAATTCAGGAGGTGTAGGTCAGGTACTGGCAATATTGTTGGATGTAGGAATTAAGAGGAGTAGGAGAAAAGGCAGTTACTCTGTTTCACTGAGAAAAATGAATAAGGAAGAAGTTAAATATTTCAGACAAGGACTGACAGTGAAAAGTCCTACTTGCACTGCAAGTTAAGGTCCATGCTCCTAAATGAAGTACCTGATACTAGGTTGAGTAAGCCTGTGTCTGAATTAATTATTCCCTGGTTAGATAAAGAGAAATTTATTAAATATCAGAGTCTTTACCCCATCTTCCTAAAGTCCAATCTGTGAAGGCTATGTTAAGTCTGTGCATGCTGGTATTCAATAAAGTCCAAATATGGAGCTATAGGGGAAAGCTAAAACTGCTACAATATTCTCCCCATGTGTAGTTGTTGAGGCCTCTCTATGTATAGATTTAGTTGTTAGTTTGCTAATAGTTAGGCTCTTTCAGGAAGCTTTGACTGACCTTTACAGTTCAATCTGTTTATGTAAAGGCACATAAAGTTAATTGGATGCTTTCTGAAAGCATCAGGATTATTGCCTGTGGCTGTGCAGCACACCAGTTCTGACAATGTTTCCTGGTACAAGGAAATCCTCAACATGGGTTTTCTAGCATTTGGGAACCACAATTTTCATGATTTGCATTAGCATGCACAAAGGACTCTGGCTTGTTAGAAATAGTTGAAATGATTGAAAAATTGTAGTATTTTAGAAGTGTGTATAGTGTTACATACAATTTCCTCTTTGAGGTCAGAGGGAAGAAGGAAGGAATTTCAGAACTAGGAAAACTTGATCTCATGGCAACCCTAGCTGTGAGTCTATTCATCTGTTCTGTGCAGTATTGGAATGCATATATCATTATGTTACTGAGTTTTAAGGTGCCTGGATACTGAAGAGGACTTGAGTAATTTAGTATTAATGACAGCATGGCTTCTCACCTACTGAATATTAAAATGAATTTTAAACCTAAGCTGAATATCTTAGATAGCAAATTTGAACTGTTCTTAATATTTAAACTTGTTTGTTTATATGTATTTTTAGGCAATGTGAGATTAATTTAGATTTTGCACTACCAAGGAAAACAAGCCTATCATCTGACAGTAACAAAACATTTTGCATGATTGGCCATTGCACATCATCCCAGGAAGATCTGCTTCGATTGTCTGGTAGATGGGATCTTGGAAATCTGCTTCTATTCAATGGTATTTTTATATGCTTTCTTTCTTGAATAAGTGCTCATTTTTTCCCTCCCAAATCAAAGGCTTATTTTAATATTTTTTTTTACATGCCAAGTTTTTACAGTAAAAACAACAATACACCCTTTAGCAGCATAACTTATCATGGAGAATGTAAGCAAATGTTTCAGTATTGGATGCTTCCTAATGTGTCCTTCTGCCATTCTCTTGCTTTCTGTTTAGTGCCATAATTGGCAATTTTCTTAGAATTTTTTAAAATAATATGTTGGGTAGGGGGTAGAGAGATAGTGATATTTGCTGTGTTTTTTTTTTCTTATAGTACTCAGTCTCTTACCTGGAAAATTGATTTCATTTACCTGCTGCTAACCTGCTAGCTTCAAATTACATAAAGCATGTTAAAAAGTTAACAAAATCTGAACCACTGAATACTGAGTTAAGCATGCTTATTTCTGGAACTTGTAATGGTACTTTGGAGATTTCTTAGAGGTATAATTCTCCTTCCTTGGGAAGTCTTATCTAGTGCTTCTGGGTGTGTGCTTAATGCTGGAGGCTGGAACCCTGTTGCTTTGTCACCTGGCATTTCAGATGCTCTGGCCCAGTCAGGACTACTCCACAAGTGAGATCAGTTTGCCCAGGATGCGTGGTGCATGCAGGTCCTGTGTGTGTAGATGTGTATTTGTGGGCCACAGGCAAGAAACTTGTCATAAATGTAACCTGTAGGATCTACATGGTCTGGTTGCCATGTGCCTGCTGCCTGCATAACTGATGTGTCCAGAGAGCCCTGGATTTGCTGCTGTACAATTGTCATGCACCTACACATCAGACCTGGGTCCTTCTGGATGCTTCTTTTGGGTTTGTGTTCTCAGGTCACAGGTGTGACCCAAGATGTGCTGCCCAGAAAGTGGAGGGAGGTTCATTTGGTCTTCCGCTTTCTATGGGGATTTTTTCCCTTCCACCAGTTGTAGTGAGCTGTTGCTGTTGCATCCTGCTGTCACTGACCAAGTTTCCAAGACAAAGCAGCTGCCTTTGCCACTGAATTAATCTGGCCTTTGATGTGTCAGACAGAAGTCACAGTCTGACAGTAGCAAGCATTAGGCTGCACTGGTTGTTTTATCATCAGAGCCTACAAAATCCAATTGGTGATACTCCTTGTAAAGTCTCTGATCCTACTAGCCAATGTATGAATTTTGCTTTATTATATAGTAAAGAGTTAACAGATTATTTTCTGGATTTTAGGTGCAAATATTGGACCAGAGGAAGCATTTTACTTATACACGTGTGGCCCAGACTTCACATCTATAATGCCTTGTAAATATGGCAAAATATTGACTGACTGCTCAAAGTACATAAGTAAAGAGATTCTACAATGTGAACAAATTAAGGAGCTCTTCATGACAAAAAAGGAAGTGGATTTTGGGGTTTTAATTGTAAGTTTCTACTTTAAAATGGTCCTTAATCTTTTAGAACTGATTAAGAAAGTGGGAACGTGTTTCCTGCTGTCTCCCAAAGTGCTTCATCTGATCAAAGCAGAGAGAATCAAATCCTCTTCTCATTAAGATCATTGCAGGGCTCTTCCTACTTATTTTAATGGGAGCTGAACTCCACACAGGGTGACCATTTCATCTTGCTTTAGGTTGGGTTCTGAACATTTCTAGGTGTTCCAGCCTCTATAAATAATACTACACATTAAATCATAGTGGATAAACAGGTACCTCCAAAAGCTCTAGGATGGATACATAGCTCTTCCTTCCTTTAGTGTAAAAGTAGCCAAGGACTGCTAAATTAACCTTTAAGATTAAGACTGAAAGAAGAGAAATGAGGATTTATCTGGCTTTAAGGAAGCAAAAGAACTAATTCAAATTCCTTGAAGGTTTTGGAGGAAGTAAGTTTGCATCACGTTTGGCTGAAAATGAATTTTCCAGCTGGCAGATAATGTTTTTCTCATCTTTCCTGACTGAAACAGCTCTGCCAGATGCAGGTGTAAATATACTTATTGCTAAAGAAGAATAAAATAAAACTTGCTTGTCAGTGAAGCCTGCTATATTCTGGGAATTCACACACAAGTAATTCCTGCTGTATGAATTGTTCCCACTAGAGGGATTTTTCTGATTTCATTTTGTAGCTGTAGGCAAAGGCTCATTCTGTGTGGATGTGATCCCTGTAGACAATGGTTCTAAATTTTGGATAGGATAAGAAGAAATGAATGGGATGAGAGCTTAACAAATCAGTCATGCAACTTAAAAGCTTATTTTGTCTTACAGAACACCAGATAGGCAGAGAGAAGAACCATGTGCTCAAGTGATCAATTAGTCTTTGTAGGTTTGCATAGAGTGCAAGCTTCTTAAAAGAAATTATTTTTCTGTTTTAAATAACCTTTCAAATAAGATCATTTTACATTTCTGTGAAAGTAAGTTAGTTACTTTACACAGGAGCTTTGGTTTTGGTTTAAGTCTCTTCATTAATGAAACTTGTTTTGAGCTGCTTTTATGACAAAGCTGATTGAAGAATAGAATTAAAACAAAAAACTGGAGAAGATTTTTTAAAACTTCAGTGTTTTGGACTTGCCATTTTGGGAAAGAAAACTCTTTATATGCTCATTTTATTTTAGATTTGTCAGTAACTTTGTTTTTTAAGCAAAACTATTATGTAATTCTTCAGGTGATGAGCGGGGTATCCTTGGTGAAACTTCTTAGTGTTTTCTTAATTTTCTGTGCTTTAGCTATTGCATGATTTGGGAATCATTGCCAAGATTTGGGAATCCTGTTGCATTTTAGTGTACATGCGACTTCATGTCATGTTAATGGTAAGGTAGAAGTGAAGTTCCAAAGTTGTTACTATTTGCTGCTGGTGACTTGTGTTTGGCTTTTTGTGTCCATGGTATGTGGGGTTGTTGTATTAAGCTTCTAGAAAAAAATTACTTTTTTTTTCAGGAGAGTCTTGCTGTTGTTTATACCACAAGCTGCCCTGGTCAGTACACCATATATGAGCCTGTCATTAGACTGAAAGGTCAAGTGAAAACTGCACCTTCTCAGAGACCTTTCAGTTTGAAAGAAGTTCAGAGCAATGTGTTGGACTCTCATCACCTAAAAGCACTTCAGGCAGTTGAATATAAAACTCTCCAGGGTATACTACATGAAATTGGAGGCACTGGTGCATTTGTGTTCCTCTTTGCTAGGGTAAGGGGGCTGGAGGGGAGGGGGGTGTGTGTATGTGTTCTTCCATATAAAATTTTCGTTGTGTCTTGGGTATAAAATCACATTATTCTAGCTGCCTTGCTAGAATAGTCTGCATGTGTTGCTTTGCTGTTAAAGAAAAGTTGTGGAAAATACCTGTGGCATAAGGTTGTCTTAAACTGGAAATGTAATTGTCATTCTGTTGCATTATGGTTTTTATAATATTGCCGGTATGTAGATGGGGTGCTACATTCTGATTTAGAAATGGAGCTTTTAAATATCAAAATAGATTATTTTTAGGGATATTTGAGAACTGATTATATTTTTTGTCTCTGATTTTGAGGCACCTGAGGAGGTTGCATAACTTTAACCACTTTAACCACAGGTTATTCACAGTGCAAGTATGAATAAAAGTGAAACTACATGGTGTGCAAAGCTTTGTTTTTATTTAGTCAATAGTGAGAGCTTTTTGGCCATAACTGTTCAGCCATGTTCAAAGGCTTGTCCTAAGAAAAACTGATATTTTAAAAACAGTAAGGCCATAATTTAATTACTGCTTAACTGTGACTTGTACATGGAGAGGCTAATATTTGTGCTAGCAGTCTCTGAAGTGCTACGGTTAATTCAAAATTCTACCGTAGGCCTAAGACGTGTCTGATTTAAATGCCTCTGATATTACTCTGAAAGATACGGTGAGATTAGTAAAATCTGCACATTAGATTATGGTTATAAAGACACTGCCTGTTGTAATTTCACCACTAATAGTGAAATCTGAGGTGAAAATCCTAATCCATGTTATTTTATTATGTAAATTTATGCTGAGTATTTGCTATAGATCCTGCTGAAGACTTTTTGCATCAGTAAAGTGAGCAAACAATAGATCAGCTGTGAGACAATATAGGTCTTATAATACAGATGTATAAATGTGTAAGTGCAGCAGAATTAACAGATACACGTCAAGAGAACCTATAGGATCTGAAATCCCGTTAACGTGAGATTTCATTCTTGTATCTTTGGAAAAAATACTAGTTGCTCTCGGGATTCAAAAATTGTAGAAAGCAAAGATGGAAAAAGGATTCATGGTCTTAATTTATAAAATTGCTGGTCTCTTTATGGATAAAGTAAAACTTTAATGTTTGATATATACAGCTAGATTTAGTCTAGAACTTCAGGAATTTTATTTTATAACTTAAAGACTTCAGAAAAATACTTTTTTCAGGACAAACAGTTTATTATTATTAGTGGCTCATATTTAATGACCTTGTACCTCTGTAGTATGGCAAGTATGTTCTACTTAAAATTTATCTAGAGCAGATTTTTTTCTTAGAAAAGGAGTCTTGTATTTCCTTAGCAGATAATAATTCAGGACATTAGGAAGTATCACTTCAAGTATAATATCTGAATGTACACACAGACAAAATGAAGGTTATGTACATAATCTCAAATGCTTTAGAAGAGATTTAATCCATAAGTAGTTACTTAGGAGTGAAACAAAGCTTTTTTCTAGATGCTTCTCACTTAAACTGTCTTATTAAATTTCCCTTTTCCTTAGGTAGTAGAGATAAGCAGCTGTGAAGACACTCAAGCTTTAGCACTACAGCTTATACTATCTTTAACAAAATACAATCAGCAGAGAATACAGGAGATGGACAACTGCAATGGTTATTCTATGATTCGTCGGGTGCTGATCAAACCAAAATGCATTGTTGGATTTTGCATGCTGAAGGTAAAGTCCTCTCTTAAAACTGATATTTTGCTTAAAATTAGGACAAATTGAGAAACTTCTCTGAGATTTTAATTCTGCATTTGAAGCTTTTTACAAAGGCAGAACAATGATTTCAAGCAAGATTGTTTTGGACTAGGTAGATATGTGTTCCCTATCAAGAGTATGCTGTCTCTTTAAAGATTTTAGGTTTTTTGTAAATAGTATAGAACAACTGTACTGCTTTGTTTTGATGCTCAAAAAACAATTCCCCTCTCTTTAAGACTCTCCTTGAAGGATGCTGTAGTGATGAGATTCTCTATATAAATGAAAATGGGCAATTCCAGCTCGACCCAGATTCTACTGCAGTTATTCAAGATGTCCAGTTGCTAGAAAAGCTGCTGCTTGACTGGAAGATATGGTCTAAAGCAAAGGTAGATACTTTAACTTTGGAAATACTTCAGGTCTAAAGGTCAATATTTAAAAAATAACTATTATGAAGTCTGAAATTAATTTCTCCTGTTACATTTTAGTAACTGGATTAGTAGTAGTAGTAGTTAGTTACTTACTACAATTTTCTAAAATTAACATTCCTTGTTTTTCTTTGAATAGCTGTTTGTCATATCAATCTCCTATGATTAATGAGGGAGGTAGCCTTAGTGTATTAAGTTCTGTAAATGTTCTGTATGCATATGAATTTTTAATTGAATTGATTTTTTTTTTGTGGAAAAACTGAGGACCTGTTTTCTTTTGGAGTTAAACTGTTGAAAACAACCATTCAGGGTTAATATAGCTAAGAATGTACAAAGCTAATTTTAGACAAGTAATTATTTTTTTGTAGTTTAATCATTAAAACGTGCTTAATTTTGTACAAGCATGACTTTTGTGATTAGTTTCTAACCTGTTCTGACCTGACCACTTGCACTCATTTAGTTATCATCTTAGGTGTAAAACTAACTTACTTTGTTGTGTTTTGTTGTTGGCTTTCTTTCTTCCTCAGTCTGTAGACTCAAAAATATGTTTTTGAAGCTACATTCCTGTTTCTTGTTTTTCAGCCAGGTGTTTGGGAAACCCTGTTAGCAGCTCTAGAAATCCTTATCAGAGCTAACCATCACCAGCAGATGTTTAACATTAAACAGCTCTTGAAAGCTCAAGTGGTCCATCACTTCCTGTTAACTTGTCAGGTTCTGCAGGTATTTCCACTCTGAAATTCTACTTCTGCTTGGCAAATACTCATTTTTATTTGGGAAGGGTGGGGTAGAAGGGACTAAATTCTGTAGCAAAATTGAGTAGACTGTCCTGTGTGCTCCCAGACTACTTCCATCTTCAACAGGCATTGTTGCTGTAAACTGGTACAGTTCCCTACTGGGTGCTCCATTTACTGCTGGACAGAAGGGACAAGAACTTGTAACCATCTGGTGTGACCTGGCAGCATAGGCTCTAGGTTACTTGCACAGCCATACAGCAGCAGGGGCTGAAACTGTCCCTTTTATGCAGAAAGACCTGAGATGTCTCTTGCTGGTTCTTGTCTGTGTTACTGAAAACCAGATATTGTGCAGGTAGTGAAGCTCTGTGCTGTATCTCATCAGAGCTCATAGGGCAGCCTGCCTGTAGTGCTCAGTCTGAGCACTCATCTCATAATTTTGGTACAGTTGTAGCTTCCTCCCTGGCATAGAAACAGCTATGCCAGAAAGGACTTTAGAGAAATGCTTCAGTCCTCTAATACACTTCTTAAGAACATGATTTTGAAGTTATTTCCTGCTTATAGTACATGTATCTATTAGTGAAAATATGTATTGTAATAATTTCTTCCTATACTCTTATTTTTAATCTTACATTCCTTTTTATTCTGAGTTTCTTACTTCAGCACATGAAATGTATTTATTGGGGTTTTTTTCCTATTTTGTTGATTTTTTTACAACAATTATTTTCCTCATTTTAGTATCTGCAAATTATTAATTTCTTCATTTTTATGTAGTGTTTCCTGCTTTTGGTACTTGTTAGTGATACAGTTAACTTCTAAAATTGTATATTAGTGCAAATGCCTAGACACAGAATGTTTCATAATATTTTTCCTGTCATTTTGCATATTGGGGAAAAGTTAATTTCTTGATGAAAAAACTACTCAAATTGCTCAGTGATTTGGCAGTTTTGTGGGGGCTGATGGAGCAAAGGTGAAACTATAGAAGCCATTCTCTTTGGAAAAACTTACATAAATTAACATAACTTAATCTTTTACCATAGCAGTCTCAGTTAAGGTGTTTGGGTATCAAAAAAGGAGATAAATTTAGCAAAATTGGAAAGAAACAAGACAATCACCATGCTCACCTTTCAGTGAGGTTTCTCACAAGTTTCTTGAAGGTTTCTTGAAGTTTTGTTCTAAAATCCCTGTTCTTTTAATAGATTGTTTTCAGGTAGCCATTGCCAAAATGTATGGAATACTTGATTAAGCTGAAATTGTAATTATCAATTAATCTCAAATGTGTATGTTTATAAAAATGGCTACTGAAGTGGAAATACAGAGGACTTAGTGTGGTACTGTTCAGAAATTTATTAAAATGTTTGAATTACTGGTACTGGCAACCATTAATTTCTCTGCAAATATGTAATCCAGTGACAATAGACTGTACTTGCAATGGTGATTCATGTCCTGAAGTTCCAGCATTTTATGGCAGAGCAGTACAGTATGGAGAAGATGCTCATGTTTCTAAAAATCAACTTGCATAACATATGCAATATTTGGTGCATGATGGACTTAGGTAACATTCAGGACATACAGTAGCTCCTCTCAAAATTAAAGAATATGGCTTTATCAGCTGAGCTGCTTTTCTTGTCTGTTTTACTGCAGCGTGACAAAAGACAGTTTGTCAAATGAAAATTGCAAGTAACTTACATTGTGCTACACTTTATTTCTAGGAGCATAAAGAGGGACACCTTGCATCCCTGCCTCGGGAGGTTTGCAGATCATTTGTGAAAATAATTGAAGAAGTACTTGGTTCTCCCCCAGACCTGGAACTGCTGACACTGGTTTTCAATTTTCTCTTAGCAGTTCACCCTCCCACTAATACATATGTTTGTCACAACCCTACCAACTTCTACTTTTCCCTGCACATAGGTAAATATGCCACATTTAGATAAGCAATAAGATAAAAATCTGGTCATAAACTAATATTTTTTAAAAGTGTTTGCTGTATTTTAATTACTATGACAATATATTAAAAATTATTGAACTGTTGGGACTTAATAGTGTAAACTACTTTTACTTTTCTTGAAAAGGTTACAATTAGGCTGTTTACTTGGTTTACTTGGAGAGCTTTCTTCTGTCTATAGCCATAGATAATTTCTCTGGTGCTTTTGCCTTTAACTTCTTAATGATTGATGGTGCTAAGTGGTATGCTTAAGTTTAGCTGCCTGTGTGGACATTTGTCCATGGTCCAACTTAGAAAAAACCATTTAGCTTACCTGTAAATGGAACTTCTTCAGAAATGTGTATTTGGTCCTTTTTCCACTTCTACTTTCTTTTTTTACTGTTACTGAATTCTAAAAAAATTAAGGGCCTGAGGAGCATTTTTAGGAAGTGATGATTTGTACTGCAAGACATCATTGTCAGGCACCATCAGTTCATTGCATACAAGCTCCTGGCTGTGCTTGTTGGGCTTTGAGGGGTGCAGACCTAGAACAACAGCTGCTTTAATATACCTGTACTAGATGATCATGTTAGCAAAATGACTGATGTGAGCTTTAAAAAATATTTCTTGCTCTTCTTAAAAATGAGAAACAATGTATAGTTCATGCTTTATTTATTAACATTGTGTAACCTAAGCAATAACTTAGGTAACCATGGAAAGCACCATCCAAGTTTGAAATAATTGCTCCTTTTGCAAATACCTATGTACCTCAAGTTTTAGTGATCAGTTTAAAAAACAGCACAGTTGTGTTTATCTGTATCTGTCCTCTAATACTAACTGTTGTAAAATTCTGAGTAAGGGGAGAATGCATGTTTTGATATTTGAAGCCTTTTTTGGCTGTTTGAGAACAGCCACCTGGATTTGACATGACAGAAAGTCACTTGTCACTAGTATGTCTGCAAGGACTGTCATTAAATATAACTGCTTTAGTACATCATAATATTTTTATTGTTCCAAAGTAAATTTTGAAGTCATAATAAACCAAAAAGTGCTGTGTTTGGACTTGAGCACTTCTCATTAGCCTCCAGTGATCAGCTCAAAATGTAGCCACCTGACTACTGTGAGTCTGATTTATTAGCAATGCAAACATAAAAAGCTTTTAAATAATTTTCCCTCTTATCTTTTCTTTCTAGATGGCAAAATTTTCCAGGAGAAAGTTGAATCACTTAGATACCTGAGAAATTCCAGCAGTGGTGGGAAATCAGTAGACAATTCTGCATTTGTGATTACATCTCCAACTGGATTTACAGCTTTACCACTGGAAGGTAAAACAATACTGGAAAAACAAGGATGTTAAGACCCAATCTTTTGGCAAATTACTGGAGTACCTTCAAGTGTTACTTTCCCACAGATTTCCTACAAAGCTCCCCCTGTCCCTTGGAGCTTGATGTCTGAACAGCAGAGTAAGAAGGATGGAATAGAACGTGCTACCTAAAGTGCTCTTCATTATTGTGTTGAAACAAATTGCCACATCAATGGCTCAGGCAGTGAAGTGGACCAGATAAGCAGAATAATTTCATTTTTTAAACAGGAAAATGCTAGGGATGTATGAGAGTGCCCTTATCAGGCAGCAGTTGAAGTAGTGAGCCATAAGCAGCTATCTTATCTGGGCAGAAAACATTAAGATGATAGTTTTCTTTGTTTTTGCATAATCCCTAACATCTGTCCATATATTCAGTTCATGTGTGACTGGCTATATTCTGGTATCACAGTGTGATACCTTTTACAATTGTTGTCATGTTGCTACTTTGTTTAGGAAAAGGAACTTAAGCCTTCAAGCACTACTTCAGTTGAAACAGTGTTTATTCAAGTTTTTTTAGTCTTTTAGGTAAAGAAATGGTATCAAGAACATATCACAGTACTGCATTGTGTATGCAATCAGTCCTTTTCCCATATGGAAAATATATGTCTCATTCTTCTAAATGAGTACTTTTAGTACTTTTTTTATATCAGTATTACCAAATTATTGTTTTTGAATAGAGAATATTCATGTGTACCAGAGGAATACTCAGCATAATCTCTTTGTGAAAACAGATATTTGAGTGTTTGTGATTCTTAATTTGATGTTTCAAATTTATATAAATGAATGTATAAATTATAATCTTATATTTAATCAGGAACTATAATAGCAATAGGACAAGAGTAATGGGTACAAATTAAGAGGACAAGTTTAGGTTTCATAGTAGGAAGAAACTTTTCACTATGAAAGTGGCAAGACACTGGAACCAAGTTACCTAGGGAGGTTTTGGATGCTCCAACCCTGGCAGTGTTCAAGGCCAGGCTGGATGAAGCTCTGAGCAGCCTGGTCTAGTGGGAGGTGTCCTGCCTATGGCTGGAGGTGCTGGGACTAGAAGATTTTAAAGGTCCATTCCAACCCCTGAACACTGTATGATTCTATAAAATATCTGAACTTGTATATGTGTTAAGTAACCTGCTACCTGCATGTGGGTTTGCAATTTGTTGTACTATTTTCTAATGTGTGTGAAAGCTTGACTGTAACGCTGTTGCATTTGTGCAGATCTATCCTGTTATGTAAAAGCCAGCTTGGACTGGCTGTGCTCTGTGTATGTATGTTCATGTATTTCATGTATTTCTCATAAAAAATATATTCCTAATGCATCATCATTGCATAAGTACTAACGGATGCATAGTTTTCAAAATACTTTAGAAAGAAAAAATTCTCCTTTTCCTAGACTGACGGGGAATTGCTTCTACCAGTCCTGTATACAGGCATCTTTTTATCTTAAAACTGTATTTTGTTAAAGACTTGTAATATGCTTTGAAAGTTTGACTGTTTCAGGTCAAAATGTGCAGCTAAAAGCAAGCATTGTTAATTAAAACACATAGTTATTTGCCCTAAATTTGAAGTGTGTGTAAAACCTTGGTGCCAAAGAGTTGTTGAGTAGTAATTTGATGTCCACTGAAACACTGCAGATTAGACCTCTTACACAAAGCTCCAAATAGAACAACCTGCTTTATTGGACCCTGCTTTGAGCAAGGATTCTGGTGTAGACACCTCCAGATGTGCCTTCCACCCTATGTGATTCTTTAAAAGTTCCTGTTGAGGGTTAGGTGAAAGGATCATAACTTAAATCTAGGAACTCCAGTATATTGGCAAAAATTACCTTGCATTTTGTTTCTTTCACATTTGTGACTTCCTAAATATATGGCTGCATAACAGTTTACTATCTCTACTTTGATTAACCAAATCTGAAATATGTTAGGCATTGAATCGGTTTTGCACATAAAATTAACTTGGCTAACTACATTTTTTAATAGATGAAGAGCGTAACATTAAGAGAAAAGCTGGGTTTTAGTGTGAATGGAACACTGAAGATATCCTTATTTCTCTAGGGAGCACTTCCAAGGCTAGTGTACAGCAGAAGATCAGCTTTCAGGCACCTAGAAGGCTTTCTAGAAGTTTACCAGCATCACCAACTTCCTCACCCCAAGTTCATCGAAAAAGACTGACTGAAAGAATGGGAAGCAGCCTTGATGACCTGCAGGTCTTTGGTGAGCGTGACTACGTTGATCTTCAGGGTAGAATTGGTTTTGTAGAAAGTTCTGAAACTGTAAAGAGAGTACAGGAAGAGCTCTTCCTTAGCAGCTGTGAGTCTGCAAAAACAGTTTGTGACTCAGAGCTAACATCTGCCGAAACATTTGAGGATATTGCAAAAGAAGTAGACTTATCTGAAAATGCATTGGAGAGTAAAGAAGCTGATACAGATCTGAAATGTCATGAAGCTGCTGGTGGTGCAGCTGAGGCATCGCTGCGTCGTCCAGACAATCTGAAAGGACTGCCTTCATTTCAGAAAGGCCAGAGCAGTTTTGCAGGGTTGGGCTTGGCATTCTCTGTTGGAGCATCATCAGCCATTGCTCGCTGGCCAAGCTTGGCTGACAAGAATGTTCTTCCTGAAGACTGGGACAGTCTTGCATTTTCTTCAGCTGATGAGAATACCCCAAAACCATCTGAAAGCCCTGATGACAGGTAAGCACATGAAATAATAAATTTATGTGAGCCTTAATTTCACAGTTCTTGCTCTTGATTACCATTCCATAAAAGTTCAAAGTATGAAAACTAAGGGAATGTTTTCAGTGGCTGTCATGCACAGGTTTATTAAGCTTTTAGTGTATAGGGTGTTCTGTTGTTTCAGTTTTCGCTGTATTTACATAACAAATTTTTAAAATGGGGACCTTTTCTATGTACAGTAAAAATGGAAACTGCTCACAAAAAGAGTAGTTCTGCTCAGATTATCATTTTTACTATCTGCCTTCTAAAAATAAGTGTTAATGAAGATTGGTAGTTAGGTGTCTTAGAGAAATTATGTCTTGCAAATTTCTAACCTGAACCTTCTTCCTGTCCCTCAAGAATTGCAATTTTGCATTTTTTAATCTTTCCTGCTGTGGTAAAACATATTCCTCTGTTTTCAGATGTGCAGAAGACTATCTTGTGCTTATCTGTTGCGGATTATACGATCTCTTGCGTGGAGTTCTCCTGATCCTACCAGATGTCATGCTAGAAGATGTGATGGACAAACTCGTTCAACCTGATTATCTTATAGTTCTGGTGAACCACCCATCTCCTCTCATACAAAAAGGAGTCATTAAAGTAGGCCTATATCAAACATTTTCTCCTAAAAAGATGTGAACCAGCATAGTTAACATACTGGAAAATGTGATGGGGTTTTAATATTTTTTGTTTAGCTTTCTTCAGTTTTCTACATTTATTTCTGAGTTTTAAGATAAGTTTCACCCTATGGATTTAAAAAAGAAAGACCGAAAACAAGCAAATCACAAAGCAACATAGACACTTCTTGAACAGATAAATATAGTCTCTAATGTAAGCCAAAGGCCTTATGAGCTTATGATAGCATTACCATTGTAAATGCTATTCCAAAGTCAGTGACACAAAACATGATACAGTGCACAAAAGAAGTGCTTGCACTTTTAGTTTGACTTGTAACAGAGTTGTCTTTGAGTCATTCACACATTTGTAGACTGAAGATGGACTTGAGGCTTCAAAATGTTTTCAGAGATTTTTGTAGTATTAAGGACAATGTTTCTGTATGATGACATTATGTAGATAAAAATTTTGGAATAGATTTCTGTTTTAATTTGAAAAAGAATAAGACTTTATGGCTTTATTGAGAACAAATATGCATGCATACTGAAGTGCAAGATTGAGGAAATATAAAATGCTTGGTTATTTTTGTATGCATTTGCTAACTGTTGTGATTTTTATCTGCCCCAAACTTGATGAAAAACATGAGAGTGTTCAGATCAAAAGTATATTATCAGATGTTGATTGTAACAAGGACAGTGTAGATTGCAGCTGCAATAGTATAATTGATGTTTGCAATATTGAATTTAAAAAAAATTTATTTCAATCACAGACAACAACTTAACTTTCAGGGCAGTTATATTAAATGTTTAACTCTTACACCATAATTATGCATTTATTTTTAGTTGTTGGATGCATATTTCAACAGAGCAAGGAGGGAGCAGAAGGAGAAATTCTTAAAGAATCGTGGCTTTTCTTTGCTAGCCAACCAGCTGTATCTTCATCAGGGGACTCAGGAAGTTGTAGAATGCTTCTTGGAAATGCTTTTTGGCCGCTCTGTTGGCTTGGATGAAGAGTAAGTAATGCTGTGCTTCTATGTCCTGTAACAATAGGTGAGTTACAAGAGGTGCACTTTGCTGGTCAACAACCATAAAAAAAGGTTCCTGCAAAATTATTTTGGTATGTTTTGCTTGTTTAATGTTGAAATGTATTAAAATCCTTAGGACTATTGTGTGGCCCTTAAACTGTTTGTGAGCAGCTTCATCTGATGAAGGCTGTCAGCTGGGATCTTGTAAACACACAGACTTTGAGTGCTTCAGAGGCATTGAACTCAAATGTCCTGTAATCAGTTTAATTCTCCCTGTTATCTCTGACCCTACATGAAACTGATTGGTATCCTTACAAGTTTTAAGTAGTAGTCACTAGACTTCTCCTCTAGGATTTTAGTAGGTAATTAAGGAAAAATCTTGATGCCACAACTGCTTCCCTGTCTTGGCTCCAAATTTGAATGGCTGTCCCTTTTAAGGAAAATCCCAGAGATACACCATTTTCATGAACCAAAGAGCCACATTGTATTGACAGAAAATTATTACCTTTAAGCAGACAGCTGTATAAGTAAATGATGTTTGTTAGAATTAGTCTGACTAATTAATGCTTGTACAGAAATCACATGTGTAAATATAATCATTGGAAAAAATCTTGTAGAAAGTTCCTTCTCATTTGCTGTCTCTGCAAGATTTGTAGCCAGATTACTTCTGCTTCTTGACCTGATCTTCATCACTCAAAAACTATTCTTGTTTAACTGCAGTATTTAGTCATGGCTGTTTAATTTGCCCCAAGGCAGAGAATTGCTGCTTCTTCAGTATTTATTATGGGGCTGGAAAGAGAATTCTAATGTCTCAAGATTTTAGGATTATGTGTAATAGTCATATGGTGGGCTGATAACCTTATAATACTAATGCAGTTTCTTAGTGCACAAATTAAACAAGGTATTAAGGACTGCTTTGAATTCTACCATCACTATAAGCAAGGTGCCAAACTCTAAACTTCAGCAGTAAGGGATATAGGAAATCAAACCTGCTGCCAGTCAGTGTATTGTTATAGTGATGACAAACTCTGTCTGTTCTTGTGATAGTGTCTGTGTTAGTTATCATAGTGACTGTTGGAAAGGTGATGCAATATATTTCTACACTGATTAAAAACCCCTCTATTTTCATTAAGTCTATATTGTAGACAGTTGGTAGCTACCTGAAGCACCAGATTTACTTTTTAGGCACTTCATTTGTTTGTGGCTCTGTGAAAAGTTTATTTTTCTCTCATTGGTTTTTTTAGTAGATAGGTATTGTTACTACAAGGAAATTCAGGAAATTACCATGGGCATCTTTGCCAAAACCATGAGTATATGATACATAACTGATATTCCAGTTGCATTACTATTTTTGTTATCAGATTGTTCTTTAGGATGACATTTACTCATATTTCTATGAACAGATTTGATCTGGAAGATGTCAAGAATGTTGGACTCTTTCGAAAATGGTGTGTCATTCCTGTTCTGGGTCTAATAGAGAATTCTCTCTACGATAATGTTTTGCTGCATAACTGCTTCTGTCTACTCCTGCAAATCATAAATTCCTGCTCAAAAGTTGCAGACCTACTGCTTGATAATGGTTTGCTCTATGTATTGTGTAATACACTGGCTGCTCTCAATGGACTGGAAACAAAGTGAGTATTGTTTCTGTTGCTATCAAATATTCTAGGCACAGCCATAAGGCTAGCAAGGAGTTACTGTATTGTATTTTTTCTACTTTTTAAAATTGTCAGAGAGCATGTACAAAATACTGGAAATTAGGTTTTCAGCTTTATAAGTTAATGTTTAGTCAGTTCAAATGATGGAATATAAAATGTTCTTTCCATACCTTAAGCATTCAAGTGAAATGACATTTTAAAATGCGAGTTTGTCATGCTGTCTGCACTTTCAATGCTTTTCTTAATAAAACTGAACAGTAAGATAAAGGCCCAGGAAGTGGTAGCATTCTACTGTATCTATGGCCAATATCAAAACTGAAGAAAAGTCTCTCCTGTACTTCCTGTGATTTAATATTTGAGATTTTGAGTAACTTCAGTGACTTTATTAGCTATAAAGATGCTGTACTTTAAAAAAGGTTATACAGATAACCAAGGACAGGATTTTATTTTATTTCATTAGTTGGTATCCTGAAGAAATGGAAAGGTTTCCTTTTTACCTCAATATAGTTTTTGTTCAGCATGATTATGAAATGAGATGATCCTGATATTTTTTTTTGAGAAATATAGGATTTCAGATTTGTTCTTTATTTTAAAAATCTGATAGTAATACATAATTTCTTTTCCAATAAAACTGTGCTGCACTCAATATTAGAATGCCTCAAAAATTTGCAGGCATCTAGTCTGCCAAAGTTAACACTAAAGAAATGTCTTGAACTATAACTTTCTAATGTTCAGCAGTAACATTTTTATATGAAGTACAACATAATATGCAGTACAGTTGGCAGAAGTAGCAATGGGAATAATAATGGGTCTTGTTAAGAGTTAGAGTTGACTAGAATTGTCATGTCTCTGGTAACTACAACTTTGTTTGCAGCATTCCATTGAATGACTACAAGTTACTTGCATGTGATATACAACAGCTGCTGGTAGCAGTTGCAATTCATGCCTGCAGCTCCTCAGGTTCTCAATATTTTCGTGTTATTGAAGACCTCATTGTGCTGCTGGGTCATCTCCAAAATAGTAAAAATGCAAGGATGCAAAGTAAGTTGTCTGCTAATTTTTGGGGTCATGGGACTGGAAAAGTAAATCCCTTCCCCACTGTTTTTTGTTTAATATTCCTGCTGAGGGAGAAGGGGGAGTTTTCTGGTGATAAATCTTTCTCTTCTAAGTGGCTCTCAGATTAGTAGTTCCCCTTAGGAGCCTGCCTTGTGGTCAAGAATCGTGTACTGCTAATCTGAAAAAACTGTGAAAGTGACTGTAAAAGTTCTTTAAGGATATTTAAATGAAAGCATTCCGTACAGTTTCATTTAGCTTGTTTTAGAGTAATCAAATTCAATAGCTTTTCCGTGAGAACTCATTTCTGTAGTGTCTGTGTAATAGTGAGGTGACTTTGTGTGACTCCTGTGGAATCTAGAGTTTCATAGCTCTCAACATGTTTTTTGTTTTGACTTGTTACAAACATCTGGTAAAAATTCCTGAAGATGTGTAAGGCATATAATGTATACTTTATACACCTCTCTCTCTCTCTAGATATGGCAGTTGTTCTGCAGCTGAGAGTTCTTCAGGCAGCCATTGAATTAATAAGAACCACAGCAAGCCAGGATGCTCAGGAGCAGGCCAGCTCAGCCCCAGCGCCCTCGGCACCGCAGCGCGCGATGTTTCAAAAGCGCAAAGGCATCGCGGGTGAGCAGCAGGAGTGGAGCATTCTCATGCTTTCTCCTGTGTGTGTTCTTTGATGATTCTTCTTTGGGAGTTCTCTTAAATTCACAAGTTGCTTGGTAAAGATTGTAGTGCTTATAACAGCCAGCCTCACAGTAAGTGAATGCCGAAACCAAGTGCTTGTAACTAACACAGCTATGATGTGGGGGTTGCTTTGTAGCACGACTTTTCATTGGAGACTATCCTGAAATAAATACCTGCCACTCCAAATTTATATTTGGAAGTGCCACTATGGCTGTGTTTTTAAAACCTTTGAGTTCTAGCTTTAGCAGTAATACTTTCCGTGTATTTGATAGCTAGTCAGTCTTCCTGTAAAGGTTTTGGGGTTGTCTAGATGTCACTTGGTTTTGTATGTCTCTTACAAATAAAGCTGCATTAAAGATTTCACAGAAGTTTTAAAAACCTGGCAAACTCTTTTTTATTCCCTGTTTACTATGGGAATGTTTCTCTTGAGATGGTCAGCTTTTGAGGCCCCTCTCCATCAACCTAGTGAAATATACATGTTCAGTACAGTGAAAATGTTGTTATATTAGAGGTAAATAGAAATAGTTACTTCCAAAAGAAGGAACTATAGTCAAGGCCTCCCAGTTGATTTCAAGAAAATTCTGAAGAATATTTGTATGAGTTCTGTCCTTCCATTAGTGGCAATAGGTGTGATACAAAATGTGTATGCTGATACATCTGGCTCATCATTTGTGATGATGACCCCACTCTGCAATATGCAATATTTTGTTGTATCACTGCTTTTTAATCCTTTACCCTATTTATACAACAAAAAGAGGAATAAAAGTAGTGGGTTTGAATGCTAGCACAAGGATATGGAGATAATACAATAAATCTGATCTTGAGACTGACTCATTTCATGGAATTGCAGATTATTTGAATAACGCGTATTATTCAAAAAGCTTTAAAAATAAGAAGGACAAACACCCAATGACACTTAATACTGATTTGTTTCATTAAATTATGTGAACTCTGGATGGAAATAGTTGCTGAGTGATCGAGTTTTTGTGCATTTTAGTAGAATTCTATTCATGCTTCTCTCCTTAAAGGTTCCAGGAAGTTTTCACTTGCTCAGTCTGATGCTCTGCTGGTGAAAATGCGCTCACTAGCCAGTGAGGAATTCAACATGATGATGCAGCGGAGAATGAGCCAAGAAAATCCTATCCAAGCCACTGAGTCTGAGTTTGCACAAAGGTTACAGAGGCTGACTGTTTTGGCTGTTAACAGGCTCATTTATTTAGGTAGGATTTCTTTTTGGTTTCTTTCTGTTTTGATGAAAAATGAATTCTTGCTTTTGGAATGCTGATGTGTTAAGAGAGGAAAGTTGTTCTACTGACACAAGTTTAATGGATTTAGCCATAAGACATCGTTCTTTATGATTTGTTTCTCGGTATTATGTAACTGGCAATCTGGGTAATGTTTTTATCTGAATGAACCAAACAAGTTGTTTTATTTCTACATTAGTCCGTTCATGTGTTAACTGCCTGAATTATTACCTGGAGATTTAACAGCCAAAGGGAGCATCTGCTCTCTTAAAATGCAATTTTTCTATGAAATGGCTACATTGGTTAGCAAGACTTGATGACTTTGAAAGCTAGTTCAAATTATGCAAAAGCTAGAGAGCGTAAGTATGGTAAATATATCAGTAATGGCAGTATTTGATATAATGCCAACTAAAGGTTTGTAGGACTGTCTTGCTTGAGATGGTATTGATCAATATGTACCTCTTAAATTTTAAGCCTCTACCGAAGAGTGCCTTGATGTACTGGGTATAACAGAAAATACAAGTCAAAGCAGACTTTCAGCATCCCAGCTGGAAGTTCCTGAAGAGGAAAGCCAGCAAGAACTGACTAGCAGAATAAATCCTTTTCTTAAAGAAATGGTCAAAATGTTGGTGGAAGGAATCAAAGTATCCATTGTAAGTAATTAGATGCTGTCCATTTTAAAGCATATTTCATAAGGTTCCTTTATTAGGAACTTTCATGCATGGTGCATTCTGTCCATAAATGCTTTTTTTAATGCCTCTCTCCATTCAACTGTGGCATTAATACAACCCTGGTCAGCTTCCCAGTTACTTTGCAGTTATAAAATAAAAAATGGATCTGTTCTGATTTTTACCTTTATATTTAGCAAAATTCTGTTTGAACAAGAGCACATAACTTAAATAGTCTTTCTTGTACTATGAAAATTTGCTTGGTATCTTCAACATTTATGTTTGCTGAATCCTACAAAAGCAGACCTTCTGTGCATCCACAGGTGGTGGAGATTTTTGGGCAATTTTTTATAGTATATTTTAGAGTTGGGAAGCGGAACTTATTCTTTTTTCAGTTCTTGCTAAAGCACTGGAAGTCTAACACACAAGTGTTAGCTTGTCAGCCTTTCCATGGCAATCAGTTTTTGCTTGGATAATACAAGGTGTGTTACTAGTCTTCCTTAGGTCATCTTGATAAAAGTAGTTCCACCTAATTTTCCTTCTAGCTCATAAAAATGACATTTGATAGCTGTATTATTTTTCCATCGTGCCACACTTGTAGTACTTTTCAAAGATGGCAAGTTTTTTCTTGTGAACACACACACCCCCTTCCAGTGCCTGGTTTCTAATCTTTTGAGGTAATCCATTCAGAAACTGGTGATTAATGTAAAAGGGCTGTTGATTAAAATAAACAATAAAAAAACCCTCTGTTTTTTAAATCCTCTACATCAAAATTTTCATTTTCTGGATTGTTTTAGTAGAATGCCTTTTAACCCATAATAATAATCACCATACTAAACCAAAACACTTATTTGTGGTTTGTTTTTTTGTTATTTTGTGGTTTTTTGATAAAACATTATCTTGCATTTTGATCATATTAACTGTGTTTATTTTGTAATGTGAAAAACTTGATGGAAGGAAGTCCTAACCTGTAATACTAAAAAGTTGTCTCCATTACTTAGGGCACCAGCAGAATGAGCACTCCAAAACAGCAGTGGAGCAGAATCCTCTTGTTATGCAAGGACACATTCCGTACACAGCTTGGGAGGCTTCTTGTGCATAGCTTGTCCCCTGTAAGGCCTCTGCAGCAGAGGAAGCAGGCTTTGGAGATGGTACAGGAAGTAAACCAGCAAGAGATCTTGCGTGACTCTCTTAGCCCAACTTTGCAAGTAAGCTCAAGAGATTTTGAGACAAGTTTCTAAAATCTATATTCAATTTTTTGTCTAGATTTTATGATTGTTTAGAACTGTATGTGGCTAGTTGCTCACCGCTATTTTAGCTATGTTTAGTGGCTGACAATTGTCATACAAAACACCTGTGTGTGCCTCTGCAATTGCTATACTGTCCTGAGGACAGATAGAATTAAGTCTGGATATGTTGATGCTGTTCTGCATCAAATGTATCCCCTGTGCAGTGCAGCAAGAGAGGGTGATACTAGTTTTAACATGAAGGATTTTACTGAGGAAGCTAGGGATTAATGTACCCTAAAAAAGCAAATCGAGGAAGGAATTATCCTTGCTTTGGAACTCTTAACTTCAGATTTCCTGAAGCTTGTAAGAATTGATTTCAACTAAATTTTAAGCAGTCAATCCTCAACCAAAGCAGTACTCTCTCTTTTATTACTCAGCCTTTATTAGTTCTTAAAGTGTGATTGTGTATGCCATGTTCTTAGTTAAAAAGTTGAATAGGTTCTTCCTGCTTTTTTGAGTTTGTCAGAAGAAAGCTTCTAATTGTACTGTGTTAGTGCAAGCTTAAAAGGAATCATTTCTTAGAGTCACAGGGAGAAATCATCTGCTGGGCATGTTGTAGTTTGATATCTTCAGGAACTGCAAGAATGAAATAAAAGACATGCCACAGTTTGAGGCACTGTATACTGTAGGAAAGAAAGTATTTATTGGATTAGTTCATAGAACTCACGTATTTCTTATCACATATACGTTATTTAAATAAATAAGTTTTATTGGGTAGGAAAGAACTGATGTACTAGCAGTGGCTTTTGTGTGGGAGTGTCATGTTGAGTATATTTATGGCTTATGTCTGCTTAACTTCAGTATCTGTCAGCTCTAATTTGATTAATCAAGTGAGGTGTAGTGTTCTTGGCAGGCAAAATTAGAAGTCTCTGGCACATATTTCCTGAAGTGTAAATAAGGCAACAGGAGCTGAGTACTGGGGGAAGAAACAGTTTTATTGCAAGCCATTTTAAAAAGACACAAGATGCTGAGGCAAATTTTATCATGTGACGATAAAATGCAGCATGTTTTTCTAGTTTTATAAAAGTTTATCTTTAACTATTAAAGCTGTCTTTTTCTTTAAATTAGAGTATAATTAGAAGAAATCTGCACAGTCTGACTAGAAAGGGGAATAAAAGCAGAGGAGAAAATACTGCTCAGTGTTGTGGAAATGAGTGTGACCATACATTTGTGTTCTCCTCTTTCCTTCTTTGCATCTTCTAGCATGGGCCTAAATTAGTGCTGTATTTGTATGAGTTAATGCACAATCACCGTGATGGAATGACCAAAGAACAACAAAGAGCAGCAGGAGACTTAATGAATACATTGAAAAGTTGTGGCTATAAATGCATTCCCCTGAGCCCCCGACCAAAACCAGAATTAATAAAAGCTTTGAAAGAGGTTTGTGAATAAAACTTTGCTTGAAAAACTGGGTGTATTTGAGGCAGTTTTCTTATGTGGGATCAACATTTAACTGCAGATTGTGGTATTCTTTGGTGCATGGCTTATGCTTTTGGGAATTCTCTTTGGGTTCTCAATATTGCTGTCACGTACACTCAACTCTTCACAGCAAGCTCACAAGCTTCTTGGTTAAACATATTATTTAATCCAGATGGGAGTTCATAATAAGCTACTAGTATCTCTTATTTCCAAGAAAATAATTTTTGATTTCTTGCAAAGAGAAAAATTATATATAATAAAATGGCAGTAACTGCAATGAAGCTTTGCCTGTTTTAAATGCTGTGAGGATATCACTTGAACAGTTTGTCACTCTTCCTTTTTGTAACTGGCATACCCTTTAGCCTCCCTTTTCTTATTTTGTCCATCTGAGAAACAAAAGTAATGTGTAAAACTTCTGTTCAGGATCAGAAGAAATATGAGATGGAAGAAGGTGTAAACAAAGCTGCTTGGGAGAAGACAATGGCTAATAATCGGCAGAGGTAAGTATCTTAGAGGGGCTGCAAGAACTTTAAGAAATGTTCTCTGTTCAGCACTTCCCATTGCAAAGTGTTGCCCCTGTCATTATTATGGATGGGGTTTTTTTTCAAATTAACAGCATCTCTTAACTTTCACACTTCTAAGTATACTTTTCTATTATAGACATATGCATTTTGGTAGGTTAATAATAAATTACATTGTGTGAACCTCAATACCAAATTGGTTTTTTGCACATTTGGCATTTTACCCTTAATTTTATGACTACTGCGTCTGTCCAATCATCTCTCCTGTTGCTGTGGTCTGTACAACTAAATGTCCCTGCCACTAACCCTGATTTTCAACAAATGAAACATTGTATTCAATACAATTTGAATATTTTTGTGAGCTATGTGGACTACTGCTGCTTGGCATAATTGTAAATTTCAGTACATTGTGGTAGAATGAGGATTCCATTAATTTAAATTTTGAGGTTTTGCCATAAAAATCAGATTTGAGGTGCACAAACATTGTGCTTTAAAGTAGTCAAGTGCAGTAGCTGCAAAGGTCAGCTTAGCCAAGTCCATGCAGACAAGTGCTAAGACTTTATTATGTTGAATGATTTAGGAGATTTAATCAATGGTAAATTAGTGTCCTTACTCCAGATTTTTATTGTAATGAGTATACATGAATTAGTCAAGTGCATTAATACATAGCCATTGATCTTCTGACTTGCTTGTCTTGTTTTTGGCCAAGAAGTAATAGGGTTTTTGATGACTAAGAAGCAGAAGGTACTCATGAATCTCATTATGTAGGCCAAGTTGTTCTGCATTTGCTGTAACAAGAACTCTACATATGTACTGCCAAACTGATTGTATTTTCTGAGGTGTTTCGGTGTCTTTCCCTTTTCAGTGTGTTTATATGGCATTTTAAAACACAACTCTTCTCCTCAGTCTCTTTCAGCGTCTAGATACAAAATCTAAACACATTTCTAAAATAGCTGGAGACATCACACAAGCTGTGTCGCTGTCACAAGGAATGGAAAGGAAGAAAGTAATCCAGCACATCAGGGGCATGTATAAGGCAGAGCTAAGTGCCAGCAGACATTGGCAGGAACTTGTTCAGCAGCTTACCCATGATCGGTGAGTGTTCTCATCTCAGTGGAAGTGAGAGAGACTTGATGCCTGACATGCGCTTCTCATTTTACTCAGAGGCATATGAAATGGGGATGATATTAAAATTAGAGTTACTTTTGCTAACCATCCGATAGTTAGACTTGTAAAAGACTCGATTTTTTTTACCCTATCTTTTAGGATCATTAGCCATGTCGTATTTCTATCCTATTTAGATGAGGTTTTTTTCATCATATGCATTTTGCAGTGCCTAATACAATGAAGTGTGTCCTTAAGTTTTCATATCTTAAACAACAAAGATGGAGTACAAAAATCTTTTTGGAGTAATGTTACTCACATTAGCATCTACATACCCTGTTCACTAGATAGTGTAGAACAAAGGATGCAAATGTTGATAAGAAACCAAACCATGGTATTTTCACCACTGCAGAGCTGGTATTATCTCATGGTTGCAGCAGCAAAGTTTTCAAAATATTGTTGGATGCATTGTACTGCTGTTTTCATTAGACTGAGTAACTTCAAGAACAGTCTTACAGTAGCAGCTTGTGAAAAGTCATTCAGTGGAACAGCTCGTGAAAATAAACTACAGTCTTATAATAGCTCATGAAAATAAAATTCAGAATCTTATACTTTTTCAGAAAGAATTGCCCAATGTACTTCTGTGTAACTTCTATCTTTCTACTAGTTAAAGAAGAACAGANATTTTCAGCAAACAGCCTGCTAACATCGAATTTCTAGTGCCTGCCAAACTCCTAACATGTATTTTTTTTACCAGAGCACTCTGGTATGACCCAGTCTATTACCCAACTTCCTGGCAACTGGATCCAACAGAGGGCCCGAACAGAGAGAGGCGCCGCTTGCAGAGGTGCTACCTAACTATTCCAAACAAATACCTTCTCCCAGACAGGCAAAAACAGGAAGGTAATTAAGATATCTTCAATGCTGAATATAGCATGATGTCTGAATTGTAACTACTGTTACTACCTTATTATTTGTCATGTCTTTATAGGTATGATAAAAACTCCATTGTCTTACTTATTTGAAGACAAAACACATTCTTCTCATTCCTCTACTGTAAAGGACAAAGCTGCAAGTGAACATATAAGGTGAGTTTTGGATAACACTTGCTTCCCTTTCCTATCTTTTCCCAATCAAATGAAACAATTGACTAAAAAACAATTTTGTCTTAAAAACATTTTTCAAAAAATCAAGAGGGAAATGAAACTAGTGTCAAAAATTAGTAGGCATTTTTGCTTTTCTCAACATCAAAAGACTAGAGCTACCAAGTACCATCTGGTGTGCTGTGGATAGGACTTGTGGGATAACCTGATGAGATCTCTTACTTTCACTTAGTAGCACTGCCTGTCCTAGATATCTAAGATCTGGTTGGTCTTGCCATCAGAGTTCAAAAGCAAATTGTCTTTCTGTCCTCTCTGCTTTTATCACTGCATTACTCAACTCTGCAGTTGTGTCAATTAGCCACCTGTTACAGGCACTAATAAAACCTAAAATAACTGCAGAGAACATGCAAAGAAATAAGTACAAATACACTCATAAGCAGTCTAGAAAGTTGAGGTTGTATTTTCTTTCCCTCTTTGTGATATGAACCATTAGTCAAGTTGTTGGACAGTTTTTCTTCAGCTGTAACCCTGGAGGTTGTTTGATTTAGGTTGGTTTTAGATCTGCTGAAAGGTACGTAAACCCATAAGGATAGGCATTTCCATAATCCATAAGCATTTCCACTTTGAAATATTTCAGAGTTAATCGAAGATGTATTAGTGTAGCACCTTCTAGAGAGACTTCTGGTGAACTGTTGCTAGGTAAGTAGAATTTTCAGTCTTTATTAATACATTTTTGTTGCAAGAGTCTGCTGTATATATAAACTGGGCTAATTTTTTTATGAGTAATTGAGCTGTTGCCTGACTTCATGGATTACATACTTTATATATCAATTTTGCCTTTCTTCTCTACTGTTTTCATGAGTGCTGCTTGAACTGCCAGTAAGTTTTAAGATCTGCAGACTACTTGCTAAAAGGTGAATGATAAATTGTATTTCTGTCAAGTACTGTCTTGCCCTAGGTACTATTCTTAGGATTCTTAACTCTTGAATACTGTTTATATAACACAAAGATGCATTGTACAATATGGTTTACTTTTCATAACTATTTTTTGATGTAGGAAAATGTGGCATGTATTTTGTTGAAGATAATGCTTCAGACACAATTGAAAGTTCGGTAAGTGTTAGAATGTATTGTCCAGCTTTAATCTTTCCAAACTCTGGCCATGAGTAGATTTCTGCTTCAGCAAT
>WEIU01006522.1:88236-108573 GCA_013389925.1 Aegithalos caudatus | reverse complement strand
CAAGGCGATTTTTTTCATGAAGGAAAAGGGAGCTGAGCTAATCCTTCTGATATACAAATACTCTGTGTAAATTGTTTATACATCTAACAGACATGTAAAAGTAATCAAGATATGCATTGCACTACTGAAAGCTTTAAACTGCTTTTACAGAGCTCTTCCTTGCATCTACTGAACAGACAGTTCCTGTGGTTTAAGATGCTACCAGCTGCTTTGTCCTTCACAGAACTGTCAGAGTGAGATTCACAACAAAGCTCTGCTTGCTCTGATTGGCTGTCCAATATTTTTAGCTTAAGAACCATTGAAAATGTGGCATTGCTTGCTAGTGCTGGGTTGGGAACTGGAGCAGCTGAGGAGCATCACTGCCTTGACAAGAGTGGAGGATGGCGAAAGCAGCTAAAGAAAATCACAACTTACTAAAGCATTGCATTAAAATTGAAGTTTGCCTTATGATATGCTGTATTGTTATAATCTGGCTGCATTGAAGGGTTTCTTGTTTGGAAAATCCACTATTAAAATTACTTTCTAAATTGCAAATTCTACAGAGTTTTCATGGAGAAACTGAACCAGCATCATTTTCTTGGACCTATGAGGAAATTAAGGAAGTTCATAAGCGCTGGTGGCAGTTAAGAGACAATGCTGTGGAAATCTTTCTAACAAACGGCAGAACTTTACTCTTGGCTTTTGATAATACAAAGGTACTGTGGCACCCACGCAGAGTAATACACCCAAGCATTTTGCTGTGTCTTTATAACATGTATATTCATGTATTAGGTTTTTAAGGAGACCTGTTGCATGGACTAATTAAATTCTGCCTAATACATTTGAAAGAACTTGGCTCAACTAGGCTTCTGGATGATCATAGGCATGTTGTAAAACACATCTCTCATCTGTTAAGATGTTAAAGAATCTTAGTGATACTAGACATTATTCTGTTACAGCAGATATCTGGAAATATACAAAATGAGAGAAACTTACTCTTGGTAGTTTTAAACTTTTAAATTGTATGATTAAATCTATGGTGTTTTCTTCTAGGTCCGTGATGATGTGTACCACAACATCTTGACTAACAATTTGCCTAACCTTTTGGAATATGGAAACATTACTGCTTTGACCCACCTGTGGTGCACAGGACAGATTACTAACTTTGAATATCTGACTCATTTAAACAAACATGCGGGTCGTTCCTTCAATGATCTCATGCAATATCCAGTATTTCCTTTCATACTTTCTGACTACACCAATGAAACGCTGGACCTAAATGATCCCTCAGTATATAGGTAATATGAAATGCTTCCAATTCTTTTTTTCCAAATACTTGAACTGATCATCCTATATAGCTTTTTAGCTTTGTTGTACTAAACTGCACACACACACACAAATGGAACTATTCAGGGACAAGCCTCATCCCTAATAACTTGGGCTTTTACAGTAAGTGGCTGCTTTGCCTGAGATACTGAAATAAAACAGACGTGTAGTTTCAAATGCAATGTATTGGACTTACACTGTCTTAATAGGCTATGTATAATTCACAGCATTAAATAGAAGCTGTATGTTTAAGTTAATATGATTACAGACTTCCAGGCCAATTAGCAAAAATTAAATAGAAAAGGAAATACTATCGTAAATTACTTGGGCAGTTACAAAATCACAGTCTTCATTTGAATGGATTTGAGTGAATTGTCCCACCCTAATAAATTTGTTATGCTGATTTAATATTTGTGTGTGCAAAGTCTTTGCCTTGATAGGATGCCTCTGATTTGAGCATGGCACTTGCTTGCCTGTTACTGTGGATCTGAGTTTGCCTTTAGCACTAACTAGAAGTTGCTTTTTATTTTCTGAACTTTCTGCAAAAGTATTATACTAAAGGTGTTATTCTTAATTAAAAGGTTAATTTTTATGTGAATCAATATTGCAGTAAAAAATACAACATATCAGTACTGCTTCTGTTGCAGAAACCTGGTCAAACCAATTGCTGTGCAGTCTAAAGAAAAAGAGGATCGTTACGTGGATACTTACAAGGTAATTTGGATAACTTTTTCTTCTTGCCTTTGTCCCTTGCATAAATGACACAATGGCTTTAGCTTTTATAACATGCATTTATTGGGGAAGAAGAAACCACAGAAATAATATTTCATGGCTACAGAACTCTTATGTCCAGTATATTTCCCAGGAAACATTTCCTAGGAATTGTTTTGTAACATGCCTGGAACTTGTGTTTTTTCCTATACCTAAAGTCACAAGTCAATTTAGCCCATCCATGTGATACTGTTGAGGGATTTAAATGTGTACCACCTTATATGAGAACTTGTATACATTTAAAGATCCCTAAAGATCAGGAAGATAATTTACTGCTGTTTAGTTGACATGACTTTGGTGGAATTTGTAGCTGTTTTCTGTTTGATAACAGAAAGGCTGTTTTCCCTCAAGTACTCTATTTTAACATGCCCTACTATGATGTTGGTGCTTTTTGATTTTTTTTTTTCTCTTTAAAATGTCTTAAAGGCTGTAGGAAGTAGCAACATACAGGGGAATTAAAGCATCTGCAGCTGGATTGCAAACTGGTCTGTGTTACCATGGTCTACTGTATTATTTGCAAATACTGTTTTTTCTATGACTCAGCTGTATTAGAAAACAAGATGGGGGAGTTGGGAAAGGCAAAAGTAATTAATAATGGAAATGGGTCATTTAAATTGGTTAAAGACTTGGATACCTAACTGGATTTTAAAAGTGATTGTGTGTCTTTAGACATTTAAAAGTGTATTTGATTCCAGGTAATTTTTGAATGTATGTTTCTTCAAAGTTTATTCCTAAACGATTTAGGCAAGCTCGTATTTTTGTTGTTGGAATGCATCTGAGGGGGAGGTTTGTTATGTGCTTTTTTTTATTCTCTCCTATTTTTCTAGTATTTAGAAGAAGAGTACCGTAAAGGAGCACGAGAGGATGATCCAATGCCTCCTGTACAACCATATCACTATGGGTCTCATTATTCTAACAGTGGAACTGTACTTCATTTCCTAGTGAGGCTGCCACCTTTTACTAAAATGTTTTTAGCTTATCAAGGTAAGGTTGCATTTGTTTGTACTTGCCTTTTACATCTGGGCCTTGTTCCAATAACCCAGGAGTTATAACCCTATTTATCATAGGTTTTCCAATTCCAGATAGGTGAGCTATTATCTATTATTAATTGGTAAAATTAAATCTAATATGCTCTAACAGTAGATCCATTCTTGAAATTATCAAGCTAGACCATGAAGCTGGTCATCTGATGTTTATACCTTAGTTTCTGTAGCATAAAAAGCTGACCTCTGTTTGACTTGCAGTCCATGTGTAACACATAACAATTGAGATAAGAGAATTCCAAATGTTCTCAGCTAACTAGAGAGCAGTTAACTACGTGAAGTTGCAGATGTGCAACTGTTCGTGTCCATCATCAATGTAACAAATGAGTTTGGATTTCTTTACAGATCAAAGTTTTGACATCCCAGACAGAACTTTTCACTCTACCAATACCACCTGGCGGCTCTCTTCGTATGAATCAATGACTGACGTAAAGGAGCTTATACCCGAATTTTTCTACCTTCCAGACTTTCTAGTTAACAGAGAAGGTATGCTAAGGGGACAACAGAACTATATACCCAAAAGAGTTGTATGATTGAGCTTATGGGGTGAAACTGAGAACATTTGCATCCCTTGGCTGAATATGCTAAATAGTAGATGTATGGGAGAAATCTGGTACAAATTTGTGGGATATGCTAAAAAAGCTGATATGTAGGAGTTAAGCTAAGTTTTTCCCTAATTTCGTCAGCAGGGTGAAAGGAGTACGCTGTTTCCTCATTTTTCTATTTGAATAAGTGTGTACAGCTGAATGTGTTTTGGAGGAACCTTGTTAATTATGATGTTTTGTTGATTGTTAATCACTGTGCTTAATTGTTGAGTTTCAGAACTCTACAGACCTTTTTGAAGTTACTGTCAACTAAAATGTTGGAATATTCACTCCCTGTTTCTAGGTTTTGATTTTGGAGTGCGTCAAAATGGTGACAGAGTTAACCATGTCAATCTTCCACCCTGGGCCCGTAACGATCCTCGTCTGTTCATCTTGATTCATCGTCAGGCTTTGGAGTCTGATCATGTTTCCCAGACAATCTGTCACTGGATTGACTTGGTGTTTGGTTATAAGCAAAAAGGCAAGGCCTCTGTTCAGGCTATTAATGTCTTTCATCCTGCAGTAAGTATTTGTTAAGCAGCATGTTTGTTCATTGTCCTTAGTAACTTAATGGGGGAGCCTTTGGTCTGACTTGCTTAGGAAACATCAAGCATGAAACAAGATCCCTCACTCATGAAGTGTTGAAGGATAAGAAAAGGCTTTAACCATTTCAGAGTAAGATCCCAGGGGATACTGTGAGATTTAGTGAATTTTTGTTCCTCTTTCTTGCCTTGAGCTAGGTGTGGGGGATTGATCAGGTCTGGGGTTTAGACCTTGTGGATAGTTGTTTGCAGTGGCTTGAAGTAGTCTGGTTGTTGTAACTGTATGTAACTGTATGTAGATGCTTTTGCATAATTCAAAAGCTTTTAATTTAGGCAGGGGCAGCTGCAGCTTTTGATAGGATTAAAATAGTTCTGTGTCTCATGGTGTTTTCCTTCATACACGTCCTGTGTTCTGTCTCTATAATGAGCCCTGTTCTCTACAGAAAATTTAATTTCTAATAAGTCTTCATTATAAAGACTTACAGAGTTTTATTGCTTAATTGCAACATGGATATCTTGAATTGCATTCTTTAGCTTCAGTCTTTACTATCACAAGGTTTGCTCCGCAGGTAGTCCTGATTTCAAATGCATTCAAATGTTTCATGTTTTTAGCGTTTGTTCCATGGCTGGAAAAGCTAATAAAATGGTTGTATTTGGCAGTGATGGCTTTTTCAAGTAGCCATCCAAATACTTCCCTTTCTTCTACTCCTTTTGTGCTTACATATTGATTTAGTTAGTACCTTGAGCTTCAAATATTAAGTTTGCATGTTCATCATTTTTTAAAGTGAAAACTCAAGGCCTTTGGTGTGACTGAGGAGAGTGCACAATTGGAGAGGCATGAAAAAGACAAATAGAAGGAAATCATTTCCACTCTGTTGAAGTATGAGGTTAATTTCTCCTTCCCTTCCCAAAAGAGAGCTTTAATATGCTCTCTAAAAAGAGGTAAAGAAAATAAGCTTCTCCAACTCCTTCCAATTTTTTTTGTTTGGTTATCATCACAACCCTTCCAGTTTTGCACAGATTGGTAAAGGTCTCAAAGAAAAACCTCTGACAGAAATTAGTCATGGCACATGTGTAGGAGTAGCTCCTCTGATAATCCTTAAAGTGGCAGTTTATTCCAAATAAAGAGGAGGTGACAAGGTTACTGCTCTCAGTGGCTATTTAGTCAGCAGTCGTGGGATGGCTTCTGGTCCACACCTTAAGCAAACAACTGAATTAATCTGTCTCTGCATTTGTGTGTATGTGTTGCAAAATCTTTCCCAAAGACAAACCTGACAAGCTTATTCTTGCCCCTCCCCTTTCTTTTTTGCCTGTAGACCTATTTTGGGATGGATGTTTCTGCCGTAGAAGATCCTGTTCAGAGAAGAGCCCTTGAAACAATGATAAAAACATATGGGCAAACGCCTCGCCAGCTGTTTCATGCAGCACATGTTAGTAGACCTGGATCCAGGCTTATCATGGAAGGAGAACTTCCTGCTGCCATGGGATTACTAGTGCAGTTTGCTTTCAGAGAAACCAGAGAACACACTAAGGAAATCATTTATCCAGTATGTAATTTTCAATTGCAAGATGGTTTAATTAATACCTATGTGCTGTTACTGTTGTACCCTGTACCCTTGGTTTAAAATGTTCTGCCTGAAAGTGCTACTTGCTATATTGTACTGTAAAAAAAATACGCAAAATTAGTAAGTTATAGTGGAAATTACTTTCACGCATTTGGGAAACTAAGGTCTGATTTTATCTTGGTTTTGGCAAATAGGTTTTGGAAAGTCTTGCAGTTAACCAGTTTTATACTTTCAGTGATGAATTGTAGAATCTGTGCGCAAACCTGTAGCAAGCAAGCACATACTGTGCTTTCTTCCAGCCTCAGCTTTTTTACTGCCTGTCGGACAAGTAAACTTGCTTCACTTCAAACACTTGTTTTTCCCTGAAGTCCAGTCAGACTCTGCATCCTTGGATTTAGAGATGTGTATTTTTCACTAAACTACCTGAACTAGAAGTTTGCTGCCAACCCCTTTAAAGAAGAATAGAACTACCTTAATGTTAACAGTTTAACTGATGGTACTAAAGTGCTTTGAACTTGTCTTTCTAGTGGTTTTAAAGACTTTAGCTGTCCTTACCTTGTGATTGCTTATAGGAAACTGATATGATTCATTCTCCTTTACTGATGAAATGATGTTTTTCTGAAAATTCTATCATTTGAACCTTATCTGTGCTTGTTTTAGAGTCCATTACCGTGGATAAAAGGATTGAAGTGGGGAGAATACGTTGGTTCCCCAAGTGCTCCAGATCCTGTTGTCTGCTTTAGCCAACCACATGGAGAAAGGTTTGGCTCTCTCCAAGCTTTACCAACTAAAGCTATCTGTGGTTTGTCCAGCAAGTTTTGCCTTTTGATGATATATAGCAAGGAGCAAGGTATGAACTTGTGCTTATTCTCTGTATGCACAATATATGTGAAATGAGCCATTAAAAAAATTTAATGCTACTATTGTTCTTCAGCAAACTTCCCAAGTTTAGTTGCTTTTGCCAAAGATTAATTTATAATTCCATTAACAGCTTCCACATGTGTGGTATCTTTATTGGAGGGTGGATTTTAGTTAAAATTTTCAAAACTACAGAAGAGTCATTCTGTAGTTAAGTTCATATTTTTCATTGAAGTGACTGAAGCATGAGAATTTAACTTTAGAACTTGCCAGCAGATCGAGTCCAAGAACTGAAGAACAGATGAAGAAGTCATGTGGCAAGAGAAAGGGAAACTTAAGAAATGGATTTTAGAGGCAGACAATGAGAAAAGTTAACAGTAAAAAAGCAGAGATGAAGAATCTTCTGCTTTCATTTAAATTCTTGGAGGGAATTCTTATTGAGAATGTACAAACAAGTTCTCACAATCTCTTGTTTTCTTGGGGGTATATACTCGTGCAGGCGTTCTAAAAATAAATCACTTCACATTTTCTCAACAAAAACAAGTAACATTCTCTTTGAAGTTACAAGCACTCATTTCTCTAGGTGGGAAGTATTGTCTGCCCCTTTTCTCTTATCTTAAAAGATGTAACTCTTCTTTAAAAAAGTTTTGTCCAGGTTGCAAATTGTCTTTGGAGAAGATGGAATATTCATTTGGTCTCTGAAATCTGTTTATAATATGTTAAAGGTTACGGAGCCTAACAGAAAATATCTTATTTTGAAACTTTGGGGGGATTATATTTTAGCTTGTGATAAAGCATGAACCTGAGACTTTTGTTGGTGACCATTGAAGTGATTGAATCTTGCTGTGCAATCGTCTGTGCCTCCCTGCAGGCGTGAGGAGCATGCACAGCACTGACATTCAGTGGTCAGCGATCCTGAGCTGGGGCTATGCCGATAACATCTTACGACTGAAAAGCAAACAAAGTGAACCGCCAGTAAATTTTATACAGAGCTCACAGCTCCATCAGGTAAAACAAAATCAGTCTCTTGCTCTTCAGTTTAATATTGGTAGTTTAAGTGGTGGCTTGACTTGGCAGTGGGGTACTCTTGCTTTAGCTTTTTTTGGAGATAAACATCCAGTCACAACTCCTTTTAATCTTTTTGATTTCCTTTGGCATGTGTTCCTCATGGCTCCACTGTTGTATCTTGTTCCTTGTTGTTTTCCTGTAGTAGATAAAGATTCCTTTTGAATTAATTTGATCTTTGTAGCTTTTCCTTCCTATAGAATTCTGCTGTGAATTTTAAAAAGTTTGTGTCCCAAGAAAAATCAATACAGAAAAAAGTATAGGTGCTTCATATTAGAAGAACAACTCCAATATGGTTTAGGATCCATTTGAAAAATATTGTCTAAAAGATTGTTAGAGAAAGCTGCATAATCTCTGTCACAATCCAGTGACTGGTAAGATTCTGCCAAAAAGATTTTGGTGGATGGTCTGCACTAGTTCACTGCTCTTTAGTTGTGACTTCCAGGCTACATAAAACTACTCTTTACTCTGTTCCTGACATAATAACAAGTATAACCTAGAGCAGCTCTTGAATTTCTGTAGTTTAGGTGTTTTACGTGATTTTTCATAGGATAGCCAATAAAGAATCAGTTTGGTGAAATGCTGTGGCATAATGAAAACAGCAGTTAGAATAGTTTTTCTGTTCTAATTTTTTCTTGGCTTTGTTTTGTCTTTTCAAGGTAACAAGTTGTGCTTGGGTGCCAGACAGTTGTCAGCTATTCACAGGTAGTAAATCAGGTGTCATCACAGCATATATGAACAGATTCACCAGCAATACAGTAAGTTACATTGGATGGAATTCATAATAAAGGATTTAGTGTATTCAGTAATAGTCTTTTTTAAAACAGATTTTTTTTAATGAGAAAAAGAGGTATCTTCTGGATAATTGCTAAAAAATTACATGTGTTATTAGTATTTATTTTTGAAGGCTCATCTGACAGCATGTTTGTTTGCATGTTTTTCTTAAGCTCCTGTTTACATACAGCTAGCCTTTAGTCAGCCCTCATCACCTGAGTGCACAACATGTGCAGCTCTGGCTGTGTTCAGGACAGGGTTTGGAACTGAAGCTCTCTGGCACAGTGAAGCTTCCTGCATTAAGGAGTAGCTTCTTCTGTGAAGGAGACAGAGCCTTTCAATGCTTTAACTGAAGCTGTGGAATGCAATTCCCCAAAGTAAACAATAATTAAGTGCAGAGGGCACTTAAACTACAGAGAGCAGGATGAATTCTCAGACAGTGTATATATTAACCACCAAGCCTCTTTATTTTGTCATATACTCCAAAAGGGAAATGTTGTGAAGAGGGAATGGAGAAAGTAACTTGCATTACTTAGTCTGTTAGTGGAAAATACTGACAGTAGTAGAAAGTCCCTTGATATTCTTTGATAATAAAAGTGTTGTAAATAGAAAACATAGAAAACATAAATAGCACTCCAAATTAAACATCTGATTCTGACTGAGTTTTGAAGCTTCCCATCTGAATCTTCCATACTTTCTTTAGCAATAACTTCTATTCTCATTAGTTTTAACAAAGAGTAGACACTTTTCCTAACAGCTCATTTTAGGTGTGTCTACAGTATTGCCCATAGCAACAACTGAACTAAACTGATTTCCTAGATGTAAGTTGATACAGGTATTGGCAAACATCTTTGGTGTTGTACTCCTTGATGCTCTTGAATCCCTACATTAGCATGAGCTGGAGAGAATCTTGGTATGATCTGCTGTGCCTATCCAGTTTTCTGTTTTCAGTAGTGGCAAACAGCAGATGCTTAGACTGGGAAGGGCATAAACACAGTGATTTCTAAAATTTTTTTCCACTTGGCTTTCTTCCAGTTTCTGGTGATCTGCCACTCATGCTTCCTAAGCTCAGCAGCACTTTGAGTATAGAAAATGAAGTAGAGCTTCAAGCCTGCAAGCTTTAGTTATTTGGATCATAAGTTAGGCACCTTAGCTGCTCCCCAGAATACTGAACATGTAAATAACCTGGCTTGGGTTTTTTTTAAGAAATTAAATATACCTGTGTTCTGCAAAGCTGAAAAGAAACTCCAGTTAGTGAGTTTATGGTTCTTGAGTTCCTTCTGTTTCCTAGAAAAAAGTGATTTTTGTTCATCTGCACAGATGATGTTCTTTGAAACCATCTTTGCTGAACTTCTCAGCACTGACAGTTTTATGTGTCCTAGGCAGAGGACTTGTGTCAATTTTGTAGCTCCTGTTGTTGAGTCAGTTACCCAAGTCAGGGTTGCAGGGAATGCAAATGTGGTTCCTGACATCTGTTCTGTATCCATCTTGTCAGCTGATCAGTGATAAAGTGAACAGTTTGGTATAATGCAGTATTTGAAACATAAATATTCTTCCCTGTTTCACATTTGTATAAATGCCATGCATGGGCATGAATAGATACCATGTTGTTAATTGGGTATGGGAACTCAAAGGCATGCTGTCAGAATTCAAAAATGGCTCCATGTTGTGCTGTTTTTCCTTGCCTTATGATGGTGAAAACCCCATGAGGTAGTGCTCTGGCACCGTGAGCTGTGCTGCAGTGAGTCACACCTGCACGAGCCCCTCGGCCATGTCTGGTTGTACACATTACCTCAGCCTTCACTTGCTGACTGCCAGAGGTGTCTTGCAAACAGAGAGTGCACTGAAGGACCTGTTTGGGTAAAACTGGGAAGTGATCATTTCAACTCCCCACTTGAGTGCTGTAGGCAGGAAGAGCTGCTGTTTGAAGGTAGATACATATATGCATGTTTTCTCACGTCTAGATACCATTTTAGGGGTTGTCACCTAAAAACTGGGGGGAAAAAAAGAGGGGGAAAAGATTTCAGGCACGAGAAATACCTATTTCACTACTTTTAGAACTTAATATAACTTAATATAGTTGGTGTTAGAATTCCAGCTTGTGTTGTTGCAATATTATTACTATAAGAATCAATAAACCATTGCTATTATTAGGGTAGAGAGAAGCTGCTCAAGGTGGGTGCTGCTTTCAGTTGAAGTGTTGAAATGCAGAGCAAGAAGAAACACTTTAAAGGAAGTGGGAGGAGTACAGTAGAAAGGTTATCAAAATGAGTTCTTCATGAAAACACAAGTCTTGTCTATTGCTGTTATAGAAAATTTTGGTATAGTTTTTTTTTCTCTTAACTGAAAAAGGATTCAAGAAGAATTTTATGTGAGGTGTCACTGAGAATGACACCTGGGTACTTTCATAAATGTCTTACATGGGTGAGATGCTCAGTAGCAGGAGGAAACTAGCAGGTCTTTCTGTTGTCAGACTGTGCATTGCCTTTTGCAGTATTACATAGATTAGATTGTCCCTTTTAGTGCAAAGAGTAAATTTTCTACCCCTGTTACTTGAGCATATGTATACTTTTATCTTGTCTGTTTGAACTTTCAATTTTTTTTTTAGACCTGCTATAGGTAGGCATCCTGTACCCTTGTACAAAAATGCAGATGATGTGCTCTGACATGGGTGAGGAAACAAGCAGAAAACTGTTCTCTTCCTTTATGAAGGTTATTTTCATCTCTGTACAGCAAGTTGTCTTAAAGCATTAGCATTCTGATTAAGCAGCTCCTTCAACTTAGCCAGTTTTCAGGAAGTCTGAATCATTTCAAATTATATAACTTGAATGAAAAGTGTTGTTTAGTGTTAAATTTTGCTGCTTTAATTTTTACCTAGCAATTTCTGTATTTAAACTTGACTTTCTGCATATTTTTCCAGCTTGGTATCATTGAACTTGGCACCAACTTGAGGAATTCCCAATAATTTGCTGTACAGAGAGTGACAACTTCTGAGCTAGGTTTTCCTTTTATGTTTCCAAGTGCTTCCACTAGATGCTAAAATATTGAGAACTGTCATTTCACTGCTGTTTGGAAAGAGCAGTCTTGCAGAAAACAAATCAGCCAACTTCAAGCTGTGTAATTGAGACAGAACTACAGTAGTTTTTCATTCCGGTTCATGGGATCACATCAATATATTTGCTGAGGCTAAAGCACTGGAAGCAAAAAGTTGAACGTGAATGATAGCTGTCTTACCACATTCTAAAGTGTTAAACATAATAAAGCATGAACATAGTTCCTGAAATGATGATATCAAAAGCAATGGGAACCGTTCTTTGAAATCTAAGACTTAAACTAGGCTTATCTTTTTTAGAAAAAGAGACATTCATTTTCTTTTTCATGAGAGTTTGTTTTATCTTGCTGTTTTTCAGCCTTCAGAGATAGAAATGGAGTCACAAGTCCATCTGTATGGACACACAGCAGAAATAACAAGCTTGTTTGTGTGCAAGCCATACAGTATAATGATAAGTGTCAGCAAAGATGGAACCTGCATAATATGGGATTTGAACAGGTACAAGTATATATGTAACTCTTTCCCATAGCTTTCTTATAAATGCAGGTTTTCCCACTCTTGAATGTCTTTGCCCCTTTGATTTTCTTCTGTGTGTATCTTATTGTGAAGTCAAACCCTTACTGTTTTTTCTCATAAAAGGTGCTAAAATTCTATAGTGAATATGAAAAATACCATAATTGTGCAAAATGTTGATTGAAATTAATGTAACTCTTTTTAATAATTTCCTCAATTGACCTTTTCTGCATTTGAGTCTGAAATTTAGGCTTGTTCCCTTTTGTTTTCTTCAGGCTGTGCTATGTCCAGAGTCTGGCTGGACACAAGAGTCCTGTGACTGCAGTTTCAGCTAGTGAAACCACTGGAGATATTGCAACAGTTTGTGATTCAGGTATATTTTTCAGTCAAGAAAGTTGTTTTGATTTGCAGACCAAATTAATCATGAGGCTTGTAATTAAATTAGTTACTGAGTGTGTATTAAGCATCTGAGGATATACTTATACAGGAGCAGCATTTTGTTTTTTTTTTTAATACATAGCAACATACAAATTTCTCCAGAAGTGATAAGGCAGGAGTTTGAATATAATGTAGAGATATGGAGGCCAGCAGCTTGGTATCTTTATAAAAAGACTTGAAATTTCAAAGATGCTTGGGAGACTCACATTTTATGATGTTGGCTGCTTTCATTTTCTCAGAGATTTGTTGTCAAAGGTACAATTCTTCAGTACCATGTATTACAGAGCACAGGCAAGGGGTGTTAAAGGACAAGGGGACATTATTCTGGCAGTTTCAGAAAACTACTATTTCGATTTTTATACTTACTTGGAGACTTTCAAGTCCATTTCTATAGCTCACAAAACAATTTGTTTTTCTGAAAAACATTGTGTTCTTTACACAATGTGTTCTTTAATTAGTAAGGGACATCACGTTTCCTTTTAAGACAATTCCTTTCCAGGCAAAAGCAGTTATTGGGTTTTTAGTTCGTTGATAGAATCAAATAGTGCCACATAACCAAGTAAGAGAACTGTGCTTGCTATTTTTTAAGTATTTTCCTTAAAATGCAAGCAAAGTTATGAGAGCCAACTGCTTAGATAGCTATTATGAATTCCATCTTTGTGCTGTCCCTGTTAGTACATGAAAATTGGTTATTAAAAGTAAATTCACATAGTGCTTTGTAACTAAAATGTTCCATAAATAGGATGTGATAGCTTCTAAATCACTGCAGTGACTTGGTGGTTTGCGTGCTTCCTGCCTCAGAGGGAGAGAGAGAAGTAATTGCAGGCATCACTCAGTCATTTAAACCTTATGAACTCTCAATAAGTTGGATTCTTTTACCACAGAATATTTAAATACCTTGGACTTAACTGTGGTCTAGATTTATTTTTTTAATACTCCCGTGCTATGTTCTGTTGCAGTTGGAGGAGGCAGTGATCTGAGACTTTGGACTGTTAATGGTGATCTTGTTGGACACGTGCACTGCAGGGAAAGCATTTGTTCTGTTGCTTTCTCTAACCAGCCTGAAGGTGTGTCTGTCAATGTGATTGCAGGGGGCCTTGAAAATGGAGTTGTAAGGTAAGCATTTGAAATGTTTATCTATTAAAATGCTCTATCGCTTAGGCTCACAGTTTGAGAGCATCTAGCCAAACATCATGCTGATATTTGGCTTTACAGAAGGTGGACAAGCTGTTACTCAGCTCCTAGTCTTAGCAGTTGCTAAATAGGTTGTTTATCACTGAAGTATTTGTAAAAGCAAGAGTGAAGAAAATGGCTCTTTCTTTCAGACTGTGGAGTACGTGGGACTTGAAGCCAGTACGAGAAATAACATTTTCGAAGTCGGCCAAACCTATTGTAAGGTAAAAAAGATCTTAAGTACCAATGAATGCATTTTTCTCTTTAGGGAGAAAAAATCCAAACCAACAAATAAAACCACAACCAAATAGTCACAGAGTGTTAAACATGAAAATAGGAGGTAAACACCCATGTCTAAAAAGAGCAAGCCAAACCTACTAATTATTCATGAAAGCAAAGTGAGCACAAGTGTACTGTACTTGTAATGACAGTAATAACTAGCTTCTGCTGCTGGCAGATGGAAATTAGCAGGATTCCCTTAAAAACTGAACCAGAGATACTCCTCTCATTTTTATTTTTCTTCTTCAGAATTTGTGTTAAATTTAGATAATCTTAACTATGCCAGACTTAAATAGAAAGTGTGTTTCTTCCTCAAAATTAAATGAAAGTGGTGCCTTTTCCGTTTTGTCTGATGGTGGAGAGAAATGGTGGAGGAAGAGGCAAACTCAGAGTAGCCTGCAGGCTGCCATTTTGTAGTGCTTGTGTAGTTGGTTTTCTCTGAGTCCCCTTGATTTAGATGAGAAGAATTCTTGTGCCAAAGTGTTTTCAGAATGTGGTCAAAGGACTCGAGACTTTGATATCCCCAGTGGTACAGTAGTCTGCACAAAGGTCCTAGAGTTGTGCCAAAATTTTATCTTAATGTTAGCGTAGTAACAAATGACTTTGAGAAATTTGACTGTTGGTAAAATACCATTTAAAATCCAAACTACTGTTTTTTTAGAAATGAAAAATACTGCCTGATAGCAGTTACTGTCTTTGTTAGCTCCTTTAAGCAGCATATTTCACAAAGGTTGTTGATAACGATTTAGTAGCTGTTGAATAATTTAAAGTTTCCTGCTTAAATGTGCCAGTAAATGGATGCTGACCTTCATGCTCTCTAACATTACCCATGGCATGACTGAATGGCTTTTCTAGCCCTTTTACAGCTCAAGAAATGCTCATCTGAACAAAAGTCCTGTGCCGTGCCATGAAATCTGATGGATTTCGTTTCTGCCTTTGTCAGCAAAGCAAGTTCAGAGGGCACTGAGCTCTGTTGCAGAACATCCTTCCTTTCAAACACAGAATGGAAGAGAGCAGGATTTTGATCCTGCCCTTTGCTGTGACACTGCAAAGAAATGAGTATTAAACTGCAGGGGATGGAAGTGCTGGCCAAAGCTGCAGTGCAGCCTTTCTGGGTAAAAAAGGGATAAGCAGGTGTATGCAAACACATTGCTATGTTAGTGTAGGCACTCCCCGACAGCTCATCTTTGTTGGCTGAACTCTCATGGGCATTTATTGTCTTCTGGCAATATAAATAGCCCAATCTGGTATAAAGACAGACTCTCTCCTTGTCTTGCAGCCTTACGTTTTCCTGCGACGGCCATCACTTGTTCACGGCTAACAGTGATGGGAATGTCATCGCCTGGTGCCGCAAGGACCAGCAGCGCTTGAAGCTGCCCATGTTCTACTCCTTCCTCAGCAGCTACGCAGCTGGGTGACGGCGGGGCCTGCTGCTAACTCGTGTCTCTGATGCACTTTAATCCATAGGTTATAGGAGCTCTTATTCAGCTGGACTTGGAAGTACTTTGAATGTCTCTAGAATGACTGAATGGGTGGGGTTTTTTAAAAGAGCAGCCCGAGGTGGTTTTTAGGATTGCGTATGTGCATGCACAAACTTGAAGCATATCCAGGTCAGCGGGAAGCTCTGGTCATATTATCCAGTGCCAGCAAAGTGACTAAGAAATGCTCAATGCTGCAATATAAAACACCAACAGTATTTTTTTAAATCACTTCTTGGACAGAAGTATTTAAAAAAAAATTGGTTATGCTTATTCCCCCTTCTTAGTATGTAAAATATCAGCAGCATCAAGTTCTGTAAATATCTATTCAAATGTCAGCATATGTATATCTGATTAGTTGACTGTGGTATGGTTAGCTCTGGGATAAGCAATCCAAAACTTAAAAATCAACAACCACCTAAAATTGCTTTTTTTGAGAAGCAAAGAACTTAGTAGGTGCTTTTTGCACCATCTTACGGTATTGTAATGCTAAAAATCAAATTTCTGCTATCTTTGTATTTGTAATTTTTGCCATCTTCTCTGTTAATGTAATAGTCTTTGCAACAGGTGACAATAAAATATTTGTCTTAGTGATGGGTAGACACCTTGTGGTATCATGAAACAGTGGTTAGGTCACAATGCAGTGTGAACTCCCCAACTCTGTGATAGTTGGCTGTCGCAGTTCTGTGGCAGAACATCTTTTATGTACACACACAGCTTATCTTCCAGAGCTCTAAAAAGAGGTGTTAAAGAAGGCACAGATGTGCTCCTGTTCTAGTGGCATTGAGGTTCAATACACTGTAAAATGTTTGAATCTAGCTGCTTGAATAATCAATGTTCATAAGCATCAGATGGTTTGGAAAGGTTCATGCAGAGATACACTGTGCAAATTTTTTGTGTATTCCTGGGTGCTATTTTATGAGGGGGAAAAATAAGCCACTGTCATGAACAGCTTAACAAATTTGAAATCTTCAGCCCCAAGAAAAATTAGTATATCAGTTGATGGATTTGAAGACCTCTAAACCTGGCACCATGACTGAGTGCCTGCTAGTCATGCAAATGGTAAAGCAAGAATGCTACACAAGTCTGTAGTTACATTTCCCTTTTCAATTGCTTTGCTTTTTTTATCACTGACATGTTCTGTTCTTGCCATTCAAACTTTTCATGTTTAAGGCTCATCTGCTTTCAGAACACTTAACTTGAAATTGTCAGGTCGTGACAAAGGTCACACACACGCAAGCAATCTTTACACTTCTTTTGAAAATTCCAAATAATCTTCAGAAGTTCTTGAGAATTCCTGGTTGAAGAACTTTTCAAAGTCAAAACTTAAGAAAAATGTTCTCATAGTTCAAGACACAAAGGCTTATTATCATTGGTTCAATTAAGCAAGTGGCTGCATACTGTATGGATTGAGTTTTAAACTGCGTATTATTGTAGCAGCATTGTATGGGATGGCTTTAGTCGTATTTTTCTCTGTCTAAATGTTAATGTAATGGTCCAAATAACAGACTGAAAAGCTTCCTGGCTCATGTTGATGTGATGTGCTTTAAGAGAAAAAAGACAAACATTGTGGTTTTGGGGTGCTTTTGTGCTCCCTGTATTGGGGTTTTGCTCACAAAGGCTTATTTTTTTATAAAGTAGAATTCCACTTGTTACAAACCAATATGCAAAACTGCTGGCCTTGTAAAGAGTGCAATATTATATATTTTTATGTAAAAGTAAAAATGATTTTTTGAAGCAAGGAATATTTATTCAGCTTAATATTCTGGAACTATTAAAATAACATTGCAATAGTGTCTGTGCATGATGTACTTAAATTTCCTGTAAATGTCACATTCCACACTGTATTTGTATATACACTGTCACATTGTTGGGTAATAAACAGATCTTTGTATCAAACCATTTTGAGATGATTAGAAACATGCTTTTGGCTCAGTAGCAACTTTCTTCTTTTAGGGAATCTTTCACACCTTCCTCCAGATCGGTTTCTGCTCATTCCCTTGTCTTTCATGTTTTAAAAATCATGAAATGGGAAGGTTCTGTTTATGGGCTGCATCCTGTGTCTGTCAAACTGAAGGTGGCGAGTGTAAGATGGGAAGTGGGAAACTCCAGGCATATCACTTTGCACATGTGTGCATGTACCCTTCCTCCCCATAAGGATGCATGACTAGAATTTGGATGAAATGATGGCTCTCAAAGCAGAGACATTCCCCTTCATTCCATCTGCCTTCTCACTGAAAACCTGTCTGAGCTGTAAAGTTAGATAAGCAACTTCTCTCTGGATTCTCAGAAAGAGGGGTGGAAATTGTAAGACTGGGATCTCAGGGAGGCATCTGACAGGATGTGAGGCTCTTTCTGTTGCAAGCCAGGGTTTGGGAGAGGTTCAGGGGAAAGGTCTATCTGATTGCAGGATTCTGCAGTAAGTCCAGATCTTTATGTTCTGATAGTGGAGAGACATGGTGAGAAAGGGAAGGGGGGGGCAATAGCTGGATATTCACTTGTGGTGGGGAGGAGTCTCCAGCCCAGTACAGAAAGGGAGCCCTGATCTTGCACTTAGAGACCCACTGCTTAGACAAACCCATGACAATGAACAGAAGAAAAAAAAAGTCTGAACTGAATTAAGCAAAAATGTAATGATAATAGTAAAAGAAAACAATGAAGCAGTGGGGAAAAGATAACCTGGCTTGCTACTGACAAACTTGTAATTTACCTTTTAATTTCTTCATGCTTTCTTTTGCGTAAAGCTGTAGTGGCTTTTTTCCCTTCTTTCATGTGAAAATGGAAGTCACACTTCTATATGCTGCTACTCTATCACAAAAACAATTACTATTTAAAAACTGCTTGCCTTGAAAAATATCCACTGGACTATTTAAGCCTTTGTATGTTCAGACACCTTTTTTTACTTTGCTGCTATATTAAGTTACAAACTACTGACACATGACTGCTGTTTAGAAATTTATTTGCCATTAGTCCTCTGGAGTGGAGTTAGAAAGGGGCACTGATTTTGCATTGGGGTTTCTGTAACAGGCTCTGTTGTGAATTTCATAATTTTGAAAAAAGATTAACAATGAAATGTGGCTGCTCTGATTAGACAAACTATACTGCAGATTAGACAAACTACACAGCAGAAACTAGTTAAGGAAAACAGGAGCTTGCTTGCTCTTCCCAGGTTTGAGCTGGCATTCCCAGAAAAAAAATTAAATCTAATTCTCTAATGCAATTGACTGAAGTCCATATAAGGCTCATTATATGAGCCAAGTTCATGTAAATTCAAGGAACAGAGATTTGTCTTAGCTGTATGGATATTGCCTTCAGAACCTGTAGGGGAGATTCCTGGTCGTGGCAGAAGGTAAGAGTTTGCAGATTTAAAAGAAGGCAATTTAAAAGAGATACCTGTGTGGTATATGATGAAAATACATTTTAAAGCAGCCATTTCCCACCTTTATATTTTAGCTTAAGTAATAGAATTGTTAGAATCCAATGGTAAAAATATTCTGATGACAACAATCTCATGATTGGAACCACGCAATGTGCTGTTTGTCTAACTGCTGTAAATGCTTTGTCTGTGTGTGAATGAATGAGCAGCAGCAAAGGCCAGTGACGTTTCCATCTGTTTCTGGAAGTCTAGTTATGGAAAGCCTGTGAACTTAGCTATTTATATTTAGTGATGTTTATCTTCTTCCTGTTGCATCTCCTACCAAGGCACTACCCCAAAAGCCATTGATTCAGTCTCAAAAGAGGCTGCCCTTACTCTAAAGCACTTTTAAAATTAGGACTCTTCCTTGTCCTCTTCCACACAGAAAACAAATGTTACTTGGAACTTCTGCTCTATTATGATGGAATGAGAAAAAGTGCTGAGGGCAGGTAGGAGAAAACACCCCTCCAGAGGGAACAGCCATCTTACCAGGGAAAAAATTAATGAGGCTCTGGTGATACTGGCAATGGGTTATCACAGCTGACAAAATTTTCAGTTAAAAATGTTAATTGGCACTTTTAAATGCTGCTGACATACAGCTTTTATAGGGAGAAGCAAATAAAAAATGGATCTATGAAGCTGAATTGTGTTGTTCTGACGAAATCGCCCTGACAAGGTGAGTCTAAGCAATGCTTTTCCCACAGCAGTTCCATTCCTCATGGCAGGCTTTTTACATCATCCTCATGTTGTTCGCTGTGAGGGCAGGACAGGGGCTGTGGGCTCTCACCCCGAACCCCGGTGCCTTTCAGGCTTTGCTGTTTGAGCTACAGTGCTACAGCCTGGGGGTACAGGGGCTGGGAAGTGGCCCGGTGGAAAAGGACCTGGAGCACGGTCAGCACCCAGCTGAGCACGTCCAGAGAAGGGAAATTGACTTGGTGAAGGGCACTCGGATCCTGTGAGGAGTGGTGCAGAGCTGGGGATGTTCAGCCCGGGGAGAAGGAAGCTCGGGAGACCTTGCCGCTCTCTTATAACCACAGGAAAGGAGACTGTGGCCAGGTGGGGGCCGGGCTCTTCTCCCAGGGCACAAGTCACAGGATGAGAAGGAATGGTCTCAAGCCGTGCCCGTGCCTGTGGAGGTTCGGTTTCGACAGCAGAAGGAATTTCTTCACGTAAAAGGTAATTAAACTTTGGAATGGATTGCCCAGGGAGGTGCTGGAGTGTAACTGTCCCCGGATGTATTTAAGGAAAGGCTGATATGGCACTTATCGCCATGGTCTAGTTGAGAGAGTGGTGTTCGATCAAAGGCTGGACTCGATGATCTCAAGGGTCTTTCCCAACCTAATGGATTTTATTTCTGTGATCTGCGATTCTGTTTGAGAATACCTGGATGATCGCTCGATCCCTAGCGCCTGCTGGAGCCGGGGCGGGAGGCGGCTGCAGCAGGAATCAGGAGGGACAGAGGCAGGCGGAGCGTGAGGGCGG
>WEIU01006522.1:68314-84223 GCA_013389925.1 Aegithalos caudatus | reverse complement strand
TTTTTTTTTAAATGAAGCTTCATATTCTGATTGTTTTCTGATACTGTGAAATGCTTTACTTGGCAAGATTAGTATTTTCTTTTTTAAAATTTTCCTATTTGGTGTTTCAGAATATAGATAGGGATATATTATCTTTGTGGCATTGCTTTGGAAACATGGTTTGAATTTTTAGAAGCATTTTTATGCCTAATACCCTTTTCAAAATTCTGCTGTGGACTTAATCCTTATTCTGTAAATGCTTAAACACTGGCTGGAAGTACTATGGACAATATTCTTGCCAACTTTGTTGTAGTGACAGTTCAAATCATTCTGACAGTCCTAACTCTAATGTTTATAGCTTTTACAGTATGAGTGAATGAATTGCCAGAAAAGCTTGGGAGAACTGGAATTACTCTGTTCAAGGAGTTGCAGTTGCTGAATTCAGTTTAACTGTACGTGGCAAATGTAGAAAGGGCTCTGACTTGATTTAGCTTTGACGGTTTTGACTTTGTGATCATTAGTGAGGTAGATGTGGAGATGGTAAAATTTAAACGATTCACTCCTGTGGGGGTATCATTTTGTAAAAGAAGCTAAACATCTTTATTCTAATTTTTATGGATAGGTTGATACTTAAAAGTGAGGGGGTTGAGTCAAACAAGAAGCCCAGAGATGAGCTGTAATTCAGAACCTTCTCCTTTTGTCAATGTCTTGTATCCTTTCTGCTGTTTGGCTTTCCACTGCAAGTCAAAACACATCTCAAAACTGATTGGAGGCTGTGGCTTGCTTGTGGATTTTCATGAAGTACATGGCATTTTATGCTAAGCCAGTTCCTCCACATGTATTCAGTCCTGTTCCTTGTGAGGAATATGAGTTAAAAATTTGTAAACAAAGATGAAGATGAAGAACCTGCTGTGTTCTGACATGATTTTATTTCATCAGAGCACACAAGGAGGAAGCTTGTGTTCCATTCAAGTGACACATGTATATGCAGAAAACCTGTTCTTTGTCTTGGCATATGTTAAAGCTCTTGTTTCGTTTGGCACAATTAATATATTTTAAAGTAGCATTTCTCTGCCTTGACTTATGCTAGACCTGAAAGAAAAAGATTATATTGTTTCTTCAAATTAGTGTTGAGCATGGTTCAGCATGGCATTTGTATTCCACCAGCCTGTTTTATAGCACAGGTTACTGATTTTTAGAAACAATCTGTTTCATACCAGGCTGTGAGAAGAAACAACTGTCTTTGCCTTGTCTCTGAGCATTTGTGTTTTGCAAAATCAAAGTAGTTAAAAATTATTCCTCCATTCTTTCTGTACTATGGATTGTGTACTTCTCTTGAGTCTAACCAGGGATATTGTACATACAGTTTGTTTTTACAAGAGCATTTCCAGTGCCCTGCTTTATTTCCTGTTTGTATCTTGCACTCCAGTGATTGGATCAGGTAAGTTATCAAGGTTCAAGGAGGGAAATTTTTGTGGTTTGAGGTGTCCAGAAATATCCAGAAATAAGCTGGAAGCATTCTTTTTGAAAGGCCTGAGCCTAAAACTGCCATGATAGCAGTGCAAAATGCCTCCTTGTGTGTGTTTTCCTCCTGTGTCCCATCTGCCTCTCACACCCTGTGTCCTTTGCATTGGTTTCTGAGGCTTGGTGCCAGACTAAACTGGCTGTAGGTGGCACCTGTGGTAAGGACCACACGTTGCCTGATTGAAACCTCATCATCCAGTCTTACTGGGTAGTACAACTAATCTGGGACCTGTCTAGGTCATCTGTATCCCATCATCTTTCCATGTGGCCTTAGTCCAGCCTCCAGTGACTTCAAAACAGTGACTGTTCCTTGTGCTGGGCCAGTGCTGCATAGAGGTGTCAGCACAAGGGGGTCTAACATGCAGACCACCTCTGGCACAAATATTGTAAGTTAGTCAAGGTCTGAATGTGGATGTCTCGACTCACTTGGTAACAGTGCTGAAGACTGCTGGATTTTGAGTGGATTTACTCTTTAATCCCTCAGGGAGCAGCAATGCAACAGAACCAAATGCTGACATGCTTTACCTAGATGTCCCTTCCCAAGAGCTGCAGGTGTCTTAAAAAAGAAAGCATTCCTATCCTGTAGAGCATACTGTACTGGGTGTAGTCATCTTTAGACTTTGCTGGGATTTAAACAAAATGTTGGAAAGCACTGAATTATTTCTTCTTAATCTCTTAGGTAATTTCTAAACTTCTTTTATCAATAGTCAGAATTCTGACTCGTTCTCTCTCTTACAATTTCTCTCTGATGCTCAGTGAGAGCGGTGTGGCACTCATTTCCCCTGCACACATTTCTGAGCTTGTTTTGATGTTTCTAGGTATAACTGGGGCGTGGAGCCAAACTGTGCAATGCCTGCAAGGTCTGTTTGTGAACAGCTGTTCTGTGCTGGCAACAAGAACCAGGGCAACCATTTTCACACTGAAGTCATGGTCATGTGCTCTGCATTTGTGTGGCATTTGCAGGATTCAGGCGGAATGCTGATGATGGAGGATGCAAATATGTAATGAAATAAGGTGTCATGGAGAAAGAGAACAGAAATAAATGGTGTCTGCTTTGTATTTGTGACCAACAGCCTGCCAGTGCTGATGTGGTGTGCAAGGGTTGGTTGGAGTTCAGATAATTGTCCTCTCAGAGATTGCTGCATTTGCATTTGCTGTTCTTTACATGGCCTCAACTTTGTCTCTTCCAGGAAAAACAAAATGAAGGAACTAGTGTCAAACAGTACAACCAGTATTTCTCAAGCCAGGAAAGCTGTGGAGCAGTTAAAAATGGAAGCATACATGGATAGAATGAAGGTAAACTTGTTGATAAACTTATTGTTGATATTTTGAATTCACTGACTAGTTTGTGGAACAGCATGTCTTTAATAGTGAAGAAATCAAGAATCTGTGTTGAGCAATAAAACAATATTCAGTACCATGAGTGAGTTACATACTGACTGGTGGGTTCTAGTGAAGCAATTTCCAAAGCCTGGCTTCAAGTCTGCTTCTATGTGAGTGTCTGTTGCATTTGTCCAAAGTGGTAATTTGTGAAATACTTAAAATCAGCTGATGGGTGCACAGGTGCTCTTCTTTGTCACCTGTAGCTAAATTTAAGTGTAGTTCTGTTTTTTTGTTTTTCCTCCTTTAAGAATTGGAATGAGTCTTTAAGATATTGCAAAAATTTTGAATAATGATGAGACAAACTGAATTGCTTTGCTTTGCCTTGTTTTAGTGCAGATGTCATTGCACAAAAAATGTGTATCATTGCAGTGTGCAGTTATGATTCTTCACACTTGATAACATGTATGCGAAGATTTGATTTCATCGTGCCTCTAAATACATGTGGATTAAATATTATTGTTAAAGGCACTATTAAAAAGAGGTTTTCGGGCTTTTTAACCAAAAAATCCTGTGGATTTTTCTTGCATGTCATTCTGCTTTCCACTAGGCTAAAATTTTGTGAATTATCAAGCACCTAGAGCTAATAATGCCATAAAAAGCACTGCTTTTATAAGGAAGCAGTGCTCATTTCTTTTGCTCTCTGCCTCTGAAAACAGGGAATAATTATTTTGATTTAAAAATCCAGTCTCTACAAGGAAGAAGTTTTTAGTCTTTCCATCTTTAAAAAGTAATGCATTTAAATTGTCCAGTTGTCTGCAAACAACTGTAACTGAGTTATTACAAACTGTAACTGAGATTATTAAGTCATAGGACAATTTAGAAATGTTATACATTAAAAATCTTCATGTAGTTCATAATTCAGTCTGTTTGTCCACCCATCCTGTGTGCTAAAAGTCTGCATGTAGTCAGCATGGGGATGGTAGTATATATTTATGATTTTTAAAATAGTCTCAGATTACAAACTCACCAGCTGGAAAAGTAGGATTTATAATTCAGAAACATTAGAGCAATTCATGGGTGGTCAGTCTTGCTCATGTGAAAAAAGACATTTCAGTCACTCTGTTTTGTGGCAGTTTTTAGTGGTGTCTTGTAAGACCATTGAATTTGCAAAAGTAGTTTTTATTTCATAGTGTGTCACAAATTCATCCCATAACCTGTTCACAGGGACAGGTGTTTGTTTCCTGCACTAAAAGAAGTCCCAACTCAGGTCATATTGCAGCTGCATGAACAGAACTGGCAAGGGAGGCTGTGGGTGGCAGAGAAAAGGGTTGGAAAAACATGGCCCAGTTTATTGGCCTTTGACATTGTTTCTACTTAGTAGATTGTCTTAAACTTGCTTCCATATATACAGTGGTAACTGTCACGTTCCACATCATCAGGACATTAACATTCCTAATTACATATGCAAGAAAGACATAGCTGCAAGAAAGACATAGTTTTATTTTTACAGCCAGTTTAATTTTAAAAATCACAGTAATTAGCAAATGTGGCAGACCTAAAAAACAGGTAGCTTGGAAGTGCAATTATTTTACCTTTTGAAACAGCCTGGGACCAAAAACAAAAGAAAATCTGACATGTTTCAGAATTATGAGGGTGTCTATACTAAAATAAAACAAATATAACTTTTTGAAATGCCTTGATTTCTAGAATTCCTTTGAACAAGCATGTGAGGGATTGTGAAAAGCGGTCGATTGGCTTTTTATTCCTTCAAAATCTGCTTGGCTTTTTAATCTTGAATTAGTTAAGTGTGTGTTTCAGCACAGGCAAATTTTACCAAGAGACTTTCCAGTGGTTTTAACAAGAGATTTTAAGTTCTTAAATTGTCACTGTAAAGGCAGATAAATAAACTTACTTCCTTTTTTTCTGGAGTCTTGCATCTGATTAAACTAGGTAGACATTTAACAAAAGATCAGGGCTTTCCAAATGATTTAATTAAACCCTCTTTTGCAAATAGCAATAACCAAATTGTTATTGCCACAATAGGCAAGACCACATTGCTAACATTGAAGAGGTTTCTGTGTTACTGACTGGGGAAATCAGAAGTTCCAGTTTATTTTTCTACTACAGAGACACTTTGTTTTCCATACACAGTAGCTGCTGTAACCAGCAGGAGTTGGGTCTGCCCAGTTAAAATGTTGTAGTTCAAAGTATGTTGATAGTTGCAGACTCCCCACTGTGTTCTGAATTTTTCAACTAATTTAAGAAGTCCTATTAAGTCCTCTAGCCAGTCAGAGCAGCAAAGCAGTGCTGTGTTCTGAGGTTCCACAAAGACAACTCACTGCTGAGGTGTGAAAGAAACTGGACAACTCGAAAGAGGAGGATGGAGTTATTGGTGAATTGATCAGCAGTTGGAAGGAGGATTGCTGTGGGTTTTTTTGTAAACTGTAGGAATCTCAGAAGGATCATAATTGAACCTGTCTTACCTGGCAAAGGAACAGCTAGAGTTACAATGCATAAGTAAGTAGGGAAGCTGGAAATGCAGATTCCAAGCTAGGAAACACCAAAGTAAATCAGAAGAACATTGATCTCGTGACTAGTAGAATAATGTGTCTTCTAAATATGCCAGCAGTAAAACTGAGAAAGCAAAGTTAGTACTGGTGTTCAGAGTTGTCCTCAGAATAAAGCACAACTTAATCTTCTCTTTGCAAACAGAAAAGCAAGAGTGCTCTGACATTTAAGACCCTTGGCAAATCAGTTATCATTCCATTTTCTTTTTCCTTAGGAAGATAGAAAGTGTTCCTAACTGGTCCTGAATAGTGTTGGGAGATGAACGGTGAGAATGCCAATAAATGTGTGTGAATCTCTTTGTTTTAGATGTAAAGGATAAGCAGAATGGGTGTTGTAGCAAGGATGGTAATTAGTCACAATCCATGACAAGGCAGAAGACATTGTAATTGCAGCATTTTGCCTTGTCACTGTAGCTTATAATTATTAGTGCAGCTAACAGGATGTTCTAACTCTGGCAGTTTTTATCACCTCTGCTATTCTGAAATATAATGGTAACATTTCACAGTTCTCCTGAGACTAATTCTTTAAAGCATCAGGGTTGAGTGTTTTGTTGGTTTTTTTCCACCTTTTGTTAATTTGATGACCAGATGTGGTTTTTGCTACAGAGAGTAAAAGTAATTCTACAAAATGTGAGATCAGTCTGATACCTATATATTCCATCTCTTCTAATCCATACACCTTAAAAGTTTTTTTAAAAATGAAATGCTAACTTTCTGATAGAATTCATCAATCAAACTGGAGTCTGATTTTTTTTCTTTAGCCACTCCTGCAATAAATTACTTTGAATTTGCAGACCAAGCCATATTGCTTAGGAAAGCTGACATGATAAATGTGTTAGCTTCATTTGAATATTCAAATCACATGCATTTATTTTAATTCTTAGGAAAAGCTATTTTGAAGCTGTCCGGCAACGTTTGGCTACAAATAACCCCAAAGGCAGTAAAAGCTAGGATAGAGTGGGCTCCCTTTAACTCCTTCCATGGCCCAAGGGCACAATCCATCACTGCCTACAGCACAGCCCGGAGCCCCAGCCATGGGGCACCTCTGGGTGCTGCCTGTGCCAAAGCAGCCATCCCTGCTGGAGCCCCAGTGCCCAGTGCACAGCCCTTCCACCACTGCTCTTCCCAATAATGACACTGAGCGGGGAACTTGCTAGAGGCAATATTGGATTTTGCTCTTTTTTTGGGTCTGACTTTGCCAACACTGCTCACAGCTGCAGGGACTCGTGTTTTCATTGCTCCTGAGCTGTGATCAGCTCATTTAACTCCCTGTTGTGGGTGGCCATTATTCCACTGTGCAGGCCTAAGTTACTCTACTTTTAGTGAAGAAATAGTTATAATTCACTTTTATTACTGCTGTAATCCTGGTGGGAGGATTTTTCCTCTCAAAGCCTTTTATTTGTTTAAAGGATGAAAATATATGGCCTAGTGCAGTTTAGTTTGTGATAATGATCACGTTCCTCAGTTTCTTGTGACAGGTTTATTTTTTAAAAAATTGTACTATGGTTTGTTTAAAAGTAAACTAAAATGTGACTTAAACACTATGACATTGAAGGAAGGGTTTCTCTTCACAGAAAGGGGTGTAGGGCATTGGAGAGCAGTGCCCAGGCAGGTGGTGGAGTTGCTGTCTCTGGAGTTAAGAAAAGGCTGGATGTGGCACCAAGTGCCATGGTCTAGTTGACAAGGTGGGGTTAGGTCAAAGGCTGGACTTGATAATTTGAAAGGTCTTTTCCAACCCAGGTGATTCTGTGAATGTGTTACTCTGCTTTGCAACATTCCTACCAGCATTACAGGACAAGTCAGGTACAACAATATATGTTGAGCCTTTTCTGGTGAAGCATCTTTTTTTTTGTTATATCGTATCAAAGCACAGCAATATGGAGAGAAACAGGAAATTATATTATTTGGTTTATCCCTTCTAAGAATGAGGTCTGAAATTGTACTTCTCTCCTACTGAATGAAAAGCAATATACTTGGACTGATGTTGCTTATCCATGCGTGGAACAAACAAGATCATCACAGGAAAATCATTACAATCCTTTGTACTTTGAGGCCTGTAAGTTTCTATTATTTTTTTAAACGAGCTTCTTTATTGAGAAGCACTGGTCCTTGTGAACATCTCTTCTGATTTGTTCAGTTTTCTGTTTCACCTGTGCCCAGCAGCCTTCTTTTCACATGTAATGTCTCTGCCACCGTTTTGTCTTACAGGCCAATTCAACAAGAAACTAAAGTAACCTTAACATGCTTATTTCCTCCATTAGGGGGACAGTCTATACTGGGGTGCCAACCACAGGTTCTCCATAGGTTTAAGCATTATACAAAGGCATACAGAAATTGAAAATAAAGAAAATAAAGAAATAAAGAGCCCATAACTGTCTTCAGAAGTTCATTCCAGTTTCGTGCAAATCCTGATTCAATACCCATTGACTTCATAGGTCTGATCTGAAGCCAACATGGGCTGGGTTCATGTCAAAGCAAGCAGGGTGTGGGGAAGATTAAAGCTAGCATTGATGACACACCTGCTAGAAAAATACCAGAAATGCAATTTGTTTCTTCTCTTCACTCTGGCTGTGCAAACGTGCTGACCTCGGTGTTTGACAGGGAACAAGCTGTCACGGTGCTCAGAGAAAAGATTTCTTTGTAAAGACTCCAGAATTCATTTTCTCGACTGTAAGAATATTGAAAACCCAATAATTCGCCAAAGCAAAGAGATCCAGATAGCTGTGAATATCTTACTGACTGAGCAGAACAAAAAGTTTTGTATATAGTTTTATAAATTCTTGAAAAAAAAATTAATGAGTTACTATGACCTACTGCCACTGATAATCTTATGGAACAAAGCTGCAAAAATTACAAGGTTTAACTTTTCATTTTTCATTTAATGCAGAACAGCTTGCATTGCAATATTCAACACACTGCTACATTTTTGTATGTATTTGTATTCTTGTACACTTTCAGTAAGCATAAACCCATGTTCTGAATTTGGAGACTTGAGAATTATTTATTTTAGAAGTATAAAAATATTAAGTTAAAAATATTAAGGTAGTGCTGAAGTTGAAATGAATGCTGTGAATAAAGGACTACTTATAGTAATTTACTGAGCAGAAGACATTAGTCTTGCTTCATTGAAAAGAGCAGTATTTATCTTAAATGAGAGCTATGACACATGTTTTGTTCCTGATTTATTATTTCTTTTTAATCGCATGGTGATGTGCCTAAATAACTTTTTATTTTGCAACCAGAGGAACAAAGGGTAGAGAGTGAGTGAGTGTGGGAAACCTTAAATCCTATGAATGGGAGTATGAGCTGAAGCAGGTTTCTCTACAGAAACAGGAGAGACTTCAAGGAGAATCCCTATTGCTCATGGGTGGTTAACATATAAATGTTTTAATGACTGTGTGCTCCTGACCTCCTTCTGATGGACAGGAACAGCTTGACGTGGATGATATCAATTGATACCACTTATTTCACTATGTTAGATAAAATGTATGTAAGGATTACTGGGCATAAGAAGAGCAAATTGAGAGAAGTATTGAAAGGATAAAGCAATCTACTCCCTGTTTTACGATAGCTTCCATTATCATTTGTTCAATGAAAAATATTTATGCAATTCAGATCGGTTCAGTATCAAGTGTTACAGTAGTTCTCTCTTCTCTTCTATTAGGTATCCAAGGCTGCAGCAGATTTATTGGCATATTGTGATGCACACATTGGAGAAGATCCCCTTATTATTCCTGTACCTGCATCTGAAAATCCCTTTAGGGAGAAGAAACTCTTTTGTACTATCCTTTGAGTCAGTTTTCAATTAAAAATGTCATCTGCTAAAACTTGGTATCAGTGTTGCATGCTGTTAGCATTTTTTTCTTCAGATGTCAATACTTATACCATAACTACAATATTTTTGCAAAGTAGTGCAATTTCTGCTAAAAAGCCCCCTAAAATGAAAAAAAAAAAAAAACCAACAAAAAACCCTAAAACATTCAATGTAATGCTTATGTTTCAGAGCAATGTAAAAGTTTAATTTCAGTTCTTCATAAACATTCTTTTGGTCTTAATGAAAATATCAAGTACAGTATCAAATTGTAGATATCTTTGCCAGTCACAGATTTTTCTGGGACCTAAATGAGTCATACCAATTCTTGCAGCTATTTTTAACATTCTTATTTTCTTTGGAAGGTGAATTCAATTGAATTGGCTTTACAAATTTCTATCTAAAGAGAGTAGTGTGACCTTTTCCTCAAGTAGCACTAGTTAGGAAAAAGTCCCAGTGATTTACAATGTTTAGAGTGATCAGTCTTATACAGTAAGTGGTGTCTATAAATATGTTTTCTCAAGAATGTAAGGAACTTGACTACAACAACAATCCCAGTAAAGTGCTGTTGTAGCTATGAGCAGAATGAAGATGTATAGTCACACACCAGGCTTGCATCAATAAAACTGGAGAAAAATGTGGTTTCTTGTATCTTATTTTGAATTATAATGATTCAAATTATTTAGAAAGTAAACTGAACTGTGAAATAAGTGTTCCTGAGTGTTTTAGTGGGGGGTGTAAAACTGCTCTGAACAGCACAGGCAGGGGGGAAATTACATTTTCTGAGCAGCCCTCTGCATGTATTTGCCCATGAGAGTAGGACTTTATGGGGATGGAGAATAATGGCAAATAAATGTTGTTCTAGCATGTGCAGCAAGACCACTGTGCTGTTGACAGCCACTATGTTTGTGTATTTTGTGGTCCCAAATTAGTTAAGTTGTCAGCAAGTAATTTGTGGAGGTTCTGGAACTTTTTTGTTTCAACTTTAAAGTGCAGCGAGAGGAAACAAAAATGAGGTGTGAAATAAGACTGCCTTCTTCAGGAAGTAAATTTAAGTTCATACAAGGCACCTGATGGAAGCAACTGTTATTTTACAAACCTTTTTTTTTCTGTTCTTCTCCTTATTAAAAAAAATGAAGCTCTTTTCCAATCTGATGCATTAGGACAGTTGTCTCACTGCAGTACCTGATATGTACAGTGTATCCATGAGGCAGGAGACAATTTTGTTGGAGAACTGCACCAAGTCTGAGCTGAGACTCTGAACAGCCACCCATAACACATCAAGCTTTCTCCCTTCCTCTGCATAAACTCATATTCCATAAAAATCTTAAATACCTGCAAGGCAAAACACTAGCTGAGGAACTGAGGGCCTTGGGATAGTCTTAAATTCTGAATTTAGATGCTAAAAAGGGCTGCTTGGTGAACAAAGCCATGTGCATTTCCCCCAAAGTGCATGTACCTTCTCCAGCTTATTTTTAGCAATTTCCATCGATGTCCCTTGTACTGTTTTGTGCAGTGGAAATACAAGATGTCTGCATTGGACAGGGTTTGTTTTCTTTGCCATTCAACCTGCATCAAGTGCCTCACCCGACTGTGTTCAGCTCCTAGTCTGGGCACATGAGGCAGGGGGCTTTGGATGGTGCTTCTGCTGCTGGCAGAACTCACCTCATGTCTCTCATGCAATATTATCGTTAAAAACCCCTACATAACCATATTCCTTTTAACCAATAGGCTTTTGGGATGTCTTTCATTCCAAGACTTGATACACAGTATCAATATCTTAGCAGGCTTGACATACCTATGCTGAAAATCATTCAAGTGACTTGAACAGGTTCATCCTTGGTTCCTGTTTCAAAGTTTTCATCTTAAGAATCCCATTCCTAACTTTTAACAAGAATATTCCTTAATCTATGGTGTGTTTTTATTTTGGGGGGAGAGAAATAAGGTTGAGCTAACTAAGTAGCTATTTTATTAACAGTGAAATTAAAAAAAAAAAAAAAAAGGCTTTCTGAAAATATTTATTAAAAAAGAGCAACAAAATGCCTAATAAGGTTCTTTAGGGAATCCTTCCTACAGTGTACACGATTTGGTAACTGCTCTAATCACCATGGCAACATTTTCATTTGTCCTTCCGCATGTATGGTTTTAACTGGAACAGCATGGGAGGAGAATATAGGGCACACAGCTTTATTCTCAAAGGCTTTGTAACAACTTGCAGTTGTGGCTCATCATTAACATTCCCATCTAAAATAACAAAATTGCCACAGCTTATTACAGTATTGAAAACAGCTTGCTTTCTGTTTCCAGTTGGGGTTAGTGTCTGACATCCTGAGATTGAAACATTTCAGTGCTTTTGAGGGTCTCTGGTTTTAAGAGCTGCATTTACAAAAAATCCAGAATTATTATTCACAAGAGGAGAATGTCATTCTTTTGATCTCCAGGTTTTTCTCCAAAACTTTTCTTCAGGGAGTTGTGAATGTTTTGGAGATACGTTTTAAATAGCTGATTCCCATGTTTCTGGCTTCTTTCATCAATTCATAAATTTCATTAGGTTAAAAAAAATAAAATGTATCTATTAAGATGATTTCATACTTCTAATTTTTAAAAAAGAAATACATGGAATGCCATAAAGTGCATCATTATGTTAGCAGATGTCTATAATGTGTTTGAAGAGGTTAAACTGTAGAAGCATAATTCCTTACTGGAAAACAGAACATCATTCTTTAATATCCTCAGGCCTTATTTACCCTTATTTACCAGTTCCTTGAATGAAAATATACTACTGGCAAATTAGTAATTGGAAGAGGGTGAGGTGAACTTGGAAGATCAGCACTTCAAATAAAATTGTAACAGCTTTGGATTGCATACAAATATATTATTTTCCTTAAGAACACCATCAAAAAATTGACTCTCTGAAAGAGAATGGCATCATCTGGTTCACTTCTTTTTAATGCCAACTTGATCCACAAATCAACATTTAAAAAAATATATTTTCCTCCAATCCCAGCAAACCATAAAATGACTTGTCACTATTATATTTTGTACTGCTCTGACTTTTGAGGTGATTTGGATAATCTGCTGTTGATACTTGAGTATTATGCTTAAGCATCTTGCCTCAGCTCTACGCAAAAATACCTGAATGATTTTGTACATTTTTCTAAATAATGAATACATATACATATGAATACATATCATGAAGTATAGAACGATATTAAAAAAAAAAGCTTTCCAAAACATGGATTGATCTAACAGAAAGGTTTCCTGTAGGCTGAAGCAATGAATTTATATTTTCATCAAATGGTCTGATTTGATTCCTCCTAATTTCAGTGAAAACCAAACCAGACCTGCTGCCATCCTAATGCTGTACTGCTCTCTCTCTCTGTTTCCTTTCCTATGCCATTAGGCTTGTTTATTTGTAGTTCAGGCCCAGAAAGTAAAGGGTGCTCTCCTTTAACTGTGTCAGCTGGGGCTGTCCTCTCACAGAGTGAGAACTTCAGAACAGAACTGGATTCAAGGGGGTTTGACATGTTAGGAGCAATCCTTTCTTCATATCCCAACTCTTGCTGCTCTGAGGAAATGAGAGTTCTCAATGGATTGGTGGTAAATTGTAATGTCTCAGCAGCACATGTGGGGCTGGCTGTTTTGCCTCCATCAGATTAATCTCCTTGGTTCACTTTGAATTTAAGATGCTACCATTTCAATCCTAAAAACGATTTTCCTCCTTTTTATTATATACTAAATGCCCCTTTTTTGCTTCCTATATCATAGGGTGGGCTGTAGCAGGGTGCTTGGCTGGTGCTGATAGGGCAATTTTTTAAGCTAATCTATGAAATTATGATCAAAGCAGGAGAAAAATATGGAGGGAAGTTTAAACTAAGCTATTCTACATCACTTCATAGGTTAAAATAAATACAACCTTTGCTGTCAGTGGCACTAAGGTAAACAATTATTCATAAGGCTGTTGTAATCAGGCATTTTTGCAGTGACTTACAGCAGGATCAGCTCCAAAAGAAGGAAAGAACACTTTGGGAAGAGTCTGTAAAGGTGCATATTAAAGCCTAAACTTCAATAAGGCAGTCATTTACCCAGCTGGATTTCTGATATCAAAGGAGTAACAAAGTATGTGCTTTGAAAGGACCTGAATATATAGTTTTTCCTATCTCTTCACTATATAGGGATAAAAATCTGTATACATAATTTTCCCAGAAAATGCCATAATTATGGCTGTCCTTTCGGTCTGCATCAGAATATGGGTTTGTTTCTTCAAGGAGGCTAAACAAAACTTGGGGGAGGATTGGTTCCTAGGAAATACAGGCTTCTTTTACTGAAAACTAAAACTTAAAGTCACTAGACTGACTTAAACTGTGAGAAATAGAGTGCAAACTTACCATAATAAGTGTTACATAAAATTTTTACAGGCACCTGCACATTTAATTCTTAGGTAAATAATGTACATTTGCATCTAATTTAATCCAGCTTTATAGCACTATTAAATTAAGTACAGCCATAAATACCAGAACTGGGATGGGAACAGCTTTTCTGTCTGTTAGAGGAAGATGTACGTCTGAGTTTGTCAAGTACATTTACACCACTCACGCTTGTGAACAAACAAAATGAGCAGCTTTACCCTAAAACTGGGTCTTGTCTTTTCCAAATTCCTATTGCAACTGCACAGGCTCGTCTATTACTGCCACCTACTGACAAAGTGATAAACAGCCGACCGAGACAAAAAAATACCAATACCTACTAGTAATGACCAAAAGGGGGATTCTAAATTAATACACAAACTGTCTGAAACAGAGAGCCAGCACTCCTGTTTTTGTGGGCTGCAATGTATAAGATTTCACCTGGCACTGGGGCACTGCAGCACTGCTGGGGTGCAGTTAAACATGATGCTTCAGTTCCAGACTGCCCAGTTTAGGAAGACACAAAAGACAAATACATTATTTGGCTAAGTAGGTCAGGTGTGTGGCTAAAAATGCCTTCGAAAGTTGGGGAAGTGGTTGCATGTATCAGCTGGAGCTCATTTCCCTGTTTAACTCAGATGCCTGTTCCTCAGTGCTGCTGACACACCAGTTGTGCCCTTTGCTCCCTGGAGCAGGTGAGGAGGCTGCTCACAGCAGTAAGGCTCAGCTCTAGGCCAGAGTGAGCTCAGAGAGCTCTCACTGACTGCTGCTCTGTTCCTGCACACTCAAACTTCACTCCTGCCTGTTGGGTGTTTTGTTTTGGAGCTGGGAGCTGTTCTCCAGTTACTGGAGTCTGGGCCAAGTACTTCCTCAAATGCCACAGCATAATAATACAGCCAGAACAGAGCTTAGGCCACTGCTTATGCTTAGAATGGCATTCTTTGGAAAATACACTAGGCATGGCATAAGGATGTGTTTCAAAAGATCACCCCTTCCACAAAAAGGTATTTGTTGTGTAGCTGCTCACTGCACCATACCCTCCTGTGTCTCTGAGCTTTAGGTGGCATCCTTGAGCCCTTCACTCTCTATGGCATACTCTAAAGACATACACCAATTTTCAGCAAAAGGAAGGAATAAGCCATACTTTATAGAAAAGAACCATTATGACTTTTTAAAAACCTTTCAAGTAGCAGTAACTTTAGAGATATTGAGAGTGTAACAACATGTCTCTGGTGAGTGTGGCTCACATGACTTTTTATCCTTAACTTTCTTACTGCAAACTGTTCACTAGGGTGGATTCTTGTCTGAGAGGCTCCTCCCTGGAGATCATACCAGCTGTTATCCTACTCATTAGAACACAATACACATAAATAGATTTCCAATATATAGCATATATATATATATATATATATAATACCTGCAGTGCTGATATGAACATGTCAGTTATACCCTTGAAAGATCAAGTGACAAAACTTCAGGTGCCAAAATTCTTGAGAAAAAAATCCTTTACAAAAAATTTGAGAATATAAAGAATGTTATAGATTCTCTATAGCCTTTCTGATGTCTCCTTTCTTAGCCTTTACACACTCTTTTTGTACTGAGAATTTGCTTCAGACTCTGGAAAATTACTACAGAAAGCAACTCTGAAATAGAAATTAGAAGGCCACAAAATACAGTTCTGTCCATACCAGCTAAACAAATACTTGCAACAGGGATGTGAATATATCTGATGATATTTTAACAGAATCTGGATAAATGAAAAAAAGGTACCTTAAAAGATCCTTAAAGAGGCCAAGTTAAGCACTTGTTAAGAAATGTCAGAGGTAGGTTTCTTTATGCATACTCCATTTGCTTCTCTCATTTGTATGTACTACTATCCCAGATCACCACTGCAGGAATTCCCACAAGGCACAGTATAGGCAGTGCTCAGTTAATGAGCAGTTAGTCAGTACTATTTTGGTGTTGTTATTCATTGTGTAGCCCCAGGCCTGATTTACTCACAAATTCTGCTTTCCATCTAGAACTGTTCCCTGATGAGCTTCTCTGTGGTGCTCATCACGGGTTGCTTCACAATGTATCTCCACAGTATCCTGGAGGAATATGAGGGAGGAACTATTTGCATCTTACAGTGGGAAGCTGAGGCAGAGCCTGGACAGATTGTGAGTACCTGCTGCTCCAGAGTTAGCTCTTTCAACACCTCACACAATGTTCCCACTTGCTCAGCCATCAGCTCTGAGTCCTCAGCTCTACAAACTGGAATGCCTTTTGCAAGTCAAACACACAGAAACTATGGGGGGGG
>WEIU01006522.1:6798-63507 GCA_013389925.1 Aegithalos caudatus | reverse complement strand
GCCGGGGCAGCCCGCAGTGCCCGCGGGGTTCGTCGGGAGGGAGGTCTCGTAGCCTGGAGCGGCGGAGAGCGGCGCAGGCTCCGCCGCCCGAACCGGAGGTACCGAGCGCGGTGGCGGTGCGGGACCCAGCTCCCGCTTCCGAGCGCCTCCTGCGCCACCGGTGCCCTCCCGCTCCCGCCGAGGCACGTGGGGAAGAAATTCCCACCGATCCCGCTCGTGTCGCGTCATTCCCGGTCCTAGGAATAGCTCTTCGCAGTGCGCTGTGTTTGCCTCAGCGGGCTTTAAAACCCCTGTGCTGCGAAGAGCTATTGATAGGACCGGGTATGATCCAACACAAGTGAAATCCGATCCTCGAGGGCTTGCTTTGTGCTCCTTACAAAACGAGGTGTAGTTTTCGGGCCACAAATCTTCATGCCTGATGAAACGGGCATCTGTTGAAACAGAAACTTTTGTCGGCTGCCCGCAGGTGATGTTTGACAATATTAAAAAATACTGTAGGTGAACACGTAATGGTGTTTTTTTACTTGGGGTGTGCTTACAACTGTTCAGGGACCCAGTGGCTTGTTCACTAATGGAGCCACACTCTGCAATCGGTGCCTGTTTCCAGGTGCAGGGCGTGCACAGCTGTGAGCAAACAAGAGTCTGCTGATTGCCAGTGGCAATTAATAGTGCAAATATGCAAGAAGCAAGGTCAGTGCACTTGCATAGTCTGAAGGCTGCAGAGTTGTACAGGTGTTTGTCTGTATTCTGGCTTTTGCACATCACATCAGCAATGGATTATAAAAGAATAGGTGATCTAATTGTTGAACCTCTAGCCTGATGTGCGTTTGAATTGCCTGGTTGGTTTGTTCATCTTTCACAGTGCCATTTTGCAACTTCAAAGCATTAATTTGGAGTTATAAGTGGCAGTGTGGAGTCTTGTAATGACCTTTCCTGCATAAATGTGTTTTCCACTAACAAACATTTCTAAAGAAAATCCAGAGGTTTCTCGGTCGGTGTTGGTGTGAATGTGTGGTTTAGGTCACTTAAATAATCACTGTTAAAGTATTAGCAAAAGTAGGACTCACACAAATTTGTAAAAGAGCAGCTTAACAAACTTGGATATCAAGGTTTTCTCTGTTGCTTACTGCATGGATGAAACATCCTGAGGAAACTCCAGCTAGAATTAATTTTGAATGATCTACACAGAGACCAAAGACTTGAAAGGATAAGAGTTGACTCTGAGTCACAACGTTCAGAGTGATGGTGCTTTTCAAACTCCTCATGGAGCTTATGTGCAGCTAAGTCTAGTTTTGCTCTCCAGCTTGATCAGTCGTTTATATCTAAATGATTTAGCAGAACTTAATGAATGACTAATTTAAAATTTACAAAGTGATTTTCCTTTCGCAAGAGTGCAGTGGGTGAGAAATGATAGGAAATATAGGTAAATGTTTCCTTCAGTACCTTAAAGTATCAATAAGCTGCTGTTACTTTTTCAGAATGGGGCATTTGCAAATGTTCTGTTTTTCTTAAGATATATGGAAGAATCATCACACTACCCCCTGTCTATCAGTGCTCAAAAACTTTAATTCTCTATTGGTCCCTGAGATTTTTCAGGTGCCATCTCAGCTTCTGCTTCGTGTAGTGCTTGCTGCACTGCTGCTATTTGCCCCACCTTTTCAAGGGAATTTCCCCTAATTAGAATATCACCTATAAATCTGTACAGTTTCACATTCTGAGAGGGTGAGACTGTCTGTGAAAGTTCAGCAAACATGGGATGAGCAATTGTGGGTGGGTGTTTATATATTGTGAACTTTTCCAAGTAGAAGAAAGTTTCTTTTTATCCTCCTGCAAGGAGGCCGACCATAAAGGACACATTCGTCACACCTGGGTGTGTGGCTCCTTGTAGCTGCTAAAGTTGCAATATTGGGTACTGCAGCTCTCAGTGGGGCCTTGTTGGCATTTAAGAGCTGATAATCAATTGCTAGATGCCACCTTCCACTCATTTTTCAGACTGGCCAAGCAAGCAAATTGTACAGTGTGTTCTGGAAATAATGTGCCATTTTTCTAAGTCTGCTGCTACCCCAGAATTATTTCCATTTTGTGCTGCAGCAGGAGTCAGGAACTGCAGCACCTTGGTAGTCTCTGGATCGGGAGTGCATGGACTGCAGGAAGCACACGCACTGTATCCCCGCTTTCTGTCAGGTTTAGGGGCAGGGTTTGAACCAAAGGACCACACACTGCTGACCACTGGGCACCGGGCTTGGATATTCAAAATATCAAAAGCCAAAGTAGTTCCGTTGTGATCTTCTCCTGCAAAACAAGTAGGCAACCTTCACTTCTTGCCCAGAGCCATAAATTAACTTTTGTGGTTCGGCAAATAACACTTGCCCCGTTTGCTGCAGTGGTTTTAACTCTGTGCTGCCCAGGTTGTATGCCCAGCTTCTTGGCATCCTGTTGCATAATACTGAAATTTGTGCTCCTTTATCTGTGTGTAATTTTGTCAGTTGTTGAGGGCCAACAGGAATGAGAATGTATTTTGCTTTAGTGATGGGTCTGAGTTCATATTCAGAGGAATCTGAGGGAAGCAAAGAATCAGCTTTCCTCAGTTTGCTGTCATCAGGGTCATCCCATATGTTCCCATCCCATTCTTCAGGGGATACAATTAATTTCCTAATCTATACAATGTCAGGAGGATGGAAAGCCCACATAAACATAAATCTGATGTTTTCCTTCAACTTTTTTTTCTCATTTTCTTCCTTTAACTGATTTTGCAGCTGCTCCGTTTCCAAAGACAGTATTAATTCAGTTGCCTTTAGGATTTTTATTTCTTCCTTTATAGTACCCTTTTATTGTTATTCTTCATCTCTTGATAAGCAGCTTCTAACCAGGTTCCTAGCATTTTTCAAATAATTCCTTTTCCATCCTTTATCTGGCTCTGGCCACCTTTACCTGTCTTTTCACAGCCGTACAGTCATGATGCTTAACACAACCCTGTTCTGAGAATTTGGAACTTGGACTTATTCCATTGCTTTCTTAAGTAATCTGTGCTTCTACTTGACATTCAGTCAAATATGTCAATTTGTCACAAATGAGTTTAGGTTGCTTAAAGAATCACCTTCAAAGATAGTAGCAAAACCAGGTAAAACCTGGATTTAACCTGAGCTCACAACTAAGCACCATGCAGCCAACTCACTTATTTCCTGCTGCCCCCAACCCCAGCAGTTTGATGGGGAGGAGGATCAGGAAAAAAAAAAAAAAAAAAAAAAAAAAAAAAAAAAAAAAAAGAAAAAATCCTCATGGACTGGGAAAGGAAGAACTGAGTTAGAATTCATTTAGAATGATTTATACAGAGACTGGAGACACAAAAGGGTCAGGAAGACCCTCCAGTTGAGTAATGAGATTCAGAGTGGAGCCCCTTACTTTCTAAACTCCTCATGGAGCTGAGGTGCAGCTAGGTCCAGTCTTAGTCTCACACTTGGTCAGTGATCAATACCTAAAGGATTTAGCAGCACTTACTCATTGATTAATTCAACATTTACAAAGTGATATACAAAGTGATAGGATTTACTATAATTGCTGCAGTGACTTCATTAAACATCCAACGTTAATTCTATACTGGCAGAAGAGTATCTAAGTCAGTCCGCACATTCACAGGCAGTGACACAAGGAGATATTTATATATACAGGGATAGATGAGTATAAATGTGTAGAGGTATACCTGTTAAAAAAATCCCCTGGAGTTCAGTGAAATGCTCATTTCAAATATCTTGGCATTTCTCAGTGGAAAGGGTTGAGCCTCAAGGAATGGAAGGTTTCAGCCCAGGCTCTGTCATCAATTTTGGGTGCTGATCCAGAACTTTGCAGACTGGAGAGTCTATGAGCTCCGAGAGACATCCTACTCAGGGAGTCGCTTCTGGCAGCCTGCTGTGGTCCAAGAGAGCCAAAGGGCTTCACTCAGGACCAGTTTTTAGGGTTGGTTAGATGTTTGGCTTTAGGCATCCATAAATTTTGACCCTGAACACAATCTTGGTTGGTAATTGCTGGAATATTAAAAAATCCAGAAACTATGGAGTCTGTTCCACTCAGGGTACAGTTCAGGTAAGGAATGCTCCAGGCCTGTCAGGGGATGACGGATTACTCCTGCTGTCGTTCCTTTCTTGGTCAGTGTCGCCCTCATTTTAACCATGCTGGGCTGGTTCCTCATCCAGTCAAGGGACACTGCACTGCCCAGCTCATTACACAAGGGCCTAATGGGAATTTCTGAGGTAGAGCAGCCCTGAGGAGCGGTGGGAAAGCACACTTGGAAGTTGGGGAAGGAGAAAAGCAGCTTTGCTCTTCAGAGTTTCCCTGTTTTGAGCAATTATTGGACTTGATGTTCATTACTGTAAAACCATGCTGCATTGGATAATGTTAGGCTAACTAGTATTTTTAATAAGTGGGTTTTTTAATACTGAAAGAGCAAGTGTATGATTTTTGCAGGATTTACTTAGTTGTAAATAAATACTGTTGTAAAGTTACTATTGAGTAATGTATTCACACTGAGGAGAGGAATAATGATGCCTCCTATAAAATGAGAACATATGTCATCTGTAGGAAAATGCTCGACACTGTACATGTGTTGCCTTTTGTAGGCCCAGTCGTGTGTGATATTTAAGGAAGAGTCTGTCTCAGCCTTCAAAGTACCACAAAATGTTCAAGATGTAGGTATGGCTGCCTTGGCAGAGGAAAGAAGGATGAGCCATGGGACCTCAGACTTTTCTGTGTTGCATTTTTTTTATTATTCAGAGTGTTTTAGGGACATTAGTGAATTCGTATCCAAGAGAAAGAAATGTCCCTATTTATTAAAAGGCTTCTTGAATCTGAAACTACTTAAGAGGATCTGGTAGTGCTTGATAAAGCCAGTCTTGTTTCACTTGAGTAATTTTTTTTCCTTGTTTACTACTCTAGCTGTTCTTTACCACCTATCACCTGGAATCCCTGGTGTGAATAAAAAGTAAATCTTATCATGGGGCAGTGTTCTGCAATAGCTGTGACATAAAAATGCGTAATTTGTATATTCTCTGGTATTTTTGTGCACTTGTGTACAATAGTTGTGTGTTATCTCAGCAGTTGCAGAAGTAGAGGTCAAAGACAGAGTGAACAGCAGTTCTGGTTTTTGAGGAGTTTAATTACCCTCCCAAATAATCATCACCACACATTCAGATGGAAATCTGTCAAAAAGATGATTACCTGTTTTAGTGATTATTTGCCTTGGTTTCATTGACTCACTAACACAAGATTGGAATAGACATCCCCAGCCATCAATTCTTACTATTTCTATTAAGCAACTCTTGGTCTCTGTCATATAATGGCAGGTGGGCAGCCTACATTTATTTAGTGAAGGCTCGGGTGGTTTTTTGTTCACTTGGATTCCTGGCAGTCATAGGAAGAGGCTGTTCCAGAGGCTTCTTGTCCTGATTAAAAATATGTTCTTATTTCCAGCCTAAGCTTACTTGCAACTAGTTCATGCCCTTTAATTCTTAAGCCTTTCAGTCAAAAGGGTCTTTCTCCTCCTTCAAGTATATCTTCAGCATGTAACCATGGAAGTCAAAAGTGTCTGTTTTAAACCTTTGCTTTCTTAAGCTGAGCACCTCAGGTACTTCTAACTTCTAGTGGTAAATAGGCTTTCCATTTCTAAGAAACAGTTTGGTTTTGCTATCTATAGGTCAGATGGCTTTAAATGTAAACAGTGTTCCAGTCTTCACTCATTCCATCTACTTTTCTTTCTCTGTTGGAAGTACTTTCTGTACCAAAGTCTTCCTTTTAACTACTGTGTGCAAGTCCTGTAGTTTGCCTGCATTTTTGGCCCTCAGTTGTGTCTGTTCCCTGTGCAGTGTTCAGACTTGCTCTGTGTTCATGGTCACGTTTACCTTGGTGTCACAGAAGATAGAGGACACTTCTTTTAGGCAGTACTCAGTAACTGGAAAATAACAAATGGGATCAATCCTGAGACCAAAGGCCTTTGTTTTAGTGTCCTGACTTTGGTGGCTCACTGCTTTTTTTGTTGTTGTTGTTCATCAGTTAATGAGACAGTAATTCACACTTCTGAACAAGATTTGTGCAGGAGCATGCTTTTAGGTTTAATTGAAATCCTTGTCTAACTGGTTACAAACAAGTGCTATCCAAAGAAAGTTCATGAGTAGGAAGCTTAGTTAATTTTTTGTAAAAGTCTTAGATAAATGCTAATTATAAAATGACCTCAGAAACTTGTGAAGGAACAGACAGACCTGCTTTTAGCACTCCAGGTGGAATCATTGCTAATTGTGTGTTTTAATTGATGGCACAAATCTTATTGAGTAGGAAGTTACTCACTGTAGGGCTTCAGCTACAGGGCCTAATCAGAAAGCCCCACACATTCTGTGTAATCTTCTCCTACTTGGCTGATGCTAATGCCCTTTAAGTCGTTATTCCTGTTACATTTCTAGGGGGGGTGGCAGCTAAAAATTGGCCCTTTTGGATTTGTGAGAGTCAGTCTTCTACTAGTGAGCAATTATGCAACAGATTAAAACCCACCATTTTCTAGAGTCTGCTTGCATGCCATCTGTTGTCCTGTGGCTCAGCATGTACTTCTTCAGGCACTGGCCTAATGGAACCAATGGGAACAACCTATGAGGTGCTATGAGGTGAAGTTTTGATAAAATAGGGTCCTTCTAAAGAAAGGATGTTGCCTGAAATTTGGTAGTCCTGTCTGTCAGGGAGTAGCATGCTTGGTCACAAAGTTATTTCATCTTTTGTAGGTGTGTAAAGACTTACAGAGTGGTGACCTTGGAAACTGAAACTCACCAGGTCAGGTTTGGCATTGGCAGTAGCTGTGCAGTCTTGCCTAAAATGCCCAGTTGTCCCCCACCCTTCATCTGTAAGATCTTAGTATGTCATGGTTTTCCATGGATAGCCCCCCCCCCCCAGCATAAAACAATCCTCTAACTTTTGATGACACAAAATAATTAATAAAGAATACACAAAATGAGCTGAGTATTTTCCAGATGAATTGGGATTTTTTTAGGATTTTCAGTTTTTCTGTAGACATTGAAAACTACTAATAAGAGGCACTGGCATTGCATTTTTGTACTTTGGCATTGGAGCAGGGGGGCAAAGAGGACCAGTTCTTCCAGAGCTGGTGGACTTAAAGTTTTCAACAGTTATCCTCTAAATTGCCCACTGAGTGGAACAGCCAGAAGACAGCAAGTAGCCTTCCCTGGGAGCAGGCTTTTGTTCCATGGCAGAAGGGATAGGTAGCCAATTTTCATTAGATAAAGGTGCTGTACTCTGCTTCCCCTGCCCTGCCACAATTCCACCCCTTCTCTCCATAAAATAAAAAAGGAGGCATCGGTCTGTGTTGCAAAAAGGATTTGCTTTGGTTTTTTGGACTTTGCTTCTGATGCTTTGGCCATTGTTCCCAGTTTTGTCTAGAAATGTGTGAGTGTTCTGTAATTAAGGTGTTTTAGGGTATCATCACTCCACCACTGTTACTACTGCCACTTGGCAATTCAGAAGGACCCTGCTATCCTGTTTCTTTTAAGGAATGCTGTTGATGTAAAACAAACAGAAACCTCTGCCTGCAGAGGTTTTGTTCTTTGAATCTGTAAATCTTGTATAAAAGCTTGTCTGCCTCAGGGAATGCTGCAGAAACCAGGGGTGCACATCTTGGCGATTTCAAGCTCTGGGGTGAAGCAGGTACTGCAGGGAGGTCGGGTAGCTCTGCTTGCAGCAAAACATGTAATGCAGATGAGCTGTAGCAGATTACTCTAAGTGAAGTAGATTAAAAGGGGGAAAGAGCTGCTTTTGCTCTTTGGTTTGTTCTTTTTCTATGCGTGTCAGCATTCTGTGAATACAAATCTTTATATTGAGTTAATTCCTTCCTTCATGTTTATTTGGATCTTTTGCAAAAAGGCAGAGGAAAAAAAAAGTATTAAACCTCAGGATGATGATTGCAAGATCACAGGAATTGGCAGAGATAAAAATGTGTGAGGTTTTTTATTTTGGAGGAGTGTTGTTCCTTTTTAGTCTTATCTTATGAAGCAGATTACTTGAGAATATTCTAAATAACTTCTGCTTGGCCTACTTAGTTCCATTCATTGATTTATTCAGGAAAAGAAAATAAAGAAAAAAGCTGCATTGGTAGCAGAAGATACAAAGCCCAGCCCTCTGTGGAGAGCTCACTTACTTTAGCAGTGTCCAGTGGAAGTGCTCTGATGCCTGATATTGCAAGCCTAACTGTACTGTGTTTCTCAGTGCAGGCACTAATGATGAATCTTTTCTTTGTCCACTCCAGTTGCATGAAATGCAGAGACTAAATCACTGTGTGGACTGCATGTTACGTCAAATTTCACTGAAAATGACTGGCAAACTTAGTAGTTGATTGGGGACTCATCAATAGAGATACGTTTAGCAAGACTCTGTTGACAAAATCAAGCTGAATGATCTCTCACTCTTTTCATCTCTTTATAATGAAGCAAATATAATTAACAGCCTAATTTGACATTTTATTGAGAATCAGTCTCATGGGGAGAAGAGATACATGTTCATCTTTGGAGTTTGAGATTTTGAAAAACTTCATGAGTTGCTGAGGTGGTTAAAATCTGAGTAGGGGCAGAAGATTGCCTGGCAGTGGTGACCTCTTTCCATGGCCAGCTCAGCTGGACACACACCTCTGCATCTTGAGCCGTGTCATCCAAAGGCACAGCTCTGTACTCTACATATGCAATTGTTTGCTTTTACCCTGTATCTCTCCCAAACTTTGATCTGTTGCCAGTTCTCGGTTGAATTTGACAGACAGATGGAGGTTGACCAACACTTTCACCCATTTCATGAAAATTGGTGGCTGAGAATCCTGTGAAAGCTTCCTGAAGCTGATACTGAAGTGAAAATCGGCAGAGGTAAAAGTACAAGTATGGTCAGGTGTTAGAGAATTGTGTGGAAGCCAGTCCTTAGAAGCATCAGAGCCCAAGAAAGCCTCAGTAGGAGCTTACCATAAACAATGTGACACAAGGTTCTGGCAGACTGGACTTAGCAGATTTAGAGCTGACAGAAGTACTGCTGACAGCTGCTGTAGAGAATTAAATGAACCTCAGCAGCTGAGGGAGGGCTGCTTGCTTTCATGTTTTTGTAGGTTTTGTTGTGGATTAACAGGTAGGCTTTGTGTATTTGTCTCAGGTTCTACTGAGAAGTCTTGGGCTAAGTAATGGAGTAAAGGTGCTGCTTTGAGTAAATAAGAATTCAAAAGCAAGGCAGACACTGGTATAGCGTGAGCTTTGGATTGGAAAGCTTCCTCTCCTTCTCCGTACCTTTGGAGTAGGGTTTATAATGGAATGTGATGTGTAGCTTTTTCTTTTTCTTTTTTTCACCCCCTTCACAAACCACAAAATTTACGTTTTTTTCTTGTCTTTGAAATCAGAAAATATAAAGATGTAATTATTTTGTATTTGCAGTTCCAGGTAAGAGCAATTTATATGGTATGATAATCCAACACTTAAAATTTTGGCCTAAAAGTGCACAAAAATACAATGTAAGATAAATGGCTTTGCACCACAGTGGCAAGTATTGATTGTTTAAATTGTCACTATTGACTTTGAGGTCAGCAATGTTTTCTCTTAAATTATGCTGCATCAGAGAATATTTATGCACATATTGGAATTATCCTTATAAAGTAATAATAGCATTAGTATTTTTCCCTGTACTTCTCAAGGTGTCTTCCTTTTTTATAAAATAGTGTAAGTTCAGAGAAACACAAATGAATCTATTTTCCTGAAATTTTAGCAATATTTTTACCTTTCCATAAGAAGTAGAAATCTTTAGAAACAAGCAAATTTTTTTTTTTTGTCAAAGTAAGCTTTTTTATTTTCAGTGGTTTTAAAAGTAAAATAACATAATTCTTGGGACAGAGAAGACAGACAATCTTCTGAATATAGACCACCGCAATGCTGTTCTGAAAGCAATAGGATATTAACTCTGAAGCATCTGTTACATTAACATTGTTCCCATGTGGATGGTTCATAAGGAAAAGCATCACTCATTTTAAAACATAAACTAATTAAAAGTATGTATATTTGATTTGAGTAGCTTATTTTTAGTTGGGTCTTTCTTAAATTCATTCAAGCTAACTTATGCTATTCTGAGTCAAGTCAGCTTGTGCCCTTAGTTTTATTTTTCTTTAATTTTGATTTAATGGAATGGTTCTGCTGCTTATTAAAAGTGATGTTTTAAAAAAGAAATCTGTTTAAACAGTACCTCATCTGCAGTCTACAACTGTTCATATTAGGCCTGTGAACTTTATACTGGAAGGCATGGAATTAAGGCTGAAGAATAGTCAAAGGATGGATGAAGAACAAGGGAAGAAAAAGGATCTGTAAGCTGGAATTTGTAACTGCACAGGAATTTGCTGTAGTGTTGTACTTTATAAACATATGTCTGTCGCATGGATCTCTGCTGTCTTGGAGAGCTGGTGATTCTTGGCTATGTAATGACCTATGAGGACATATAGAACCTCTGGATAAATGGTATTTACCAACATAAAGGAAAATTAAATTGATATTTTGATTGAACAGTGTGTTTGACTTACACGTTTCTTCAGATGTTATATAGGGCATGAGGCTTGCTGCTCTGTAGCAAACAAATCATATTCCTAAACCTCACCACCAATTCAATTATGGTTGCTGTAAGAGGTGCAGCAGTTGGCTTCAGTGAAAAAATGAAGAATGGAACTAATGGCTCATTGCTTGGCATTTTAAGTTGTTCTGAGCCTAAGTTGATGGAAGTTTCTCTTCAATAGATTAATGTTCAGTTTGAGTAATTGATAATCTTGAAGCTGTTTTCAGGACATATTCATTTAAATAGAACTTAACCTTCTAATAGATAATCAGTGTTTGCATACTTAGAACTAAAATACTTAGTGGGAAATAGACTGGGAAAGGTTTACCTTGGAAACATCACTCTGTGGTTTTTCTGCTTTTGCATTGTTCTGAGAATCAATTCCAGAGCAGTTTTATTTGGCTTTTGGAGTCAAGGCTATTTTCAGCAGCCCTAAAAAAATAACAACAAAAGTTCTGAAATCCTGAAATCTTGATGTTGATTCAGCATGGAACAGAGCAAGGCCAAGGCCTCTCCACTGCATGCTGAACACTGACAGTGGGATATAAGGCCAGATGGATGTCTGGTGGGATTTGGCACAGCAGTTTTTGTGGCAGATGCTGTGAGGTCCTAGGTTAGTGAGCAGTGTAAAAAAAACCCATCTATTCAAAGCTGGGAGAAAGGGGATGCTGGTACAGAAGGTAGAGTCTGGATAATAATTCAGCTCTTTCTAGTGGGAGTTCACAATACAGGCTTAGCAGTATTTTTAGTCTCTTAATTAGATTCTAAAAAATCTTGTCTATTCTATATGCAGTAGTTTAAAGTGCACTCACACTTACATTTGTTTTCTTTATTTGCAGCCCAATAAAAACATTGTGAGATGAGAGGGAAGCAATCCTTTGCTAAAACTAAATACAAATCTGTCTTAACTCTAGGATATCTGATAGATTAAACTAAGCAAATTCACTTTAGCTACTTGCCTGACTCTTTACAGGCTCTAAATCAGAGCTTCTCAGGTCTCTATCTGGTCATAATCCTGCTTGAAATCAAGTCCAGGTTTCATGATCTCTAAATTAAAACAGCATAAGCTAAATCCTGGATTACAAGTATTGGCAGTGGCATCCAGCTTTGAATAAAGCCAGAGCGTTCCCCTGTGTGGGGATGTAACTCCCTGTGTGAAGGCAGAGTGGTGTTCCACTTCAAAGGGTTGGAAACAATGGACATTCAGATCCCACAGTGCAATTGTGAGGCAGAAAGGTGGTCCCAGCAACTTTAGAAAGAATGGGGGAAAGGTGCATGTTGGTGAAGATTTTGGCATATTGCAAATGTTTCCCTGATTCTGAACCAAGAATGCAAAAGTAATTCTGCTGCTTGTTTTCAGTGTTCCAGTTCTCTTGCTTTTGAGATGTCCTTTAATCACAGAGTTAGAGAATGGTTTGGGGTGAAGGGACCTTGAAGATCATTTAATTTCAACTCCACTGCTCTGGGCAGGGATGACTCCCACCAGACCAGGTTGCTCAAAGCCCCATCCCATCTGACCTTGAACACTTCCCTGGGACAAGTGAGCCGCAAGTTCTCTAGGCAACCTTTGCCAGTGTTTTACCACCCTCTGAGTAAAGAATTTCTTCCCAAAATCTAATCTCAGTCTCCCCTGTTTTAGTTTAAAACCCTTTCCCCTTGTCATATCACTGTCTGCATTGTAAAAAGTTTCTCTCCCTCCTTTTTGTAAGCTCCCTTTAAGTGCTGGAAGGCTGGAATTTTAATTATTGCTTGCAACTCAGGCTTGTGGCAGGATGTGCATGAAGTAAATATTTGTCACTTTCTACTTCTAGGTCCGCTGTCCTTCTTTCCTCAGTGGAAGCTGAAACATTACGATGTTATTGTAGGTGTTTTGTCAGCTCGGCACAATCACGAACTCCGCAGTGTTATAAGGAACACTTGGTTCAAGCACCTGAAGCAACATCCTGCCCTGAGCCAACGGTAACCTCTAGTGTTTTGTACTTTGGGCCTGGGGGACAGGGGGTGAGGACTATAATGCTGAAATAGCTTGATTTTAATAATTTTGTTTTAAAGTATTTCCAAGCTTGTTTGTTTGTTTTTGAGCATCTTGTACTCTGATAGATTTTTTTAAGTCTGCTTAATAGTATGTAAAAATACTTCTTCCTTGGGCTGTAACTACTTTTTATACACTGCTGTTTGATTCTGCAATTACTTGCCACTGTTCATTAGTGATGTATAAGCCTTTCCCTTTTTTTGTGTTGCAATGTATGGTGTGCAACTTGAATCCTCAGTAATCCAGGATTCTTGAAAGCAGGCAGGATCGCATTTGGTGAGAGAACCACGAAAATTCTTGCAAACAGCCTCAACTCTAAAGTTCAGGTTGATTTCCCACTGAACCAGGTGCATCAAACTGCTGCAGTGTGAGTGGCCCCTCCTGACTGCTTGCATAGACCTGACAGTATACAGACAAGTCTGTTTGTGCTAAGAAGCTCTGCTGTTCATTCCTGGAAATGCTGCCATCCTCACACCTTGGTACCTGCCTTGCACTGAGAGCATTTTGCTATTCCCAGATTTGGTGTCATCTTGCAGCCTGGAGTGCAGCATAGCCACTTCAGTCATCTAAAATTGTGACTTTTCATAGCTTATGTGGCGTTCTGGGAGGACATTTAGCTGCTAGGTGAAAAGATAGGTTAAGGTGGATCCTTGCTCTTTGTACTATTTGATGTCTCTCTACTATGGAATAATCATGATTTGAGCTGGAGAGGAACCTCTTGTTTTGCTACAATCCAAAGTTGAAATATTTCATTGTAAACAGATAGTCTGGAATCCTTGTTCCTCCTTTGATGCTATGTGTCTTTTTTTCTATTTTTTTCATTGACTTTTGAATGCATAATATTTACACAGTCTTGAATTAAGTAACAAACTCAGGCCAGGAGGGGCAGGTCTCTGGGATCCTTCAGTATTGCCTTAGGTCTTTTTTTTCTGTTTAGTGTACTGGCTGTCTTGAGTCTCATTTCTAGCTGCCAATCATCCTGGGACCTCATAATGTAAAATGTTCATGTGGATTTGGAATTGAGATGCTATGAGGGGATTCATGTGGTTGCTCTGCATCCCAACTGTCATTGATGATTTTTAAGAGATTCAAAATCTTAACCTTTTGAAAGACAGGCCATGGTGATAAAATTGAGTTTATTGAAGATGGAGGGAGGAGGGAAGAGAACTGGTGTTAATAAAATCAAATTATTTTAGTGTCCTTGTGAAGTTTATAATAGGTGCGCATGGTTGTGCTGTGCCAGTGAAGGACAGAGAAGACCCCTACTCCTGCAAACTTCTGAACATCAGTAACCCAGGTACAGAAGTTAACTTCTAAAAATTCTGTGGTCTGAACTAATTTTCTTTTCTGAGAGTAGTTTGGGGAGTTTAATTGAGACAGCTAGTTTTGAAAAGAAATACCTCCTAGAACATTTTGCATAACCTTCCTGTAAGTAATGTGTGCAGGCCAGAAAGGGGGAGATATTTAAGCGTGTGAAGGGGAGGCCGTTGACATCTAATGGATTTGCATTTTCCTTATGTCACCAGACAGTCTCTCCCATATAACATACATTTTCTACTTGATTTATGTGTTAAATGAAGCTGGAAAGAGAGAAAATGACCTGGCAAATGTGAAGGAAGTAGCAAGTTGACAGTCTTGAGTGTCAGATGGACTTCTCTGGTGACAGTGAATTCTCTGAACAAGTCTGGCTGACAGCCTGCTTTAGAGAGAAAACAATTAAGAAATGTAAAACGGGGGGGAAAATTAAATGCCGTACAAAAATTCCTGACTAAAATTGTAAATTTTTCTTGTCACCTTTCGGATTTTATTTCATTTTTGCTCTTTAATATAAGTTAACTAAGGACGGCTAGGCACCTGGGCCATGATTCAACACAAAATGTAACTTCTGTTACTTTCTCTTTGAATGACAACATCCACTGTTCCCGAGTACAAATGGTACCTCAGGGCTTAGGTAGGCGATAACACCAAAAAGCAGGCAGCTGAATTAAGTGGAGGTGTGTGCCATTTTGATACATGAATAATTATTTTATTATGCTAATATGCAGGTATTCATGCAGTCAAATAGCATTTTTGTCTTCCTGCTGTGGATTTATTGTGTTTCTAATCTTTTCCCTGTGGATATGTAGGCATTGAACTGCAATTGCTATTAGGCTGCAGATTGCTGTATCACTAAAATTTTTCTTGCTGCAGTCTGCAGCCCATTGTATTTTCTTTGACTCCAGTATTTGATTATCCTTGTGCACTTGTGAGCCATGCTAATTGACCAGAATGCTTTGCATGTAGGCAGTGTGCTTTGTGTGTATCCAGGAACTCTGGACTTTTCTCGCCTTAGCTCTGGCCTTTCCTTTTCATACAGTTTTGAATCAGGAAATTGAAGCATTCAGTCTCCCTGAGGACACACCCTCTGTGCTGTCTGAGGACCGAATCGTCAGCGTGAACTTCCGTGTCCTTTACCCCATTGTCATTACCAGCCTTGGGGTATTTTATGAGCCTGATGGGGTGGGATTCCAGAGGAACATCACTGTAAAGCTGTACCAGGCAGAACATGAGGTACTGTAGTTATCTTTTGAAAGCATGATGTCTCTTTTTTGTGGATTAAGTTCTTACAGAAAGTGACAAGCTGTGTTGGTGAGTTAGAAGTACTTAACTGACAAGTGTATGAATTATATTTTTCTTCTGTTGCATTTTAAATTCTCACAGATGTATACAGAGGTACATCCTGGATGAGGAAAGGATAAAATTCACAAAGTGCTATGAGTTAGTCTAGTGCTGTTATGAAAGAGCACTTACATCTTATTCCAATGCACAATTTTTTGTTTGTATTTGAGGTTCTAAATATTAATAGTTATTAAGGAATAAAAAGTAAGCTATTGAATATATTTAACATGTGCAAAAACATACATTTGGTGTCTTCAAGCAGAGATACAAGACAGATGTATTTTTTCTTGTCTGTCTTCTGGCAAGACATTTTAAGATTTCTAGAAACTGGTCTGAAGTAATAATCAGACTTCACTGATAATTCCCCCCAGTCCCGAGCTGTTACGGGTTTGATAGAATAGCTTTGTGCTTCATGATTTGGAGCGAAAAAAATTTTTGAGCAAGATTGTTGCATTTGATGTATTATATTTATCTCAACCAATAACTTGATAGGCCAATTTCAAAACTTCTGCCTATGCTGCAGTAGAAAGAATTGTAAGTATGACTTCCATAATGAACTTCCAAGGAGTTTACTTTATAATAGCCGTAATAAAAATAAAGTTATATTGTAGGGAAGTTCATGTTTCAGAAATTGTAGAATTTCTAAATGTTCAATGTCTGATAATTTTTATCTGCATTAGCTTTTGACTTCCAGTGAAGGAGAAAAGTTGGTATTGAAAGAGAGCTTGGAAATGGTTTTCTGAAGTTTGGAATTTGGCAATGCAGCATCTTTATGTAATTTGTTATTACCTAAGCACCATTTGATGGCCTGTGTAATACAGTAGCACTTTCAATGTGTGCTTTGGCTTTTTTAATTTTGGTTTTTTCCCCTGTTGTTCACAGGAAGCGATCTTCAGTGCTCGATTTAGTCCACCAAGCTGTGGAGTGCAGGTGAACAGATTGTGGTACAAGCCAGTGGAGCAGTTTATTTTGCCAGAGGTATGTGCAGTATCAGAGCTGCCTGCAGTTCTTTTAAACTGATAAAACTGACTGACTGATATAACTGGCTTTGCTTGAGGCAGAAAAGGCCAAGTGAAAACCTCTAGAATGTTAGTTCACAGAGTCACAGAATGGGTAAGTAGTTGCAGGGATATGCTGAAATCCAGTATTTTACAGCATCTTGTTGTCACAAATAGTTATAAAGCATAAGCCTGGAAAATACAAATGGATAAAAGATTACATGGTCAAATAATAGCAGCTTCAGAAATCTCTCAATTTCTGATTGAAAATTGTTCCTGCATTAATTATGTGGGAAAGTTTCTTAGAAAATGTGATGCTTCTTTCTTCCTTCTGCTGTATCAGACGTTAGCATACAAGATAGGGAGGGGAGGATGGCACAGGTTTCTAGGGAACAGCTGTAAAAAATGATGTCTTGGACATAACATCAAGATATTGCGTGTTACTTTTGTAGTGACAGTGTTACTTGTTTTTGGTATAGGGATATGGAACCTCTTTGTGGCTGCATAGGAAGGAAGGTGATTAAACACAAAAGAAACAGAGTATCATAGGAAAATATCCTGATGTTTTTACAGTGAAGGTATAATGAGAAAAGGTTGGCTCAGAAGGAGAATTCTAGTTAGCAGACCCTCCCAGGTACAAGGAATTGTTCTCAGTGGACCAGTGATCTCTCACTAGATATCTCAGCTACCAATAAGTTTCCCTTAATTTAAATATTTTCCTGGACTCTTGCTGCTATTTCTGTAAGTTGTCTTTAGGTCTGGGTTGTTTTATTATTAAAGAAATCTTGTTATGAAAGAAAGAAGCAAGAGAAAATTGAAGAGGGAAGAGAGGACAATTTGGGCCAGTTTATTCCCTGATTTATTCCCTGGCTCCATATTAATGAATGCATTTGGAAATCTGTTAATTTTAAGGGGAATCTGCAGCTGGCTGATTGGTTTATCATCTTAGACAGTGTTTACTGAATACTGTGCAAGTTGTTATGCTGGCAGGAGACCTTTCAGGTGAGCAGACCACTTGCAGTATTTTGTGCGTATGTTTTGGCAATCTAATTTCATACTACAATGATTAAGGGTTTATTTTACGTTTTTAAAAAGCGTATTGGCTACCCAGTAATTTGGTAGACTATTGTGTGAGCCTTTTCCCTGTAGGACTTTGTTTTGAGATGCTAAAATTCCAGGCAGTTGTAATTTTGCTATAAATGGTTGCAATTTTCCTGAGAGGCAGATGGGAAGTGTTTCCTTGAGAGAGAGAATATTAGTATTCATATATTTCTTTGTGTGGGCTTCCTTAATCTGATGTGTGTCATGCGCTGAATGCTTACAGGGTAACACGATGTTTCTAATGTAGATGAATAGGGCTTATGCACAGCATGCAGTCTCCTGTGCTGCTCAGGATGCTGAGGCATACACCGTGATTCAGAAGAGGTGGCAATGCCCACGTGTTCCTGTCTACTTGTTTGAGAGCACTGAATTTAGTGAACTGTTTAATTGTCACAGGATGGTGTCTGAGACAGTGTCTATTCTCTGTCTTTCCACCTTGAAGAAGTAATGGATTGTACAGACTGCTGAAGAGCTTCATTCATCTTCCAGCTGAAGTGCTGCTCTTTCTGCTCGTCTTGGGGAAAGGAAAGGAAATGCAGCATTAGAATAAGCATCTGGCAGGCCAGATTGTGAGAGACAGAATCGATCATTCAGCTTTGCCACGACTGAAAGCGCAGAACAGCAGAAGCGCCAGCAGATAACTAAAACACACAGGGCTCTTACAGACAAGTCTTAGCAATGCACTCATTTTGTCAAAAAGCCCTGGGCCACTTGCATGAGGATGGGACTCTGCACTGCACATATTCTGTATTACTAATGGGGAGTAGTTGGAGGAAAAAAAAGCACAGCACTGTTTAACATTAGGAAAGGAGTTTGGCAGGGCTGCATTGTGTCGGCTCACCTGTTCGGTATTCACTGTAAATGCCACTGCGCTCTGGCAGCAACAGGGCTGGAATTTAAATGGGGAAAAACAGATGATGTAGTCTCAGGTGTGCCACTAATGTTTTTGCTTTAAGCATTTTCAGGCCTCAGCTTTCATTAAGTGGCTTAGAAAAAGAATAGCTGAAGGCTAAAGTCATTAGAAAATTTGCTTACAAGTCTCTCAGCCTGGAAAATAATGATAGTTTGCAGCCTCAGGACACCTTACACTGAGGTTCACTGGCAGTAAGTGATTAAAACTCCTGGTGCATTTAAAGTCAGTATCAGTAACAGTCAGTGGTGAGAACTGTAATGTTTCTGCCTGCTGAGGCATGAAAGGACTCTGTTGCTCCTAAATGACTCTCCTGTTCACTAAACAACTTTCCAAAGGTTGTGTCTATAAACAGGACACTGAAATGTGATTAGAGCCCAGTCCCTACAGTAAAAAACATTGGAAGGGGAGATGACAGTCACTGCAGAAAGAGAAATTGAGCCACTAGAAGAAGTCTCAATTTGGTCCATTTATTTTGATAACTGAGAAATAATTAAACAAACAACAGAAAGCTGAGTATGAGTGAGCAGTGCCCTGGCAGCCAGGAGGGACAACCATGTCCTAGTGCTGCATTCAGGCACAGCATGACCAGCCAGGAAAGGGAGGGGATTGTCCTGCTCTGCTCTGGGGCAGCCTCACCTCCAGCGCTGGGGGCAGTTCTGGGAGCCACAATGTAACAGAGACATGGAACTGTCGGAGAGTGTCCAAAGGAGGGCACTGAAGATGGTGAAGGGCCTTGAGGGGAGGCGTTTGAGGAGTGGCTGAGGTCACTGGGTCTGTTCAGCCTGGAGGGGAGATCCCACTGCAGTTACAGCTTCCTCTGAGGGGAAGAGGAGGGGCAGGCACTGAGCTCTTCTCTGTGGTTACCAGGGACAGGACCTGAGCGAATGGCCAAAGTGGTGTTAGAGGAGTTTTAGGCTGGATATTAGAAAAGGGTTCATCACCCAGAGGGTGGTTGGGCACTGGAACAGGCTTCTCAGGAAGTGGTCAGCACCAAGCCAAGAGTTCAAGAAGAGTTTGGCCAATGCTTGCAGGCAGAGGGTTTGGGAATGGTCCTACAGGGTCAAGAGTTGGATAGGATAATCCTTATGGGTCCCTTCCAAGTCAGCTTATTCTGTGATTCTGTGAAACAAGGGGAAGGTATTGAGCATGGAAGTCAGGCTTGAATTAACACTGGCTAGCTCCATTATTAGCTTATAAAGCTGGCATTTTAAATAATAGATGAGAGACTTTTGAAATACACACACAGCTGTCATTAAACACTGAGACTGCTGCAGTTGTTAAGACCTACTTCTAGAGGAAAGCAAAAAAAGTAAGCTGAACTCTAATCTAGACTTAAAGGCATTTCAGTAACTGGAAAATTTTTGGAGAAAATGTGTACAAAGAAGCTAAAATGGGGAAGAGATGAGAGATTGGTATAAGTAAACAGACGTCCTACAGCAACAGAGATGCATCTACAAACAAGTTGTTCTTCTGTTCCAACACCCACACTAACAACCAGTGTGTTTCCTATGAAACTGGGAGAGACAAAATGGAATATGCTCATCTAGGAGTCAAGAGTATAACAACCTCACCTTTCCATAAGGGGGAAATTGCTTTAAAAATTAAAAAAAAAAAAAAAAAATTCTTCCAGTACTCTTACTTGTACGACTTACCACCTGTTCCTTTGCATGTTCTCAGGAGTCTTCAGTTTAAAGTTGAGATGAAGTCCTTCCAAATGCAAGAATTTACACATACACACACACATACAAATATATCTAAAACATGGAGTGGCATAGCCTAATTTGACAGTTAGGCACATTTTCTGGTATAGAGAAAATTTTAAAGTTACTCACTTATCTTTTTCTTATCAGCCAAGATGTGAGGTAAGAATTCTGTCACTCCTACAGTAGCTTGTGACACCTTTACTGTGATAAAGGGGGCCATATTTTTCTTTGAGTTTTGCTGGTGTCAGGATTGAGTCTCTGATCTCTGTTTGGCAGATAACCATAAAAGCTGAGCTTGTTTCCAAATCTGTTTTAATGTATTCTCTTTGTAAAGCAGGATTTTACATTTGATTTTTAAAACTTCACTTCAGGTCACCTTTAAATGCTATTTTGATGATTTTAGAAAGCCAAAGTCTTTTACACTAGGATTCTGTTAAAAGTTTAATACAGAGATTCATGATTAGTCTTAAAAGAATGATTATGTGTTACTGAGCTCCACGGATGTGTTTCATTTATGTGTAACTTATTTTTATTGAAGTGTAAGTAAAACATTTATGTTATGCATTTCAGCTAAATCCTGTGTGAAGTTGATTACTTTAAAATAATTTTAAAGAGCCCAAACTTTGACTTCTATTTCTCTAAGTCTTTGTATACCTGCATACCAGTGTTTTGCTCTCTTACCAGAGTTTTGAAGGTACCATTGTGTGGGAGAGCCAGGATCTTCAGGGCTTGGTTTCAAGAAACCTTCATAAAGTGATGGTGAATGATGGAGGAGGTGTTTTCAGAGTCATTACAGTGAGTCCCCTCACCTTCTTTTCCACCATGTTTCTGTTTTTCCTATAAGTGTTGAGAATTTAGCATTTTACATTCCTGTGTTTCTGTGTAAATCATTAATTCAGTTGGGCTTCTTTTGTCTCAGGAAAGAAGTTTTGCTTTGCCTTCTTGCAAAAAAAAATACACTTTTAAGTAGCATTTTATTCTGAGGGAGTAAAGTTCTCACTGTTTTTGTCAGATGTGAAGCATTATCAGTATATCAGAGATGGCAAAATGTGAGTCAAAAATCCTGTGCTAAAATCCCAGCTGATGGGATACTGTCTGGTTGTTTGCTTTTTGGCAGTGTGTCTCTTTTCGTGTCAAATTGTTGCTTACCTAAAGATCTTGTGTCGTCATAATTTGGCCAGGATAATTTTGAATTTTGCTGTCAACTTCAAAGCTAGTTTTCTGGAAGTTTCAGTGGTACTTCTAGTTTTGGGTGAAACTTAAAAAAAATAAGTCACAAAACTTTAGTTTAAAAATCTTAGTCTTAGTCTTTCATGGCATATTGTGTCTTGGGGTGGTCTTGTGCAGGATCAGGAGTTGGACATCAATAATTGTTGTGGGTACCTTCCAGCTCAGGATGTTCTATGATTCTGTGATTATACAGGGGCCTAAACTAGCAGAGCTTTAAATTAATTTCATTCTTAGTTGCCAGAAAACCTCACACCTTAAAATCAGAGGGAAAATACATCAACAGTGAGAGATGAATTAATCTATTAATTTCCATTTATCTGTTCCTAACAGGCAGGGGAAGGGTCACTGCCACATGAACTCACAGAAGGTGTGGAGGGAATAGCAGGTGGTTTCATCTACACTATTCAAGGTAAGTCCACAAAATGTAGCATGACACTTGATGTTATGGTAAAACAGGTAATTTAAATTACATTTCTGAGTATAATTTGTGCTGTCTCCATGAACTTAGTCACCCTAGGTTTTCTTTCAGTAGAAACATTTTCTTCATGTCTCTTTTAGGCTTAAAGGCAATGTCCCAGTGTGGTTCCTTTGCTAGCCTTTTGTCAGCCACTCCAGCTGACTTGCATCCCATTTGTCTTTTTTATCTAGACTTTCTTGGTTTTTTGTTACCCAAAATCAAGTTAAAAATGTCATGCAACGAAATCTTTCCCTGATATTTTTCATGCTTTTTTCCAGTTCTGCTGCAGTTAGAGGTACTGTATCACAATGTTTCATGTGGACAAACAGTTTCCTACACTGTTGTTGCTCTTTTACACCTATTTCAGCAGAATGTTCAGAGATTTTATAGGAGCCCTTTCCAATTTCTGACATTTTGGTCACATAACAGTGGAGTCGATGGGTTCTTATTGGTCCCTTACAGCCAATATAAGCAGTGACTTTGAGAGTGTTATTGCTGTGTTTTTGTAGCTAGGTCTGGCAGATACACTGGGGCAGTCCTGTTGTCTTGTCACCTGTGTAGGAGCCTGAATTGAGGTGTGTGCTAAAGCCCTTCCATCTTGTCAAACTCTTCTTCAGTACCACAAACTACCTCCTTATCTGCAGTATATTTTTAGCTTTTACCTGCAGTTATGTGATGTGGTTCAGCAGGGACCATCTGTGCTACATCAAAGCAATGCCTGTTTGATTATAATTAGCATGGCATTGTTTGTTTGTGTGTTTTTATGCTAGATACATATACTTAGGAGTAATTGACAGTGGCCTTTTCACTCTACAGCTAAGAGTAATAGCGAAGGCCCAGACTCTTCTTTATATTAAGGAACCTTAAAAAGTTGAATTCTTTCATTACTGAAAAGGAAGAGAATACTTTTTTACTTTAAACTTTTAGTGTCAGGCCTTATAAAAAATACATATTTCTTTGTTGTTCTGCTGCTTTTATCATTTTGTAGAAATTTTTAAATTAATTGCAGGCTTTTCATAATCCCGTTAATTTGAATGCTTCTTCAGATTCATTTTGTCAATGTGTGCCCTGTATGATTCAAGATAAATGTGAAATAATATGTAGATATGCATCTTTGTTTAATAATGGGTGCTGTTTCTTTCAGAGGGTGATGCTCTTTTAAAAAGCCTCCATACTCGCCCAGAGAGGTTTACAAGTCACATAAAAAACCTTGAGAAAGAAGATGCTTTATTGAAGGAAGAAAGCAGTACCTATGATGACATTGTTTTTGTAGATGTGATTGACACTTACAGAAATGTTCCCTCCAAACTGCTGAACTTCTACCGATGGTAAGCTGAAAAAAAAGTATTTTCTTATTTTCTCTTAGGAATGGTGCTGCTTGTAGTGCAAGATGACCCAGCAGATTATGTTACTTGATGGGTTCCATGAAATACATGCCTTATGTGATTTACTTCAGTAAGCTGTATTTCTCTCTCACAATTTTGGGTGCATGTAGTGAGTAAAGTGGCAGTGCCTGTAGTTTCCTGAATGCTGACCCTTGGTGCCTCAAATCAGCACAAGCTGGCAAGACAGGCTTCTGCTCTAAGAGTCCAAGTGTAAATATTTTCATTTCTCCTTGTAATTTCTTTTCATTTGTATCTAACTGAAAACTAGCAGGTTTAGTATTTTAAAGGATGGCTTTTGGCCAGTTTGTATACTTAGTCAGTTTGTGGCCATTACTCCAGTCCCATAATCATGAGACAAGGGAAAGGATTGGAAGCTTTTGTACAAGGGGGACAGAAGGCTGATAGGAAGAATATTCATAGTGCAATGCATTGTCTGTGGTGAATCTAGTAAATTTCTGCCTCTAATTTTCATTGATTTCCATTACTCTGAGACAACCCTTTCAGTTAATTGATGCTGCTGTGGAGTAAGAAATATAGCTGAAAGTTGTAATTTAACCAAAATTCAGTTTAGTTGCTTGCAAGATTATGCACTTACTTCACTGCTGTGGCTGTGAATGTAACTGAAAAACTGAACCATGCTTTCAGTTCTAAAAGGAGGCTTGCATTTCAAGACTTAGATCTTTGTGATCATTTCTTGCAGAATAGCAATTTTTCAAGATTTAGTAATAAAAGGCTTTTAAAAGCCTTAATTAATACCAAGTTACCCTTACAAACATTTGTAACCAATCCAGCCATGATCCCTAGAATCTTAAGCTTTTTTGGTTATTTTATGCATGTCACATTCAACTATTTCAGACAGGTAAAGATAACATCTTTCATATTTGAAGGGTGCATTCACAGAGAGAGAGTAAGTACAGAGTTGTTTCCACAGATGTTTTTTACCACCTGCAACCTTCTCACTGCCCTTGAACTGACTGTCTCGTCCTGAAAGGAGGCTACTGACGTGTAGCCAGTGGCTTGTAACAGCTGTGCTGCCATCAGCATCAGGGATTCATATCCTTCTGAGGTCAACACTGCTTAAGATGGTCTCATTAGTAAATCCACCATCTGTCCTGGAGAACAAAACTTCAAATTTGTTTTCTTCCGCTCATACACAAATCCATGTTGTAAGATCATAGGATACAGCTGCATCTCCTTTGAAGGACAAGCAGTCAGCCTTGGTCGATAGAGAAAACATGTAAAAGTAAGGGTAGGAAAGACATTCCTTCCCTCTTGCTTCCTCCCAGCATCCCAAAAATCCCCTTGCAGAGTGTATTGTCTGTAGTTTGTGGTGTGCAGCTCAGCATCTCATCACTTTTCTTTTTGACTACAGGACAGTTGAATCAGTGAGTTTTGACTTGTTGCTGAAGACGGATGATGACTGTTACATTGATTTGGAAGCTGTTTTTAACAGGATACTGCAGAAAAAATTGGACAGGCCAAACATCTGGTGGGGAAAGTAAGTTGCTTTTTAAAATTATCTTTAAGAGATAGATACTATTTCTTCAGTGGATGGTTTAGTGATTTAAGTCTATTTTCATGTGGGTTTCCCTCCTATGCCTAAGGAAGCCAGTTGTAAAAAGCAGGACTTCTGTATGTTAGAACTTTGAATCTCAGAATCAGAAATCAGTCCTTTACAATAACTTTCCAGAGTATGCCTTTACAATGATTTAAACTTGCTGAATATCATACCTGGTTTTAAAATGTGTTATAGACATCTTCGTCATGGTACTTGAGTAAATAAGAATTTTCCAGCAATACTCCACTTAACAGTGAAGTTAAAAGGCAAGTACATAGTACAAAACTATAAATATTACTTTTTGTGATGTCACTGTGATTTTTCTGGTGAGGTTGAGGAAGTGGGATAAAAAAGAAAAACAAAATTTCTGTTATGGTCTGCAGTTTATTGTAACATCTGTGAATTTCAGGTATTGGAACCCATTTTTCTGCTGTTTGAAATAGTAGATCTGATTAATAAAATTTTGAGTGAACTTTTCCAGCCTGTATTACACTTGTGAATAACCAGAAGAATCAAAATAGCCCATATCTTCCCTTCCATGCATGGAATGCATGGCAGCTCTGGTTTGACATCCAGTATAGCAGAAACTCTATGCTACTAGAACATAATGGTACAATGTGCCTTCCTGTTGCCCTCTGCTCTGGAAGAAAAACAGGCCTTTGCTGCTTTGCTTCACAGATCTGGTCCTGCCTGTTGCTTACTCATTGTGATTTAGTAAGTGTGTGAAATAGTTGGCTATCTTGTGATTATCTCAAAGATCTCTGTAGGAGTGACATCTTTGAGTGTAAATTTTTTAATAGTCACGGTCTTCAGGTCAAGCAAGTGTGATGTGTAGGGAATAACACTGAAATAACTATGGAAGTATGAAATGATTATCAAAGCAGGTGCTTCTCATTCTGGAGGGGGTTGAACCCTTCATGCTGTGATTCAGTGGAGTGGAAGATACTGAGTCTAAAGTGAATTCAGATATCAGATGAGACTTTTATTTACTTTGTGCTTTAACATGTCAGCTTCAGGTGAGAATGGGCAGAATCTGATACCACATCTGCCACTCAGCTGTAATTCCTCCCTTTCGGGGCTGGTGTCTGAGGTGACAATTCTTAGTAGCTCACTGAACCTTTCAGCTGCTTGTGCTCATGACTGGCAATCAGCAATGCTGAACCTCTTTATAAATACAGTGGGAGACCCTGCTGCATTGACACAGTTATGTCTCTTAGCTGTGAGTGCATGAAGTATTTGTGAGGCCAGAGGAGTGCAGTAGCAGCTCTGTCCCAAACAGGAGAAGCAGGATGCCTCTTGCCCCTCACTGGGCAGTTGGACAGGGTCCACAGTGAGCTCTGCCATGCTGGGAGCGTGTGCCGAGACTGTAGACAGAGCCTGCTTCCTGCAGGCCTCTAGGAGGGAATAAAGCCTTCCTTAGGGAACACCACTGCCAGGAAGAGGTTTTTTTGTAATTTAGTGATGGCAGCCTTTGAACATCTCCTTTGTTGAGCTTCATTTGGGAAACAGCTTAGGGAAGGTACATTCTGCTTCCTGATTTTGAAGCAGAGACTAGTTTTAACAGGAAAATGGGTTCCATAATTGCTATCTGCATGCCTGCTGGAGGCACTGCCTTTGTGTCATGTTGATTAACCAAAGAGATTAATTAGCAAGACACAGATGTGCCTGTTACAAAGTAGGTAAGGATGTGTTTGCTTACCTAGTTCAAAACCCAAAGCAAGGTGCAGATGCTGAAGACCTGACTGTCAATGTTGCTTTTGTTTCTGTTTTGAAAACTGTGTCTTATTATCCAAGATTGAGACCAAACAACAGCTACAATTTTAGCTTTGTGCCCTAGAGAAATAAGACTAGAAACTATAATTAGGATCACCTACTTCTTCCTCTCAATTGTTTGTTATCAGTATTACTTCAGTTGTTATCAGTGTTCCTAGGTTCCACAGAGGACTCTATATCTGATGTCTAACGTGGTCTTCAGTTTCAGACTAAATTGGGCAGTTGATCGAACTGGGAAATGGCAAGAACTGGAATATCCAAGTCCTGCATATCCAGCCTTTGCTTGTGGGTCTGGCTATGTCATCTCCAAAGATATTGTGCAGTGGCTGGCAAGCAACTCTGAAAGATTAAAAACGTATCAGGTAATAAAGATTAGTTCAATTTTTCTGTGTTAAAGCGGTCTGGGGAACAGCATGTACTGGGTGAGTCAGAAAGAACATTGCTCAAGTGTTAGTGTTCAGCTCCCCTGGCTTATGTGGGCTTTTGCCATATTTTTGGTTGCTATGCTTAGTGCCTTAGTTCTAGGTCAAAGCACAGATGTTTTGGACTGAGAACCTCTGGAGCTGTAATATTGTTTTTTGTACAGTTTTTGTAAGAGCAGTGTATTATCGTGGGAAAGGTGGGAGGATTATTTTAACACCTCTGCAGTAGTCTGGTGTAGGTTTTTGTAATTACCATTCTTTACTGCTGGTAGATGATGCAACTTATTCCAGGTCAGTCATGCTTTATGCTTTCTTGGTGCTCAAATCTGTATTTTTTATTTTCATGTGTCATCTTAGGGTGAAGATGTGAGCATGGGCATCTGGATGGCAGCTGTAGGACCCAAGCGATATCAAGTAAGTCTGCAGGAATTGTCTGACCTTACAGAAAGAGGACATGCCTGCTATTCCAAGGAGCACAAAACAGGAGAAATGTTTTTTTCCTTTAAAAAGGAATTGAAATAATCATTGAGTTAAAATCCAGAGGGGGAAAAAATCTATTAACAATGCATTTAAAAGGAAAACCAGGAAAGTGCCACAAACTTTCTGCAGGCTCCATCCCTACCCTCAAGTTCTCTGCACAGGTCTAGCAGATCAGTTTGGGGCCTTTGAGTGCAATGGTGTTGCTAGAAACAATAAACACCTGATTGTTGGAAGTGAAGATTGTTGGAGACTACATACTTTCTAAGAACAATTATTGAAATGTTTCTCTCTCTTAACAGGATGGTCTCTGGTTGTGTGAGAAGACATGTGAGAGTGGCATGCTGTCTTCCCCCCAGTACTCTCCCCAGGAACTGGGAGAGCTCTGGAGATTAAAGGAACTATGTGGAGACCCATGTAGATGTGAGGAAAGATGATGGACTTGCCTTGGAAAACAGGGTAGTATATAATGATCATGGAAAAGTGTACATTTGGATTCATTACTGGAACAGTAAGAAATATTAAGGTACCTTTAAATGTTGGATTTCAACTAAAGTATAACAATATTTGCACATCCCTTTTGATAATTACAAGTGGACTGATACTATTCATTTTCTATAGTAGAGATGGTGATCAAACAAAAACCAAATGTTCAAGATTAAAAAAAAAAATCCTTTTTATATAAAGGCAAAGACCTACTTGTAATTAATAAATGCACATAAGAATGCCAACTAGCCTGTCTTTTGTAAATTAAAGCACTACTGCTTTGACTCAGTGTAGGGCTGTTCCAGGATCCTGTGGAGAGTTGTGCTCAGCACCAGGACAGCTGGTAAGTCTTGCTGCAGCAGGTTCTGTGCTGTCTAAGGGGTTGCCCCCATCTGTGCAGGGACAGCAATGAGGGCTAGGATTTGTGATTAGTTTGTTTGTACCATTGATATTTTAGATAAAAATAAAATCAAAGTTTGCTTATACCAAATCTTTAAGTACTGCAAACTTGGCCTGATTTAGGAGGGATTTCTGAGAGCTCACTGTGTTACTAGATACGAATCTGAGGTTAGACAAGTGAAAGTAAAGTAAGATTGAGGAACAGCACACTCAAGATTGTAAAAGAAATAGCAATGCCTTGCCACTAGTGTGCTGAGAACTTACTTATAATATGGTATATTAACACTGTAGGGTAGAAGAAAGGTCTGGCAGCTTTTGACCCTAATCATCTAAGGTAGATTCTAAAATTACTCCTGGGTTTTGTTCACTTTAAGGTCATTGGATGTAGATGAAAGCAAAGAGCAAGTGACCTCTCAGTGCAGCACTTAATCTTGTCTTGTCAGCAAAGAGATCACAACTGAGCCTGTATGTGGTTCAGTGAAACAAATTCTCACCACTGCTGGGGGAAGGAAGTATGAAATCTTGGCCAAATGGAGCCCTTGAGTTTTATTTAATTGAAGCATTTAAGCACTGTTTGGTATCTCTCCAATAGGACAAATGAGCAGGTGTTTTCATGGAAGCTGACGATCGAGCTGAGCTGAAAGAACAGTTGTACAGCCCTCTGGTGCCACGTGAAACTCATATTCACCTGTATGTCTGTTCAGGCACAGGCTGTCCATGTGTCTGTCTGTCTTCTGCAGTTCCTGTGTCAGCTTTTCCTTCAGTCCAGCAAGAGAGTCCCTTCTTACCACCGTACTAACACGCAGTCTCCACTTTCTATTGAGTAAAACTGCAAAGGCTTTAAGTCATTGTCTAGTTCAACTTCTTTTCCTTCCAACTAGAATAAGGAAGAAAAAAAAACCTAATCAGACAAACTGAAATTGCTACATGTAAACCAAATAGCACGGAGTTGCAGTCAGGGAGAATCTGTCATATTGCAGGAATGACATTAGATCCTAAATTACAGCATGAAGACAGCCCTCCTCAAGTGAAATGAATTTCTTTAGATAGTATTTTAGAACATGCTATGGACCTTTAGCAGCATGAATTACTTTGTTGTTGAATACCTGTTTTTAACTCACTTTAGAACTTTCATAGGACAGTTTCAGTTCGGAACCAGGAATTTTAAATAGGCGATAGAGCAGTCCTTTGACCTTCTGAATAGTCATAGACTCTGTCACGGGGAGAGAAAGAAAGGCTGTTAGAAAAATGCTGCTGCCACTGAGCTGTAGCAAAGTACCAGAGTTTCACTTTACTTGCCTGTAGCAACAGTGAAAGGCTGTGTTGCTGCTTCAGTTCTAACATGGCAATAACATCTTTGGTACCTGAAACCATATCTGCTACTGTCAAGTGGAAAATGGCTTAACCTGTGGGGGATAGGATGTGCTACCACAGATAAAGAGCTTTGATCCCACATACCAAATTAAAGTGTTACAGCTTCATAATTTACCTTTTTTGAGTTTGTATTTCTACATCCTAAACTAAGTGACCTTTGGAACACACACCAGCCAGGTTCTGACTACTTATATCTGGCGACTGTTCCTTGCAGTTTTCATTACCAGGAATTGGCTTTTCCAGCACAAGCAAGCAAATGGCATTGTGGACTTAGTGACATTCTTAGGAATGGTATGGAGTTATTAGTCCCAAACACATTGTCAGCAGAGTTGTTTATATTATGAAGTCAGTTATAGGAAGGGGTGTTTTTTGTAATGGATCTCAATGAGTAGATGTAGTTTGTTCCAGAGGTGACACCTGTGTTTGCAATAGATAAACTCAGTATTTTGGTTGAACTTCTTTTGAAGCTTTATCTAAAGGCACAGCAATAGCGAGTTATTCCTGTAATACCACACATTGTACTTAGACAAATATTTTTCTATCGAACATTTTTGTAAAAGCTGTATCTGATTTTATGCAACTTGTGATAATAAATGTGATTTTTATTTTAGAATAAAGCTTGAATACTTCTTTTCTCTCAAACTTCACTTTGACACCTCTTTCCAAAACATCAGCCTAATTTAGAATGGTCTTATTCATTCTAGTCTCACTACAGGCACTAAAGCTTCAAAAGACAAATTTGATGCAGGTCAGAACTAGATTTCTAACTTAATGTATTAGATACTAGACCTCAGTATCTATATTTATACACCACGTGGCTGCCTCTTAAGACTTCATGTTCTGGTTACTTGGTTAACACATCCACCAGATTTCATCCCTGTTAACTGGCCTTTAACTGCCTCAAACACCTCTAATCATGAAACCAGCAGCAGAGATTGTAAGACTCCATCTTTGAGCTGGACTGAAAGTAAGTATGAAGGCCAGAAGAATAATGACTTTCTCAGACAATTTCTGCCTTTGTCATTTCTTTACATGACAGAGGAAAAGCTTTTGGGAGCTGACAGAGCCAGAGGCAGCTGCCATTCTTTAATATAGTTGTGTGAAAAGGAGCAATGAAACAACTGCTTGAACATAAGCCAAGACTTCTTACCTGGTAGTTTTTTCTCCACTGGCTTCTGTTCAGGTTTCTCAGGACACTTAATTGTCAGAGCTTAAGGAAGAAGGTAGGGCATTAGTGGAAGAACAATAAGCCCTATTCTGGCAGAAGCATAGTCTTTCTAGGCTTTTTTTTTTACTAATTGTTCCCCTTAGCTCAGCCTGATCTCTCAAAAATTAAGATAGGTAGCCTGCATCTGAGCAGTTAAGACAGCATTCAGTCATTATCTGAAAAATTATTTAATTAAAATAAGCAAGTTTGTATTCATCTTTGATAAATTATTATAGAAACGACTCCCTGATGCTTAAAGATGGGATTTTTTTGGTCAAAATGAGTATTTACCTAAAAATGCTTAATTTCTATTTCATGTTTAAAAATAACCTGCAGTAGAATAGAAATTGCTTATTCAGTTTAAAACAGGCTTTTGGTCCTCTCAAAAGCACCATACAAAGACTTTTAAAGGACATTATTAGCCTAATTATTTTACAGAGATTAAAGGATTTATCCTCAAAAAAAGGTTTATGTTACGTCTAGCCAACACGATTCCTTGTTCTGTTTAGTCTTCCACCTAAATACATTAGAATGTAATGCTTTAAAATACTATTTTGCCCATGGAGTACAAAGTTTCAGTTCTTCTATCAACTGGGAAAGACAGCTACATGAATTTGCAAGTCTGGGATGTAACCTAGATTAAATATGTAGACAGCCCCAGATACCAAAGCTACCTGTCCTTGTCTATCCTAAAGTTAAGAAGTTACAAAAAAGTTAATGTCAGAAAACATTGCAGCTGTTGAGATTAAAACTTGAGATGTCTTCTGTAAAAAAGCCACTCACACTGTCAGAATGGAGTATCAATAACCTTTGTTCTCCATTAAGTCTCAGTGGAGAAAATCATTTGGCTTGGGTTGAGGGGGGAAATGAGAGACGACACAGAATCAGGTTTCCAGTCAAACTCACTGAGGCAGTTCAGAAAAGCAAAATTACAACCTGGAACTTTTTGTTCTCCATGTACACCTAGGAGACACTAAGCTCATAAAATAATGCAGAAGGAACTATTTTGACCATTTCTGGCCTCTTACTCAGGAGCTGATTTTTCAGAGTCAAAGGCTGCCGTCCTTTCAGTTCTCCTTCTTCAGGTGCTCCATATTCTGTTGGAAGAAAAGTGCATGTAGAATCCTTCAAAGGACTAAAACCCAAGACCTAGGACCATGGAGGCGCAGGATCAGGCAGGAGCTCCCTCAGCACATAGTTGCTCCTGCACCACGCAGTGCTGCAGACACGAGCCTCATTCAGCTGCTGCAGCATTCAGGACACGGAGGTGCTGCTTAACATTCCCACTGCTGAGAGGCACTGCCTGCTCAGCAGCAGTGGTGGAGGGGATGCTGACAGGGGCTGGGGTCTCAGGCAGGGAGCCCAAGTTCCCGAGGCAGCTGTGCCCCCGAGGGTGCAGTTCTGTGAAGCCCCCCCACAAGAGCAAAAGCCCACTGGCACACAGGCTTGCCAATGGATGGGCTTTCCTAAGGCTGTAGCAACACATGGAAAAAGGACCAAGGGGAAGAGAAATTGAAAACGGATCAAACCAGGGCTGCCACAGTGCCAGAGGTGACGTAATGTTATTGTACTCTGCTTGTACTTACTGAGACAAAGTGTTGGGTATCTGGGATGGGCAGCAAGAAATTCTTCACTTGGTTTGTTTTTCTCTGGGTTCCAATGCCCACCAGCTTCTAGCCAGGCCTTTCCAAATATTTTGCGATAATCGAGCTCTGCTCCTCTTCTTTCAGCAGGAAGAATCTGTACTGACACAGGAATGGCACATAATATGATCATATAACTTTCCAGAGAATAAAATCTAATCAATGCCACAGACTCCTTGGTCTTACTTGGTGTTCAGTATGTTTTAATGCTATCAAGAATCTTGCAAACCATGTCTCCAAATACTGATTGATCCATATATTCAATGAATTTTAGAGCCATTAAGAGTCTTAAAGCCCCTCTCTCTGTGTACTCAGCCATAAATGAATATATAAGCAAAGATTTTGCTGTACATGATGATGCAAGGATGTTTTCTGTAGCAATGGATCAGATGCTGCTTCTGCTCTCCTTTATGATAAACATTTGCTCAAAGTTTGATTTGGTGTAGATGATGATACTTTTCTATTGCGGGAAGCAAATGTTGGTATTCCTGTCACTGAAACAGATCTGGCTATGCTGCTTTTTCTATTTTATTTTAAGAACATGGTTTTTATTAACAGTCCTGCAACTTCAACACAATTCAGGCACTGAGATAAAACCCCACCATTGACCCATCTTGTCCAAGTCCCCAGTGAGTCAGCAATGCTCACAAAGAGGGCTCAGCCTTGGAGCCCTACTGACTGCCCCACTGACAAGGGGATGGACGAGTTGGCACTTTACTTTTCCTGCACACAAACAATCAACAATCTTAAACTGAAAACTATTCCTCAGGCAGGGATTTATAGTTTTTGCCAGACTCATGCAGTTTGTTGAAATACAACATACCTCACAGTTGTTCAAAACCTCCAGCTGACTTATCTTGGCAATAATGAGCTGTATCAGGGTCTCTGGGTTCTTCTCTGTGTCCATGAAGGGGTTGTTGTTACACTGCAGTGCCCGCAAACTTGGCAGTTTATCAAGCTCATTGATAGTTGACCACTGAAAGGGAAGAGTCTTTTGAGGAAATATGAAACACACTTCATTTCAGAACAATACCTGGTAACTCTGACTTTTCCTGTACAACAAACATGAGTGGAAAGATTCTTTTGATCATCAGACCCAAATATTTGGATCCCGTTCATTTAGCTGAGGAAAGAACTGCACTTCATTTAATTAAAAACAAGACCAAAACAAGGAATTAGTCAAAATTTTACATAATTAGAATTCCGTGAGAGGAATTATGAGGTAGCTGCCATAACATAAACGTATTTTAGCTGTTAAGAAATGTTTTTACATTTTTAAATTATGCCTCTGTATTGACCAAAGTGTTCAATAGTTACCTCAGAATCTTACACATACAATCAAAGAAAGTTCAAAAAAGCAAACTTCAAGTTACTCTTAAAGATACATTTATTTACAAAATGTGACACTGTGACAATAACCTACCTGTGAAATTTTATTGTCATTTATTGCAAGGCGTTTTAGAGAAGGAAACATTTTAGTCTTGCATCCTAGGAAAAGAGTAACAAGAAAACACTGAAAACTTTTAAGTAAACAGAATTTTAAAACTATAAATAAATTACTTCTTTTACATACCAAATCCAGCATCAGGAAAGTGTATAGAAGATATCCCAGTGTTTCTAAGTATTAGCTGTTCTAATCTGAAATTTAATAGATATAATGATCACTGTATGTGGCATAGGAAGTTTTTTGCAAAGAAATACAACCTAATTATTTTTTCTTTTCTTAATAAAGATCTGCAGCTTTTGATGTGGTGCAGCATCCCTGACAAATGAAAAGCAGCCTCACAGACAGCACCCAGACTTCAACAGTGTTCAGGGAATAAAATTTTCAGCGAGTAAGTGCAACTATTTCAAGCTTTCAAAATGGCTCCTGGATTTAATATGTGTGATTTTCTAAATTACTTTTTTTTTTTTTAAATAGCTTGTGGCTATTGAAAATCATGGCTGCAGTTTTGGTGTACAGGGAAAGATGATAATCCTGCAAATTAGCAAAATGTGGTAAATCACTTTCATTTCACAAGTGTATAATGAGAACCTAATAATACACAGCTGAAGAATGTGTTATTATACAACAAAAGCAAGATTATATTAAAATAGCTCAGCTAAAAAATGCAGTTACTCTCCTCAAGAGGGCAAAATGCCTCTAACTTCAAGATCTCATGAATCTTTCATGCAACATCAATACTATCATATTTCAGCCAACAAGGACTATGGAGATGAATATCTAGGACAAAGAATTTCCAGCAAATTTGTTTACAGCTACCTGGGGAGCTGTGCTATTAGATGCAGCTGATTTCCATCCAGTATCTGGTTGTCTGAAAGGTCTAGCAACTTCAGGGTCTGCAGGACATTATCAGGCCTGATACATTGGAAAAAACAAACAAACACAGAATATTTAAAGTTACTGGCCAATGAAAACACTAATTTCCCAAGTATATAATTACATTCACACAATTATGCACATCTATGAATGTTCTGAAGTACATCACGTGAAATTTGCATCAATTATTGTCCTGGTGATGTAAATGTTACAGGAAAGTAACTTTATGTACTATGTAACTTCGTGGTGCATCAGTGGCTAACAACTGACTGACTCATGTTACTCACCTTTCCAAAACTGTAATATTATTAGAAGAAAGGTACAGCTCTTCAAGTACTGGCCATCCTTGAGCACAAAGAAGAACCTAAGAGCAAAACTTTATTTAATATAACAAAAGATGGGGAAAATATTTCAGAAATTATATTTCATGCAAATTTGCTCTAAATGTGTTCAGAACAAGCTATGGCTCCTCAAACCAGAGGAACAATTATTAAAGATCTCCTAGTCTTCCCTTTATTCCAGATGGCTCTCCTGTGCCTGGATCTACCAGTACAGATGACTTCAAAGGGATTCTGCAGACACAGGACTGTAAGTCCCAGGCTTGTGGCCACCCTCGCAGCTGAGACTGGAAACTGAGTGACCTGGAAACTGAGTTAATTTATTCAGTCAGTTGGGGTGACCAGGTTTTCCCTATGATGAGGTGAGGAACTGGCTGTACAAACTCCATATGTGTGCAGTAGTTCCAGAACCAGCTAACACACACATCATGTCTGACAGAATACTTTTTAATATCTTAATTTATCAGAGCTTGAAGCCTTTTCTGTCTTGGGACTGTGCCAGCCTATAACCCACTAAAAGCCAAGAATTGCATTAATTCAACACATCCTGAAGTTTTCAAGTTCTCTAAAGAAAATAATTCAAAAAGGGCTACAAATTGAACAAAGATACTTTTGGTTTAGATATTATACCCTGAAATTGCATCAAAGAGATTATTTTACTTGACACAGTTTTTTTCTTCACAAACATTTACAGGAGGTAACAAAATTTTAAACACTCACTACAAGGTGACAGAAACTGCTGGCATAAAATAGTTCTGTATGCAATACAGACTTTCTGTGAAAGTGTCGAGAATTGTGCAGTTTTAACACATGGAATTCCATAAGCACTGGAACTGACTGCTTTTCTACAAATTTGTGCCTGTGAGTGGCAAATTACTCTTTTCACTGAGGTTTTTTTTCTGGTATGTATTCTCATATAATCAAAATAAGTGTGAGCTCATCCTACTACTCTTTCTTTGTTTGGGAAACTTACAGGGGCTCTTTCATTCATCTACATTCCTGTTTAAAGGGAATTTGTAGATAATAAATTGTTTTAAGGCCCCAACTCTTTCCAAAATGTGATTGTAACTGACTAGGGGATTCAAAGTTTTTGAGATGCAAGAGCACAGACAGACTGATGCACAGTCACCAAAAGTTTGTTTTTACAGGAGGTTACAAAGCTACAAGCAGTGCAATTCAGAGATCTGCAGAGTCCAGTTCAACTGTTTCTGTGCATAGCTGACCCCTTCTCCCCTAATGATCCCATCCCCGCTCCTTGGCACCATTCTCCCTGTTACAGCTGCACAAATCCATCTAGCTGCAGGTCTGTGGAACTGACTCATAACAGACACGTGCCAAGGGTAGACACTGAGATCTCCTCAAGAGGCAGTCTATGATTTGGAGCCCAACTGCTTCTCACACAAAAAATGTGTAAAATCAACCTGCTGCCATATCTGTAACACACAAACACCAACTCAGATGTAACAACTTTTCCTGTTCCAAAGCAAGAGCAGGGAACATCAACATCTCATCTCTTTCATCTGATAGTGTTTCTCCACGTCAACAAGATAGACCAAAATAGTTATTCACTGGTGTTGAAGAAGCATGACAAGAAACCTGCAGAGTCAAGAGAAATGAGGGGCATGTTGAGTAAGAGAGATTCCCCCACAACAGCCCCGAATTGGGATGGATGGAATAAAAAACTACAAACCTGAAGTATCTGAAGATTTTTCAATAGGCTGCCCGAATGACTAGGAAATTGCCAAATTATAGCTCACAGCACAATTCCAAGAAATTCAAATTGCCAAATTTCCAGCTACGGCATAAAGCAGCTTCCTCAAAAACCAAACTTCACAGATCTGACACTGAGTTAACCCTCAGGAAAGACTGGGGCCTCACTGGGAATAGCTGATGGGGAGGTAACAAATACCCAGAGGAGAGCCACTGGTGCCCAAAACCAGAAGAATGGAAATGCAAGAGCTATTGCAAAAGAAATAAAGATGAGAACAAGAAACAATTGTCACCATGTAAGTCCATGATGTTTCTGTATCTTTAGTCTGTTTATCCCAGGAAACAAAAAATATAATAGGGAAAGGCACGAAGAAGCTAAACAAGAGTTAAAGCCATGAAACAGAGAATAGCTGTTCTCAGTTGATTTCATATAGAACATTGGGACTTACTAAATGAAATCGGGCAGCAATGTCAGAACCCAGAAAAGGTTAAATTGATGTTAAATGATACCTATAGCAAAATTTTCAAATGGGTTCTTAATACAGTTAGATAAATCATGAAACAAAAAAAAAATTCCACAAATACTAATTAGAAGTATATATATTCTTGAGCTCACAAAGCCACACAATTCCAGATTACTTTCTCAGAAGCTCTTACATATGCTTACCCTTTGCCTAGACTTTTTCCCAACTACCTGCTGCTACTTGCTAGTGTCAGAAGCATGATCCTGCACTTCTGTTCTAACCCAGATTTTTCTTTTACCCTGTATAATAGTAGATTACATTATAAATACAAAATCTTAATTTGAAAACAGAATCACAAATATAAGATTATGATTTAAATGCTAAATAAGAAAGAAAAGGTTTGGAGCCATAAATACAAATTCATTACACTCAAATGCATTAATTTGATTTCTAAGTCAATGGCTGCTAAGTTATTTTACAGGACATTTTCCCCCCTTGAAAGTCATGTGTTATGTTTTGAACAATCAATCAACGATTCTACAGGAATAAGCTCTTTTACTGATATACTAAAAATCTCAGAAGTATTTAGATATACACAAATCACATACTAACAAAAGAATCCTTTTGGAAAACTGATGCTCAAGGCATGTAAATGTGGAGCTATGTATTGTTGAACAACAGTTAGGCATGTCCCCCTCCTGTGAAAAATACTTCAAAACAGAGGAACACACTAAAAAAAAACCCCAAGCATAACTATCCCTATGCCATATATTTTTTTATATAACAGCAAATAATTTTGAAATGCTGTTCACCATTAAGTTGTTTTAATTTTAATCCAAACATTCCTAAGGCTTTTGCTTATATCCTCAACAATTGAAATGTATTTCTCATTTGCTTGTATTATATTCATTATTTTCTATCTAAAAGTTGACTTTTCACGTAATCCCCCGCAGAGCTTAAGCAGTGACGTTTTCAAGTGGTTTGTTCACAGAGACTGATGTCAGGTACATGCCTTTATTTTTCCCCTTTCGTTTGCCTGCCCTGGAACACCCAATTTCAAGCACAGGTTTATGTCTCCCAACTTACAAGGAATGAATTGGAACAAATTTATAAAACGCATTTTGGAACCAAAGATGTCTTCATGGCCAATGACAAATCATCAGCTACAGCAGAGTTAAAAAACAAAAATACAAAAGCTGCATCATTTTAAACTACTCTGACTAAGCTGGGGCTTTCTCACTGCAATTCAGTTAGCCCTGGAGAACTCTAACCTGCCTGCAGCCATGGCTCCAACCAGCCTTTCAGTCACCCCACGGAGGGATGAAGGACAGCTGCTGGCAGGTGCCAACATTTTAAACACCACAATGCACAGATTTACTTGATGAGCACTAGATGACATTTCAAGTGTTTGTAGCCATTTAATTCTTCCATTCCCTTCACCATTCATATTGCTGCTACTATGGAAGGATTATCGACTCCCCTACCATAAATCCCACAGGCAGTTTTAAGAGCACAGTGAATGGACACTAAACAAAAACACAGCAGTGACCTTCCTCTAGTCCTGCTGCAAGACAAGAGAATGAAGCAGCTTCTTTCTACTCCAGCCCCAGTTTTGTTAAGTGCTCTTTCACTGGATAGCAGCTGGCAGCTGAAATCTGAGAAGTCATGTAATTTTACAATGCAGTACTATAAAATCTGACCCTGAGAAATCCAAATAACAGTTTGCAATTTAGAAGCCATTATAAGTAACGTGACACTGAGATACACTTCCTAAAGTCCATCTCTGAAAAAAGGCCCACTGCTAAATCTAGCTGGCAACAGGACTTCATTCCTAATAAGAGGTCACACCAAGAGAGACTCATTAAATGTGCCCAAAACAAATCACACCTTTGTTTTTCCTCTGCTCTGTGCTGCCAATAACCAGGCATCATGTGGTTCAAAAACCATCAGTATGGGCAAAGATACCAACCCAGTCTCCTGCTGATGCAAAGTGATGCCAAAACAAGAATTTCTCATCATAAGGAAATACTTTCTTTCCATTTGCATTTGTTCTATTACATGCAGAGAAGCACAGGTAAATCTTCAACAGCTAGCAGGAATCAAAAAGTTTTCACTTAAATGAACTTTGGGACACGAAGCTATATTATATTCCAACTGCTTTATTTTCATTTGGCAATTTACAGATGTAGATGAAGTAAAATGTTTCTAATTAGACTCCTATGCCAATATTACTTCCTTCATTATGTAGGAAGTCCATTAGCTAATATGTAACTAACACAGTTACCCCACAGCACCTTTTCTAGAGATGATTTGATTTCAGTAGAACAATACAGTGCACAAATGTTTATTGCGCTTTCCCTGCCTCAGAAACCTAATGATATTAAATTAAAAAAAAATCAGGAAAGGCTATTACCTCAGTCCATGTTATTTCGGTTTGATTAAGTGCCAGAATCTTCAAGTTTGCAAATGCACTGTACGTAGAAGTTGATGTAGATGGAAATCTCATTTTGTTTTCACTGCATAAAAAGAATAATTATTTGCATAATGAATAATCACATTTATTGAAGTCATTAGTTTGGAGTTGCACATTAAAGCAAAAGAAATTTACAGCCTCCAAAAGTTAAAATCATGGCCAAGATGTCACGTATTTTAAAATATAATCAAATATATTTCTAGTTATATTCAAACATACTCTTTCCTAATTTACTTTCCTGCTTCAGGAATTCATATTTATTCAAGAATGCGTATTTATTCATCTGTGGCCTCTTTCACTAAGTTTTGAACGTGAAAAAAATTATTTTCATTAATATTAAATGAAACAGAGCCAGAGCTCAGGCTTAAACTCCTTAGTGTTGACTGCAAATGAAGAGCCTACATCTATCCAGACCCCAGTAAAACAAAAATATGTAAAATCCACTCTCAATAGTTAAGTATCACTACAAAGAAGAAAAGATAAAGATTCTCAAATCTGCAGTCTTCGAATCAGTTTTCATTATTCACCCTGAAAGAGAAGTTTTTATTTCTTTTCTAAGGCCCAATCTACCAGCATATTCTCATAAAAACATCTCAATGTAGTTTATAGTTACATACTTATGGGTAAAATTTCCACATAGAGAGCTGGTGAATGGTTAATCACTTTTATTCTTTCAACATTCCATGCACCAAAAAAAAAAAAAAAATCAGTAACAGATTTACCTTCTTTCTTTTTTAAGGCAAACAGAAGGTCAAAAAATAAAAAACTGAAAAACTGATTCAGACTATGCCAGTTTGTAGTAGTAATCATAAGATTTCAATATTAATCTCATTTTGTTTTCCTTTTTTTTTTTTCACAAACAAAAGGGTTCTGAAAACCCTTCAGTCCAGAGTACACTTCTCCACAATGATAAACTCAAAAAATTATTCCAGGTGAATTAACATGAATTCTCTGTATTCTCATGCACGCTGATAACAATAAATCATGATGTGCTCCAGGCAAAGTTAGATATACAAATAGCACCCAGGTTGCAAACAGCTGTTCAGTGCTAAATATTTAAGAAAATGGAACACCTACAACTATTTTAAAAATACATTTTTGTCACATTAGCGATAATAATAAATAAAAACCCTGGTGATTTAGACTGCTACCTAATCCATTGTGTTACTTCACACCAGAAAATTATTGTGGCATGTGGCAATTACAGTATATAGATGTGTACTAGAAACGTTCTTTATTTTGAAATTATTTTATGAATTTTCTTGTGTCTATAGCATTGGAGCTTTGTTTAACAACACCCTTCTTTCTTTTCCAATGTCATCATTGTACAAGAGATTTTCCCCTAGATCTATCACCATGGTCTTACCAGTATCTTATCAGCATCATTTTAGGACAGAAATAGACTAGGGTTTGGAACAATTAAGGTTTGATTAAAGCATTAAGTTTAGTGTCAAGATAATTAAGTTTAGTGTCAAGACATGATTGGTTAAACAAAAGTAGCCCACACTATAGCCCACAACTTAAGCAATTGCTTAAGAACAAGATTTAAAAAACAAACAAAACAAAAAAGTATTAAAAACTTAACTCCCATTAGAATGAGTCTTGTTGTATCCAGTTACATTTAGAAAGCTGAATCCTGAGTCTCTTGGGTTTTGTCCCTGCCCCAAAGGAAGAGAACCCCAAAGATTAATATTTATACCTGACATTAAGTGTTTCCAGATTTTGAACTTGAGAAGCAATAGCTATTACTGTCTCCCAAGAGGATATCAGATTTTTTGATAGGTTTATATGCCTCATATCTGAAATTTCTTGTTAAGAAAAATAAACTTATCTCAAAACTGAACTTCCTTTTTTAAGAATTAGTTTCATTTTGAATCAAAGAAAAATAGATTACACTAAGGGATGTTACTGCTCAGTTACAGCAAATTTTATTTTGATTTGTGATACAGAAATGGCTTATAGTTTTATAAAAGAGCTTAATGATACAAATCCTCAAACAGATTAATTTCTATACTGAGAGGAGCTCTTAAAAATCCTTATAAATTAAAAAATAATAACTGCTTTGTAGTTTTGTAACATTGCCACTACATGCAATGTACTAAACACATTATTTGTTATTATATTGGAAACCTCTGGTATCTACAGAACATATCAGTTTTGCCTCTATAGGGTTATCTATTCTGGGGAATTTTTAAAAAAACCATTGCTGGAGCCTTCTGAAACTGCAGTCACAGTAACAACCTATGACTATACTTCTATTTTTATACACAATTTGCATTTCCTCTCAAAATTGTAGGCGTCTGGCTTTTTAACTTTTTAACATTGAATTAAACTTCTAAATATAAACTTTGGGTTTAATTTTTTTTTTAATAAAAGGATACAAGTATCATTCATTGATGTGAACACTTGGAATGCTAAAGTATGTACTTTATTTGTGGCATCACGCAATATAGCAAAAAAAGGATACTGGTACACATTCTGCTGATTTCCTCTTCCTGACCAGCTTGGCTCACTGCACACTCACGCACTGAGATATCCACCAGTTTGTTCAGTTGTCTGCATGAGAAAGAACATTCTGTCAGGTAATCTTCAAACAGAAATAGGTATGTTACATAAATGCCTGGGGTTTACAACTACAAAACAACATTCTCATGCCTATCTCTCCTTTGGAATCAGCAATGGGCAGATTACTACACTGCAGTGTCATTTGCACTCAAAAACAGACATCTCTATTTTTTGTCTTTACATCACTATCACAAAATAAGTCTGGTTGAACCACAGTTCCCACCCCCCCAAAAAAACACCTCATCCAACTAAAATAAAGAGTGGTTAAACAGATTAAATATAGCTGAGCAAATTGGACTTTCATTAGAGGTTCCAAGTGAAAAAGGTTTCTTGCTCTATGTTTTGCAAGAGGTTCAGAGTTATTTGGGCATTCTTTGTATCACTTATTGAAAGTATTTTTGACTGCTTAGTATGCTCTGAGAGACAAGGAAAATAGTTGTGGAATATCAGCTCAGAAGGAGACTGCCACCTACTGAACTAACATTTCTCTACTGCTGGAGGCCATTAGAACTGCAATTTATTACACATCATTAAGTTACTTCCTTTCTTACCCTTCCAGGTACATGAACATGACATGAACTGATTGAAAAACTTCTTCACTAGCAGTACAGTGACCTTCTGCCTTCCCTCTCTTGATTACAAAGTCATTTGTGATATGAGTGAACAAAGACTAAAAACCACTGTACAATATTAAGAAAGCATTAAAATACATCTATTTTAAAAAGACCATGCATGTGTATGATGACTGCCAATATCATGATAATTTATCTCTCATTTCTCACCAGATATTATCATCTGCTGCTTTACGAAACCAGAATGAAGATTGTTAACACTCAAACACGACATAATCCCAGATCCTATTTGTAAAACCTGTAAATTATGAATCCACAATCAGAAGATTTCTTGTCTCTTCCACCATAGTGCATTCTGCTGTGCTTTTGGATACATAACAATTTTATATGCACGGCAGTCACTTCCTTACCACTGAAGTACTACTTGACTGATCAATCACTAATAATGTATCTTAGATTTTCATATATTATACTTGCCTTTGCTGTTCTGCAACAGAATCCATGCCAACAAATTCCACAGTCTTGGTTCCAAATATTACTGTATCCCCCGTCTGAACATCTTGTTTCTCATTCAATCCGTACCGATCCTTTACTGCAGTAAGAAAATCTACTCCAAAATTTGCCTTGTTTGGCCGGATGAATGATCCTCCTTTAGGATGCCTAGAGCAGAGCAGCCAGGAAAAGTTGAAATATAAAAAGTTATCAAAACAGTGACTGACTAATTCATTACTACTTTGAACAAAAGTACTGAGAGCCAAAGCAGTCAAAAGGCAATTCTACGGGCTAATTGTAAACATCACTGTTTGCAGCGAGCCAGGTAAAACTTGCAAAGTATCTTTGATAGTACTTGATAGAAGTTCACACAGTGAGATACCATCAGAACTGGAGCACCAGCTCCCCAAAATGCACTTACACATCAAAATTACAGCATCAGTGCCATTATTAAAAATAACTGCTCTGTTACTTGCAAGCTCATTATGAACTCAGGTTCTCCAGAAAAAGAAGTCTCTACCTATGGATAGACACAAAGTTACCCACATCATACAATAAATGTGCCTGGAGTTTTACCAAAGTCTTAGGAGCACTCTGAATAGCGACTGCTACATTGTATTTGGCTTGCATAATTCACTAGCAATTCTATCATACAAATGATACAACATACAAATTGTACAACTCAGAACTTTTACACAAACTTTCAAAAATTCTGATAACAACCTGGTAACTATTTTGAATATTCAACAGAAATATCCAACTAATAATGTATGTTCAACACATTCCTGAGAAGTTTCTTGGTTTTTCTTGAGCACTGAAAAAACTTTGTTGCATGCCCATTTCTTGCCATGCAATTGCTTTGACATTTTCTATCAAAGTTAGCCAGGAAACACAGTATCAGGGAAGAACTAGCAGAGACAAGTTTTGGAATGGTATTACAGAGCAGATGAGGTCCTGATAGGACCATCAGCCAGAAAACATCAGGAAGAAAACTGGTAGCTATGAATATCTGTCTGCCATCAGGCTGAGAAGACAACAGGCTTTGGTAGGAAAGTGCCCAGGAGGAAGACATCACTTATGTAAATAAAACTTCTCAAAACAGCATGTAAGCATCAAGTGGCTAGTTAGCAAACCATAATATAAACCACCAATGCTACAAAGTTCAAAATTCTCATAGAAAAAAAAACAGTAACAAAAGGCCCTGGACCTATTACAAGTAGATGGAATGGCTTGGGCACAGTGTATTCACGTTTCTGTTAAAAAATCAGTGCTGGAAATTTCCTGTGCCAGTTTCATTCATTAACATTTCTACTCTCATATCCTAAAGAAGGAACTAGGTAGAAACTCAATGTTATTTACTTTAAAAAAATTTTCAGTCTGCTTTTGTAATGACTAAGTTTAGAGTGCAATGATTACAAAAGAAGCAGAAAGGCAAACTCCCAAAGAATGTAAATCTGGTATGAACTTTTCATGTTTGATAAGCATTTTCAATACATTTTTAATCCAGTAACCTTAAGTAATTTCTTCCACTCCTTTGAAATTCTCCATAGCTTGCAAACACTTGACTGATTTAAACATTGAACTTCCTCAAATGTAAAAATGATGTGCTTCTTTCTTAATAACTCTTCTTAACACAGTAAATTACCTTTTTACGACCTGAACAAGAACATCTCTTGCCTGCAAATATATCACTTCTGCATTTAATTAAGTCAAACAGCTTCACAGATGGCAAATAGTACAGGATTCTGCTTGGGGCTCTGGAAAAAACCCTTGTACTCCTATCTCTAATTCACACTAGGTCCTGCTGTAAGTTTATTCTGACAACAACCATCCAGTTTCCTATCACCATGATTTCGTCATCATCATCCCTCTACACTCAACAGTTCTGCTCTCCTCAACCTTCTCACCAAAGCTAATCTAGAACCTCCCATCTGCATTCCTGCCATTTATCCCTATCATAGCCAAGACCTTTGGGTCTCTCCATCACCATATCCCTTCCTAAGCCCATTTCTGTCCTCTCAGAGGGGGGAGGCTTCTATTGGCATCTCCTTCCTCATTTTCTGTGCAGGAACCTGTTCTATCCTTAGGGGGAAAAAAAGAAGGCAGAGGAACCTAGCTATGCTGTCCCCTGTCACCTAAAGCTACAGGAAAATTTTAGTGTATTTATCTCTCAATACCCTTCTCTTTTTGTCCTGATCACAAGATCATACGTTTTCCTTTTCCTGTTGTTATCATTTCCCATTATTCTGCATGCTATTATAAGTTACCTAATGTATATTTAAATCCATTCCACAGTCTAAGCTCCTTTTTCAGTTCCAGTATATTTATTCGATCTACTTTTTTAGGAACTGTCACAAAGGACAGGAAAGGAAACTGCAATAGGAACCTATTTTCAGGCAAAATTATTGTGCATTCAAGGAGAGAGGTCACTGTAACTAATAATTTTCCCTAAAACACACTGCCTGTATTAAATTTCACATAAGGACATATGAACTATACAAGCTGTAGGTACATATCAAACAATGTACAGCACCTGGACTAATGCAAAAATGCACTTGTTAACCATCAGTCTCCATACGTGGGAACTAAACAGATAAATCCTAATCCAAAGAGTCATCCAGCACACATACTATGAGATGGAAGAACCTATGGATTACTGATCAACCTGACTTAAGATGAACAGTCAGAAGTCTGAGAACAGGGATTTGGTTTTCATGTATGCAAATAGTCTGGCAGCCAGAACAAAACACTGTGGAAACAGAGTGGAAGAAGATATGGCCCAGTTTTCTTAAGCAGAAAATGTGGAATATGCTCAAGTGGGGCTCTGGCAAGCAAGCTCTGGCTCTAGTTAATACTGACACTTCCTACTGACTTCTAAAATAGAGAGGTTGACCCCAATCTCAGAAGTCATCTTGTAGGACACTTCCTATTCATGATTCAGTAACCTGAAGCATACAACCCATCTGCTGGCGTGCCCAGGGCACTTCAAGGATATTCATTAAAATTTAGATTAGCTGTCAGCTTCCACTAAATAAGGAGAAAATTTGGCATCATTCTTTGCTAACGTAAAACAAAGTCATGGCACTGCTCATCATTACAGGTACATGATGGCTCTTCATGTGCTAGGAAAGTGTCACACACACACTTCTCAGTACTGAAGAATAATGCAGGAGTACATAAATCATAACAGCTACACATTTGAGCTGTCTGACTGCAGAAGCTTCTGAGCCACAGAGATGTCAGCTTTATCAGCCTAGGCAGTGAACATGGATCAAAGGGCTTCTTTGCCCAGAACCATCTGTTTGCAATGATCAGCTCCTGGCAACTGCCATCATGATGGAGCAAATGCACTACAAGGCTCATACGGTGTCATAAAGTGGAGCTGTTTGAATCCATGCACATCTTTTCTACACATGCTCTGAACAGACTTCTTCCTTCTAGGGGAAGGTGTTCAACAGACAAAACTTCTATTAGAAGGACCTACACACTGCAGTAAAGAAAATCCTTCAAGTTTCAGAACTTTAGAACAGGCCATGGCACCAAACAATGCTTACAACAAATGACACCTAACACTAATGTGCCATGGTGGATCAAATTCCTGACTGAACAGCAGAAGCTTTGCAAACATGAGCAAGTACTTCAAGCTCTTGAAAGCTTACCTTAGTTAAACAGGTGTGAAATTTGACTCTGAGCTTTCCAAAAACAAGGAAAGACTGACAGATATCTTCAGTTTTAGGTGCTATCTTGCTATGCTGGTGCACAGGACATGTTTGAGCAGTGGTTAGGGACAACCTTTTGTTTCAACACAATTCTGTTGGCAGCAAAGAGCATGAGTTTCTGATGGACAAAACTTCTTAACTGAAACCTTCTCAGGAATCCTAGGAATGCTTTCTGCCTTTGCAAAATGGAAATAATTTTTTCTTCATGGACACTAAAATGATTTTTTTCCCTGTATTTGAAGAGTTTGTTTGTGCTCTAGGTAGGTATTCCTGGAGGTGAATCTGTCACCCTTGAAGAAAAAATAGACTTATTTAATATAAACAGATCTTTCATGAAGCAGATCACCTTGAATGCCATCATGCAACAAGGACAACCAGGAGAGGAGGCATGTAACCCACATTTCCCAGGGGAACACAGGCATACAAATGTGTGAGTGGGTCTGTGCAACAAAAACCTATTGGAAAGAACACTCACATTTCAAAAGCTGCATACTAATTTTAACCCTGTTTTAAGCCTTGATTACTCCTCATTTCTTTTGAAGGACTGCAGAACATTATTTAATTACATTACACACTACTACAACTGACAGCTAAAATAGTAGTTATTCTTCCTCAGTTATTAAGAAACAGGATCCTATTATCATGAAAAAACTGAAGACAAAAACACCACTAGATTGTGCATTGCCATTTCTAGATGATACAGGGTTGATGAACAAGCCCATGATGCCAGCATAATTTGAAGTATGGCTGCTTTGTTTCTTGGTATTCATTTTCTTAAGAACTTCAATTATCACCACATAATATATGTCCCATATAAACATACTACCATGAAACATAAAAGTTTAGCTCATATTAAAAAAAAAAACAACCTAATATAGAGATCACATAGAGCTGTAAGCAGACCTACTGTTTCAAGTAAGGACTAGAAAGAAGGTTCTCTGGTAATGAGAAACTCCAAATCAGTTTTTTTTTCCTCTTATGATCTTATTTTCAAATGTCACTCTGAAAGATGTATTTTTTAAAGCAGTTATTTTAAAAATTGCCTTAAAAACAATTTCAAAATGTCCTTTCACTGCATTTGTTTACAGTACAAGCTACTTGATCCCCTGCTTCTGCTTATCAGAATTCAAGGAGTGAGCAAAGTAGGCTTGTAGGCAAAGGATATTCATGATAAGGCGTAAGGGGAAAAATACAGCTTTTTTTTAGATGTGTATATTCATACAGAAAGAAAAATTATTCCCTCCTAATCATTAGTAGTAAGGGGGTGATGTTTAAAGTTGTGGGAGGGTTTTGTTTTTAGCATCCATTTGCTAAAATAAGGTAACTATTTTTTACTTAAGTTTGCCTACATTTTCACAGTTGGTACAAGAAGTACAAACGTGTCTGCACACAGGAAGTTATGTCTGTGTACTCTGCTGGAACCATGTATTCCCTTAGACTCCAGAACCTCTTCTGATTGGAAAATAGCAGAGTATAAAGAACAGGTATTGAAAGAACAACATGTTTAAAAGCCACAGCATTTACATTTGTTATGGGTATTGAGCTTCATTCAAAACATTGATTTTTACATCACGAATTAAGATTACTGTCTGAGATCTCATCTCCTGGAAGCACACTAATGGCTGCTAAAAACCCACGAGTCTATACACATGTACATAAATATCATATATACACAAATATAAAGCAGTCAAGTTTCTGAAAAATGTTCATTAAATGTTCAGTTGCTTTTTCTGCCCAGAGAGATTTGGAATGGTCAGCCAATTATTTATATTTTTTTCTCCTACAGCAGAACATAGCTAGCTTCAACTTGGAAACTGTTTCAAATAAATTCAAATCATTTAGGAAGCAGCTTCCACTAATATATTAATTTAAAAGACATGGTTATTCTAACACCATCGCTTCCAATTCTCTAGCTGAAACAAAAAAATCCAGCAATATTGAATTATTTCTTGTATTAAGTGTGTTTAGCGTCCTCAAGCCGTGTTCTATTATTATTTGATACAAGGGAAAAAAATATCCAGTCCTCACAGGTGGGTGTTCTCTTCTTATTTTTTCTGAAGAATAGATTTTGTTCTCTCCTCCTTCCCCACTTCCATGCTCAGGAACTTACTGAGCTAGCAGTCTGTAGTATTTAAGAGCTATTGATGATTTTCATCTATGAATTCACCTAGTTACTATTTAACTTACAAACTTTTAGCTGTTGCATGTGTCCTGACAGAGAAATCAACCACTTGCTGCAGTTAGTATCCCTCCTAGAGTCCTGTATTCTGCAATTTCAAGCATGTTATCTGCTCAGATCTTTTCACTTAAAAGAAATGCATGCATATATTTAAAAACCCCACACAGATGCACTATGTTTTGCATGTACTAAATCCAATTAATATATATAATAATTCCTTAGTGATACAAATATAACCCAAATCATTAACTGGAACTTGGTATTTTCCCTTAAGATAAATGCACATCACCTTAAATTCAAATATAAACTGTATTTGAGACACTTAACATGGACCAATATTTCAGTTCAGAATTACCTAATGAAGGTCACTAGGAAATATTGATTTCCTAACTAAAGTAAAAGGTCTAAAACCTATTAACAGTAACAGTAATAACATCCAAAATCTCATTTTGTAACACATCTCTGAAAACATGACTTATATTTTCTAGCTATTTACTATATTCTAATACCTGTGACTGATAAATAACAATGCAAGAGCCTCTATGAATTAACCAGTCAGAGCACTCAGAATTATGATCTTTTTAATACTGGCCAGCTGATAACAGAAGGGCCAAAGGGCCCTTTCCCATGACCATCTCATTACCACATATGACATGGCAATGCTGTGAATAAACTCACCTGCACTTAAAATACTGCGTTCCTTCATAGCTGCCATCGTGCTTTCCCCTCTGAGGATCATCCCATTCCACACCCAGCCAAATACCTGAAAAAAATGGTTGATATATTTTCAAATTTATGGCATCATATCCACAGAAATCATGGCCAGAAAGAACCTCTGCAGTTCACTTAACCTAATCTTCTCTCTCAAAGCAGGAGATTATCACCAGCAGTAAAACAAGTCAGTCAGGTAATTTATTACCTAGCCAGACTTTGAAAATTTCCAAGGAAAGAAAGATTCCAGCATATCTGGTGAGCATATTCCAGTGCTGCATTGTAATGTTGCAATGTAATGGAAAAGGTTTTCCTGCTGTAGCCATGATCCTTTATTATATAATCTAGTAAGAAGAGTTAGGCTCTGCCACCTTTGTAACCACCAGCCAAAGAGCTGCACGAAGCCATTGGATGTCACTTTTTCTTCTCTTCACCGCATCAACCAAGCCCAGGTCACTCAACCTCTTCACAACACATGTGTATGGTTTGTACCCTTAACCACCCTGACAGTCCTCCAAGACTCCTCAAGACAGGAGATCTTTGAGATCCTCTCAAGTTTATCTGCATCCCTCTTGAACAGGAATGGTTGCACTCCAGATACATTATTCCAAGTGTAACCTTGTCAAGAACCCCCTCCCCTCCCAGAGAGGGATAACAGCTTCCTTTACCCTGCTGTTCATCACTTCACTCTAAGGTAACCCAGTACAACATGTATCTTTGCTTGTTACAGGAGATCACTGTTGGCTCATATCCATAACAGTATCCAACTCAACCCCCAAGCCCTTTACAACAAACTCTATGAGTCCCTAGTACTTCCTTCCATGCTACATGTGGGAATTTATCCTTCTTGAATGTCTTGGATTCGAACTTTAGGTTTCAGCAGCCATTTGAGGGTGAACACTGCCCAAGTCACTGATGAATACATGAAACAATACACACCCCAGAATTTACTTCTGTAGTACTCACTTGTTACCATGTAACAAGTCATTAAGTACTTTTCACTTGACAACTTTCAACTCACTTAACAATCCATTCACTACCTTGTACTGCTTCAGCTTCCAAATAAGACTCTTTATGGAGACATTATTCAAAGACTTATTGAAGTCAAGGAATATTGACTCCCTTTATCCACATTCGCACTCATGTTGTCATCATAGAAAGTAATTACATTTGCCAAGCACAACTCCTTCTTTTTTCCAAGTACCAAATACTCCCAACTACCATCTTGTCCTTCACAGGCTTGGAACTGGATTCCAAGGAAACATGGTACATGATCTTTCCAGAAACTGAAGTAAGGCTAATGAGTTTACAGTTCCTGGTCATCCTTCTTGCCTCTTCTAGAACTGTATGCAAGGTTAATCTTCTTCCAATCATCAGGAATCTTCCCATAAATTTGAACATCTATAATGGGTTGACCCACGCTAGATACCAGGTGCCCACCCAAGGCCACTCTCACTCCCCTCCTCAGCTGAACAGGGGAGAAAAAAATACAACAAAAGGCTCATGAGTTGAGATTAGGACAGGGAGAGATCAGCCACTGATTATGTCATGGGCAAAACAGACTTGACTTGAGAAAGCAATTTAATTTATTACCAATCGAAATCAGAGTAGAGTAATGAGAAGTAAAACAAATCTTAAAAATACCCCCATCTCAGCTGGACTAGAAGAAAGTCCTCCAAGCACTAGCCCAACATAAATCCTCCCTACAAGCTACAGAACACCTCCTTTGGAACTGCTCCAGTGTGGAACCCTTTTTTCATGGGGTCTAGTCCTTCAGGAAAAATCTACTCCAGCAGGGTCCCCCACAGGGGGGGACCACAAGACCTGCCAGGAACCCGCTCCAGCAGGGCTCTTCTCTCCACAGGTTCTCAGGTCTACCAGGAGCCTGCTCTGATGTGGGCTTCCCCCAGGGTCACCACTTCCTTTCAGACAGCCACCTTTGTGTGTCTCCTCCACAGGCAGCAGGTGGATCTCTGAACCCCTGCTGACCTCCATGGGCTGCCAGGAAACAGCCTGTCCCAGTAGGTCTGCAAGGGAGCCTTCTCTCTGAAGTGTGGAGCACCTCTTTCCCCTCCTTATTCACTGACCTTTGTGTCTGCAGGGCTGCTCCTCTCATATATTCCCACTCAGCTCTTCTCTGGCCACAGCTACTTTTGTGCAAAGCGTCTCCTTTCCTTCCCTTTCTCAAAGATGATTTCACCGAGGTGTAACTACCATTTCTGACAGGCTCAGCCTTGGCCAGTGGCAGGTCCGCCCTGGAGCTGGCTGGCATCAGCTCTGTTGGACACGGAGAAAGCTTCTGGCAGCTTCTCACATCCCTGCAGCCCCTTGCCACTATCAGAGCCTTGTCACACAAACCCAATACAGTACGTTATCAAAGGAGCAGCTCGTCTGGTCTGCTGCTGCTGCCTCTGACCTTCCCTGACTATGCCAGCACAGATTAGGGAAAAGACTGTAAAGTTTTTTTTACAAATTTTGACAATGAGGAAAAGTCAAACTGTGAATTGCCTCGTTCTACTTGACCGTGTGGGATTTTTAAATTAAGAACACGAGCAGAACCTCGAGAACAACCATAAAATGTGAAGATCATTACTTTCGTGGCGTTTACCTGCAGTAGGAGACACGCTGCCCACATAGCGCACAGTCCCATAGTCGGTGCCGCAGGAGACCCGCCGGCCCAGCGCATCGGGAGGCACGCCAGCAGCCATCCCGGTACAGCTGCTCTCCGGGCTGCTCCCGACCTGCAGCGACAGGAGAAACGCCCTTAACACACGCGGAAACCGCTGCTCCCACAACGCCCCTACATAGAGCTGCGCTTTTGCCTCCCGGCCGGACTCCCTCCCGGCGCTCCCCGTGCCGCTCCCGGCTCCCGGAGCAGCCTCCCGTGNCCCGCCGCCCCGCCCCGCCCGGGCTTTCGGAGCGCTCCGATTGGCCGTAACGCCCGGGGGCTGCCCTGCCCTGGCCCGCTATTGGCCCAACCCGCCTCCTACCCTGCTAAGTCACCGCCTTCGGGGGCAAATCGGCCCGGGGCGTCGCCCCCGCGGAGCTTTCTGGGTAATGCAGTTCATCGAGGTGGCCCTGCCGCACAGGCTTGCCGACCCCGGACTACAGCTCCCAGAATGCCGCGGGGTAAGAGGCGGGCGCTTTGATTGGGCGCGCCGGGAATTGCGCCTCCCTGGGAGCAGCCGCAGGCTTGCGGCGGGCTGTGAGGAGAGAGGAGACGGCCTCGGGAGCGCTGCTGTGTTGTAAAGCAGCGCGCGGTGAGCACAGCCCTGCGGCACCGCTGAACCGACACCGAGCGAGAGATGGGTCCGAGCCCGTAACTCAAGGCTGGCGCGCTCTCCCGGGGGCAGCGGCCGAGGAGAACGTGGGCGACTCGCTGAGCAGTAGAGATTCCCCGGAGCACCCCCGGGCTAGGGGAGCTCCCAAACACTTGTGTGCCCCTGTACGCTGCTACATTTGTTGCTACATTTATTTCAACATTCAGTATTTGAGGAAAATATCCCCGGGGAGATCCAGGGAAGACCTGTAATAATTAGCGAACACAACTTACAAAATAAAAAATAAACATGGAAATGTCCATTGCACGTAGATTAACAGCAAAAAATGAAAGACCCGACTGTGTTCTAGTACCAGTTAGTGAAGAACAGAATTTGAGCACGAGCTCTTCAGTTTGACAGAGGTATGGCAAAATCTAAGAGCTGTGATTATAAAAATCAAAGTTTCAGTAATTGATGTTTTTCACTTTTTTCTTTCTCTCTTGTGTTTCATAGTTCAATGTCTCATAACAGCTTAATGCAAACAATATCATTTGAATGCTGACACCACCAAGACTGGAACAATGAAGACAGTAAATAATCAAGCAGCTTTCAGTCCTATAGCTCCATTACATTAAATCTGTCTGTTCTTTTGCCAGGCAGCATATTAGAATTTTTTCCTTGGAGTCTGTGATACTGACTGCAGAATTCAGGTATGGGTATTTGGTAACACAAGAACATTCCAATCAAACAATCTGGATAATGTGTATATTCTTTAGCATGCTGATAGCAGCATGAATATGCTGATAGCGTCTTCAAGTAACAGGCTTTGAGGGTGTGCTTTAGTGTCTTGCAGAAAGCAGCTGCTCCCCAAGGGGACAATCCAGCTAACAACTCTGTATCTTTATTTCATGGTCCTCCTTTGCCATAGATAATGTGTTACTTAAGGCCAACTAATAAATTGGATAAAAAATTAGATACCGTACTCCTTCTTCCAGATCTTTGGTGGTGGTGCTGTCTCCTCTGGGTTCCCAAGCCCTCTCATCTCCCACAGAGGGCACTCTTGGAACGATCTGTTCTAGCTTCAAGCTAAGTAGATGAAGCTACATGGATAGTAATACAAGTGATAGCAGTAAGCCCTCTTGCTCTCCTTTTTGGAGTACTCCACTGTTCCCAAGGTCAAAGCTGAGAGCATTCTCCACTTTGTGTACTGCCTGACAAGAAAGGCATTAAAACCAAGAAAATACTTGTGATCTTTTTTTACCCCAGTTGCCCTGTTTTATCCCTGGACAGGTAATCCAGCCATTCCCAGAATCTACATGCATGTTGTCAAACTTAAGTATTTAGTATTTCTAAAATTATAATGACAATAGTATAACTTACTGCTTATTCTTTCTGTTTGTTTGCACTTCTTGTTTCAGTGATGTAATCAACAAGTAGCCATAGTTCATGACCTGTACTTGACAAGGAACAGGACAGACCCAATGCCAATGAAACAACTAGACTAATTTAACATTTTCATCTCATTACCTCAAATTAGAACTTCAGCATTTTATCGGCACTAAAGTAAAAATGGATTTGGCTTCTGCATTTATTGAATATGGAGAATGGTTGGTGTAAAAGATAAGAGATTAAGTTTATAGAACAGTCTTTACATTGCTGTGAATAGCAATGACAATTCCTCTGTATGGCTTTTACTTTTACATTCCATTCCACCCCAAAAAGAAAGCAGTTAGCTACAGGTTCTTCAGTCAAAACCACAGAAGAATTATTTGAGTTACTTCCATGCTTCATATACCAACTCAACAATTATAGGAAATTCTACTTTTAAAGAACCTTGGGTTTTTTTCCTCGCAAACCTTTTGTCCCCTCCAGTCTCTTTACACAGGCTTGGTGTCAGCCTGCTTTTAATAACTTCAGTAACTGAAAGGTTATGCCTTCCTCAGCCAACAGAAGTTCTCTGTGGAGTAACACAGATTGCAAGAGAATAGGAGAGTTTCTGTATTTCAAGATACATAAACAAAATGTATGCATTTGCCATTTTACAGACTTCAGTAATTACTGAGTGATTAAGTTGCTCACACTATATGCTCTAGAAATAGTAATGAAACATTATGAAGAGAGTGAAAATGACCTACTGTGCTCAAGAGATGATGCAGCTGCATCACTGTCAGCATGTAATTGGTATACCAATGAGTAGAGCATTTTCCTGTTCAAAAGCAGAGAATTATCTACAACTTCTCCTCAGAGTTAGTCTTCTACACAAATTCATGTCAGGTTTTGTAGTGCTGTCCCTCGAAGTGTCACTTTAGGCCTTCTTGGTGTATCTCCCATGGTTCTCTATGCTGTACTAACCAGATGAGCAGTAAATACCTTTTCAGCAGGTAATTAATTGAGAACTTACTTCTTCCATAGGGTACACATGTGAGGAACACTGTCAGCGTTAGTGTGGGGTTTAACCTGCATCATTATTAGAAGTTTTGCAGATTATATGCCTGAAGTGAGTTAATGAATCATGGATTATTCCTAGCCATACCTGAACAAGGTGCCTCTGAAGTAATTTTAAAATAATTGCTACAGAAAAGGTTGAACACTGATGCTCAGCTATGATAAAACTTATTCAGGAAGGATGTTAATGTCAGGCAGCAATCAACTCAAACAGGCACATGGCAGGTTATATTTACCTGACTTCAAGAACAGAAAAACTGTTAAGAGAAAGAAAAAGACAGTAATGAAACAATGTACTCTGTTTTATCTGTACCTTTAATCAAAATCTTTAGATAATGTGTGCAAGTTACATAAATAATTATCAGAATAAATAATTTTAACTTAAGTATCTCTCACAGTCTATTTGAAAAGCAAGAAGGGAAGCTCAGAGAAACTAACCACACACTTTAGGTTTTCCTAACAAAGTCAAGTAAATTCTGTAAAACGAGGTGAAATTACATGAGGCAGTCTCAGGAGGCAAAAATGAGTTTTCTTATTCTCTCAAATCCTTTCCGTGGCCTTTGTCCACCTGCCAGCTCTGACATTCATCAGTCTCTTGCTGAGTGGGATAATTCATTAATCTGGACAAAAATGAACTTCTCTACCTCAGGCCTAGCAAGTTAAGTTCATTCATAAAAAGACCTAACAGGCATTACCACCAAAGCAAAATGGATCTTGAAAGCAAACAGGTAGGGCAAGGAAAGGAGCTCAAGCTACTCGAGACCATTTATGATCATATAAAATGTTACAGGCCTTAGCCTGAGGTTGCAGAAAATCTTGGATTAATCTTGGATTACTTTTGTGAAGGCGAATGATGAGCCAAGATTCAACATTTCAAAAGTAGACCCAGACTATTATATTTGTCCAGGATCAAAACCAAGTTTGATGGTATTATGTGTGCTTGGAATTAACAGCAGAATAGAAATATAGCTGAAAGAAGAATTACAGTGAAAGTACTGAGCAAATGATACAAAGAACATAGTAAATACAAAACCTGA
>WEIU01006519.1:142662-167801 GCA_013389925.1 Aegithalos caudatus | reverse complement strand
TAAAAATTACTTCTCTCATGGTACTATAAATGTTTAGACCAGGGAAGTTTTATGGAGGCAGCAATAAAATTGACAGAACATGATAATGCTTCTTAGAATAATCTGCTTTAATATAAATTCTGATAATAATATACTGTTTTCTTCCTGATCCTATAACATTTTTTCAAGATTGTATTGAAAAAAAAGTCCTGTGTAAACTTTTCAAAATATTTTACCGATAATAGACAGCCTTGACTGACAATATGTTTATATTATTCATGAAAGGTGGGGGATTTTTCTATGTTTAGACTACAATTAAGATTTCTTATATAAGCAGTTGCTAAATTACTGTTACAGTTATTTTGTGATATTAAAACACTACTATTTATACCACAATGTTAACAAGTGAAAAATTAAATAAGATGTTGCAGAGCACACAGCAGGAGGTTTTGCCTTTAAGGAAATAGTACAATTTTGAATTTCTTAATCAAAACTGCTTCTGTTGCAAACATACACAAAATGGGGATTAAGGAAGGACAATAAAAATCAACAATTAATGAGTAATCAAGAATGAGCATATTAAAAATGATAAATTCCAAAGGCAACTGCAACTGTGTTGGTGCAATGGGAGACCCAGGGTAGGACTCAGAATATGAGTTAAACAAGTCCTTCTTAATGGCTTAAAAAATAGGTTACTTCTGAAAAGAAGGATGTCTGCACACTATAAGCTTTTGTTTCTTTAATTTCTTAGCTTCTCTGCATTGTATTAGGAAGGAAATATTAGTTGTAGAAGTAATGCTGTGGTAACAATAAGGATCAAAGAATGTGAGGAAGGTAACATTTCTGAAGAAAATTTTATCTCCTGTAGGAAGGATGAAAGAGAGGGGAAGAAAACAAGAAACAAAAATGAAAAAATATAATAGCCTGTTTCTTCATTAAATTCTCCCATGTCTTTCAAACAGGTTGATTCTTCCAGTTGTTTCAGCCAACTTAGCAAAGGTACATGTCCTTTCCTTATGATTTTTTTCCTCCATTTTTACTTAATTCATAGAGATTTTTTTCTTTTTCCATACCCAAATTGTGTTGAAGAGAAGAATTCTGAAAAACAATTGTAAAGAAAATTTTAGTGCTAATTATAAGCAGAATTGTGCAAAAGAGTTGAGCAGTCACATGAATTTGAAGAGTGACAGGTGAACAAGACTTTTTCAAAAAACTCCCAAAACATAACTCCCTGAAATTCTAAGATCATTTTTCACTTTAAACACAGAATATAACTGTATGGGTAATATTAAAATGTTTTATTTTATTCAGGTGTTTTGATTGTGATATTTTTGCATTATAATATAATTGCATTATATTTTATTAAATCCCTGGAAACTCATCAAACTCTTGATTATGTGGTATGTCTGTGCCATAAATATATGGGAAAAGAAAGTAAGAGATCTCCCTGTTTCACTGAAGAATAAACTTTTCTCCATAATTCTTTTCTCATATTTAGCAGTCTGAGAAGATCAGATAATCACCCCATTTTAATGTCTGAGCCTAACATTTAAGCTAGGAAAATTTTATGTGCAAAACTGACATTATGGATATTTAACATTTTGTGATATCTTCTCTCAAAGACCACAAAAAGCACAAAGTCCTTGGTGGGTTTCAGAAAAGATGAAAATAAACAAATGCAAATGTATGTGGATTTAGAATTTGACTTAAAGTCTAGTCAGACACCAATGTACATTATCATAATGTGTCAGTGTCCTAATATATCCTTCATATCTTTATTCAATTAAGTTAAATTATGGATTTGGTTGCATTCTATATTTTCCTTTCCCTAACTTATGTCAGCATTCAAACCAAATTTTCTGGACTGTATATTTCATTAATTTTGCCATTGGAAAATAGGTGAGTATGAGCAATCAAGCAGTAAATGTAATCATCAGTATATAATTATCATCCTTTTAAAATAAAACTCTTAGACATGCACAAGTAACAAAACAGATAAATCAATAAATTGGGGAAAAATTATAAAAGCAGTATTTACTTAATCAGAGTAAATCTTTGTTTTGTCATTCATTGTAAGTGATATAATTCCTCATTACTTGTCATAATTTTTCCTTTATCTTCTTTCCTCTTTCATTTTCAGTTTTCAAGTATCTTTACTGAGAATCAAGGAGCAGAACTGCATCCAGTACTCAACATGTGGGCACATTATACTCAATATATAGACATTTTCCCATTTTTTTATTGGCTTTCCTAAAAATTTCTAACATTTTAACTCTTGACAACTGCTGGAAATACAGGGGCCTTATTTAAAGGTCTTAAATCAGGTTGTATTATAAGATTAAGACATCTCCTTATATGCATAGAAAATGGGAAGGATGAATATTGATGTGGGGAGGTGCACATTTTATTTCAATATTTTCTTTTTGGCTGTAGAATGAAAATGCAGAGAAAATTAATCAGAAAAATGTAGTCTGCCTTTTCTCTGCTCTAAATGACTGCTTTTAAATTAACCCATTTAATTATTTTTCTTGGAAATATGATAGTTTTCTAATATAACATGCAAAGTATCAAACAAAAAAGAGAATAAATCAAATAACTTTTTAGAACCTGACAGCTGTTTTTCACTTGGTTATTGAAAAGTTAAGAACAAAGGAATATCCTGCTGTGTGATTTCAGATTAATTCTTTAGGTGAAGTATTTGGCAAAAAAAGTGAGAGCATATAACTGTTTAAAATACAGAAAATTTCAGATAAGAAGACACTTTCTACTAAACATATGGACACCTCAGAATAATCAGAAATTAAGGATTTATACTAAATGTATTGAAAGAACCTAATTCACCTGAGATTTATGAACTCATGGCAGGTCTTTTCCAGATGAGTCTGTTGTGAGGATATGGTGATGGGAAGAAGTTTCGGCTACCATTTTCTTTCTACTGCTAGCTCCAGGAAGAAGAACTGGCAGAATAATCAGTAGATGAATGACTTTTCTTGTTCAAAACTAGCACTAAATCAAGAGTGATCCCAGATTGTTGGGTCCAGACCTCCATTAACTAAAGCAACCACATAATACAAATCTGTTGCTATTAGATACAAGTTGGTATTAAGTGGCTGTCCCACTTCAAGCATCAAAATAAAGGGACTTTGGAATTCTGCAGTAGCCTAGCTTTTGAGTTTATACTGCTAATATTTCTCTTATAACTGTCCTGCAGTACTCAGTGATCCTCCAAATACATGGATTTCTGTACCAGCACAAGTGAGAAACACTGTTGAAGAGTATTAGCTCTTTTCCTACCACAGTTTAGTTTGTGGAAGGTAAGAATCAAGATCTAACTACAAATAATGAAACATATTTTAGCAATGCATGATGAACATTAGTTGGCTGTGTTTCCCTCTACCTCACCTGTTTCTTCAATGGGAACATCTCCTGGAAAGTCAGCTAAGCTTCATTGTGGATTGATCCTGAGAGTGAGATTAAAAAGAATAGAAAATATGCTTTACTTTAAAGCTGTTGGTTCTCCTGGAACTCTACAGTAAAGAGAAAATTGTGCATCAAGGGGAAAAAACAAACATGCATGGGGGAAAGAAGAGGTGAATACCTACTAAATTGACCAGTAATGACAATTATCTGTTCAGAAATTGTGTATATCAGTGTATACCTTTGCCTTATTACCTCTCAGAAGACTTTCAGAGAGTTTATTGTTATCCCAACATCTTATGTTGTCAACATTTACAAAAGTGTACAGAAGAGTTTCATTTCTGGCAAAAAACAGGAACTTGGGTCCAAACATTTCTTCTGTCCTGTGGTGAAACCAACAAAACTAACTTGATTGTGATGGCAGTCTACCCACAATCACCCGTGTTCTTTACGTGTGGTTTAATGTAAGTTTTGATGTAATGCTCATCAACAATGAATAGTTCATTGCTTCTCATGTATCAAGATGTGTAACAAACAAGAAAATCAGTATCACTATACATTTTTTTTGTTACTATTAGGTGATAAGATGGCTGCCATTGACAGGGAAAAAACAGTATGCCTTCATTTATGAGACACAAGACATTACTTTCAGCTTGAGTTATAACAATTCTGTAATTATATGCTTAACAAGCAAACATGATTGAAAACCTAATCTTCCACAAATTATTTATTAGAATATGTGAATATTGCATACTATGGCTAATTAGACAAATATCCTTTTTATTTCCAGTCTGAGAGTATCTACTAAATATATTTGACACATCAACAGAGATCAAGACAACAGAAATTATGAGTGCTCATTAAGAGATTTCAGTCTTTATAACAGAACAGAAAAAATGTAAAGTTTTTTTCACATATTACTGTATAAAAATATAGGGTCACTAATCTGATTTTTTATGCCATTTCTAGGATGAGAAGAAGTAGGGATGCATGGAAAAATATGACTGACAGGCAGAAGAGCTATGTTTTGTGTTTTTCTCCACCACAGGTGTCCTGGAAATTCCTTCAAAGGCCATCTGATACCAGTTGTGTCATAAAGTTTCCAGGTACAGTGTAACTTTTGGCCCTTAAAAGAGACGTGTGGTGGTCTGTTACAAGTGCAGGCGTTAAGGATGGATGTGATGGAAGACCTGTCCATGAGGACATGCTGTCCAAGAGATTTCAAGCAGCTCTGGTAAGACAGATGCAGAAGGAAAAGTAGCAGATGGACAGTTTTTGTACCAGGGATTTCCATTTTTGGTGTGAGCCTAGGCATAAGGCAAAGGACTAACTGCTTGGCATCCTCAGTATTAGGGTGTGGTGCCTGGGGAAAGGAGGACCTTACAGTTGTGGCTTTTGGGAGCAGTCTGAGCCCAGTGGGCTCAGATCACTCTCACTACTAAGGATGGCATGGTTAGTGCTCATAGCCTGCACAGCCAGGGGAGTTCAGGCTAGAAAGCACCAAAATAAGCCTAATTCAAACATCTTTGTACTTTATTAATTTATTATTTATTAATTCTGTTTCCCTTTAGGCAACACTAGTTTTACTAGATACCAACACTCGTTCCATGCTTGATATAGAAATGCTCCAAACAAATGGTAGAGTGATTTCCTCTGTTATGGTCAATAACATAAACAAACCCCTAAGTGTTAGCTACTTCTCAATGACAACTAAAGAACCACAAGGCAGACTTTGTTAAAGTATTTGTGCAGCAGATTCCCCTGTGTGACAAATGAGCTTGAAGAAATTCAGCTAAGTACTGCCTCATTCCTAGATTTGACTGTGTGTCCTGGTCTGGTCGCAGATGCATATGGAGTGAGACCCTCAGGCATGTACTCATTTTTGTGTTCCCTTTTCCATCCCCTGCCCATCTCCACCAGTTATCACACAGTCTGCTCCAGCATTCATTGAAAAAATCATGGAATGAATGCACTAGAAGGCAGAGTGTATCTCAGCATGTGAGATTGGCACAGCCTTCAACATGTGTATGCTTTATTTAGAGGTTAAAATTAGCAATCATCTACTGCAGGTTCTAAAGAAATTGGTCCTGGCATGCTACAGCAGGCATTTCAGGCTCTAACTACAGTATGAGCAGACATATCTGCTCTTAATGAGGCTCAGAGCATTTAAAATGTTTTGTTTGCTTGTTTTGTTTGTTTTTTCCAGAATCTTTAAAAATGTGGAAAGTCACAAGAAAATCAATATTAGATTCTGCCTAGACTTAAGTTAAAGTTTCAAATATGCTTCTTTTCACTAGTGTACTCCTAAGGGGATAAAAGAACAGTGATTCTTTTATCACAACACTCAAGATAGGCGAGAAAAATTCCCTGGACAGTTAAGTGGTCCTATCTACCTGCTAAAATCAAAAACTTGTAAACCAGCCTGTAACAAACTCAAAAGGAGGATCTTTAAAATCTCTGCTGCCTCCTCCAGAGTCTTCCCCGCTCTCATACTCCAGAGCCACACCAATGGCTTCCATGACAAATCTAGCTGCAGTGCAATCTCAGCGGTTTCTCAGTCACTGCAGTATAACTGCACCATGACCTATTGGTGTTACGACTTCCAGACAACCTTTTTCATCAGCATATCATAAATCATTCTAGGCTGTCTCTCACTGGCTATTCCCTTTGCTGCTGACTTCCCTGGATGTTACTGCTTATACATTCACTGTATAGGCAATGCTGATACATCTTTAAGCCATAGGCTAAGAACACTGTTTATGACTCCTTCACAGAGATCTCTAAATCATGTCCTTTGGTTACACAGAGGTTTTACTACTGCTTCTCAAGAGCATGCTGCATCCTTTCTATTTCTAAAGATTTGAAGTGAACTTGGTGACCTCAGAGGAGCTGCATTTTCAGGAAAAACTAAGCATTTATCGCAAGGGCATCAGACAATTTTATAAAAACATAGATGCTCATAATTAATATGCTTCTAAAGTACAGCCTGGAAATATCTTACTTTGTGCAGAATATCCTACAATGACATGAGCTCTAAATGCAAATAAAAATTAGGAGGGGTCAATAAAAGCATAAATTATTGTCCTCTGTGGAAATATTCATTACTAAAAATTGAGTAGAGACAAAAACAAGATTCTCTTGTTTTTCATGATGTACTAAAGGAAAAACAGTAACTGAAGGTTAATTAATATGGAGAATTCAATAGCAAATTCAATATAACTGTTTCAGATCCAAATACTGTGTAATCTTAATAGCAAAATGAAAAAGGCTTTTCTTTCACTGATTTATGTAGCTTCATCTCTTACATTTCCCAACAGACTTCAAATTTTCTAGTTCATTGGCTGAACCAAAATGACACGTAACTTATGATGTGTTATGCCAACCAAAAATATTACTTGTCTGTCTGTCCAAATACCCAGGTTTTTAAAGTTTTCTTTGTTTGGATATTTTTCTTAAAAAATAACACTTGCCCATGTATTAAGGCATTTAAAAAATTATTTCTTTCACTAAATTATTTGCCTCAGTGACAATTTTAGAGAGAAATATTTGTAATATAAAACTATTAAAGGGATTGGCAAAATTTCAACTAATTCTTTGCCTTTAATTTTCAGAAACAAGAGATTTTGAAAAAGGAGATTTGCTTATGTGTGAATGTACAGTTGATGAGATTGAAGATGAATGTAGTTATAATCCAGACATAAATGACCCAATCTGCAGATAGGCTCAATAGTTTCCATTCTCTATAATGGAAAAAATTGAGGTCTTGAAAATATTTTTGCTTTGAAGTTATTAAAGATAGAACATAATAAATCTAAAATACATAGGCTGCCTATGAATAAATTGAAACTAGCATATAAAACATCACTGATCAAAGGAGAGAGGATTAAGGTAGAAAAAATGTAGTTTGTTTTTACATGAAGTTTGATATGTTTTGTCAGTGCTATATAAAATGGATCTTGGTAAAGGATCAAGGGACATACTGCCCAGTACAGGGCCTTGGCCTGAAATCTAGAACCAAGAGAGAAGATCATGCTCAGCAAGAGGGATTGGCACATTTTCTTCAAAAGTCAGTCCTACACTGGTTGTCCTATATAGAGACACTGCTTCAAATATGTGAGCCTACAGGATGGCAGTACATGTAATTTCCTTAACTCAGTGAGAGAGAGAAAAGTGAAGGAAAGACCTTATATGAAGGACTTTAAGTCTCTAGTAGATTGGAAAGATCTTGATAAATCCAGGTGGGTCAAAAACTCCTTCAGGCCCTATGGTACTTTTCTTGATATACTTGATATTGAGGATCATCACCTAAGGAGTCATCTATTATGAATGCAAGACTGGTCAGCAACTCAGAATAAAGTAAGACTTTCAAGTGTGGTACTTAAGTTCGAAAAGCTACTAATGATTACCTTTTCTACCAGGAAATTTGAAGGCTTTTTTAAAGACAAACCTTTCTTTCTTTCTTTCTTTGGTCACAAAGGAGAAAAAATTACCTAGGCTTCTACTTCTCTGCATTAGCGTGCTATTTGATTCTTTAAGTAAATGGTGAGTATTAACTGATTGGATTACTAGCTACTCAAACACCTTTCTCTATCAAAGGCCTTCACTGGCATTTCACTTAAGTGATCTGGGCAGGTTGTCTGAGGATTTTAAACCCTTTAATTTGCTTACAGTTAAGACATATTGTTCAGTGAATATTCTGTTGTCAGCCAGGCTTAAGTAGTAGTGATGCAATCCAAGATATTTTCTATCAGTGACACCAATTTCTTGCCTGATGCTAATCTAACTTGCTTCCTTCTGCTGTTAAAGATTCAAGTGACAGACTATCACAGTTTAAGCTCTTCCTCTCATTTACTTCTAAAGTGTCTTCTTTTACTTGTGTCCCAGTACTGTCAAGCTGCAAAAAAAGCTCTTTTTTTCTTTTTGAATAACAGATTAGGGATGGTCAGAAAGTAGCTGCACTTCTTGATATTGAAATGCCTTTCTTTATTCAATCTTTTCCTTTCTGTCCCTACCTTAAAAAGAAGATCTTTTTGCATTTTCTCTCTGATTAAATAAATAATTCTTGTGTTTTTGCTGAGGGAAATATGAGGCTGGATGTTTCCATGTTGTGTGGCAAATTCTGCTAGAAAAGCAACATAGAAATGCCCAAGAAAAACCATCACTAGTAAAAGAATATCAGTAACAAATGCACATGTCAGGTATGTTCTTAAATGCTTGCTGGAGGATAAAGCACACAATAAAAAGCTAAATATTAAGGCAGTAGAGCAGTCAGAGTGTGGGAGATGACATTGAAGCTCCACAGTGACTGGAGTCTCCTCATGGGGACCTTGGACAAATCATCCATCACTCAAGAACACAAACCAGCAAGCAGCCCCAGCCTCGTGTCTGCTCTATTGCAAGGGTGCAGCAAATCTGAACTTGCAGTGATGGAGCTGTGTGGGGTGACTTGCATGGCAAGTGCTGTGTAATAGCTAATAGAAAGGAGAACAGATTTCTTTTATGTGAAATTGAGGCAGTGAGAATTACAACTAAATGAAATTTTCTTGACCTTTTACTGTTTCACAACTGGCTTAATCAACAACCTTTGACATCTTACTTAAAAATCAGACCTTTCTTTTTACCTTAGAGTAGGAAAAGATTGAAATGCAATTACAGTCATACTTTGTGTGTAACTGAATTTCCTCATGACTGACAAATGATTTTTGCAGTTCTGAAAATAAATGACCCCTACTTACCTTTCCTTTAGCTGAACACAGACTATGAATGTCTCCAACACTGAGATCTTTTTTCTATGAAAGATTATTTCAAGTTTTATCAGTTCTCTGAAACCCAGATATATGAAATCTCCTACCTGTATTTTTCCTGTGCTCTAACTTGCTGACTTTGCAGTGACTGTTGTAGATTGAATATGGTGGCAACAGCATGTGGCTAATTATTCCTCAGCTCAAGTTTTGATTTCCAAAGACTTGCAGAGTGACTCCTTTAAGGACAGTAATTTTGGAGGAGCTAGACTCAGACTTGATTTAACTCAGACTATCTTCAGCAATTACAATTATTTCCCTGGATTTGCTTCCAGTTCTCCTCTAGGTAAGCAGCACCTACCTTACAGGATGTTGTGAATGCCCCTGATCTTCCACAGCTTATCTTTGGTTTTATGTCATGCATTGGGTCTATGTATCTTAGGTTTCTCTGGTATAAGTTGGCACAAACCCTGGGTCTTTCAGTCTAACTCACTGATGGCTGGCTCCTTATCTGTCACCTTTGGTGAACAGGAACCAGCTGCCCCTGCCTTCCTAAAACCAGCTCTGCTCAACAGAAATGAGAAATGCCTCAAAACTATTCCAATCCTTTGTGAGCTACACTCTAAGGTTAAAGGCAAGCAGATACCACACAACGTGGAATTTTTAGGTCTTTCCTCCTATTTGTTTAAACTATACAGTTGAAAATAAATCTCTCCTGCACACCTTCCAGCAAATCTGTTGTTCAGCCAAGACTCAGGTTTTGTGACTAGCTGCTTCATTAACTTATTCTTTACCTTCTTAACAACAGATAGAAAGAGATGCAAGTAAGAGTTCTGTCTTATCAAGGCTTACTACATATTAAAGCATACAGTATTGCTTTTTAATTTACCAGAATTAATGCCAAGTCTGTTGAGAGCTAGTTGAGATGACCACATCTGGTACAGATTATTACCTCCTTTAAGGACAGCACTAAAAATAATTTTGAGACCTTCTTAAATTTTGAGACCTTGGTTTTACCAGGCATCTTGTTTTAATTGGAGTTATTCAGATTCTGGTCATGCAGCCTTTAAATGCCAATATGCAATATGATAAGAGAACAGCAGAAATACTTATCTGAGTATCCAACAGTATTTATACCTTATTTCTGGTAATACATTTAGCATGCCATTAAAATGTTCCATTAAGAGCTCCTAGAGTCAGAACTTCAAAATAAAAAATAATGTTTCATTAGCTATAGGGATTTCCAGAACATTTTCTGAAAGTAAGTTGCCAATTCTTAATTCTTGTTGCCCATAATATAGATTATTTAAAATTTAATTAATTTATCCTCAGAATCCAATGGACAGAGATTTGCCACTGAGATATCTCAATATATTCAAGAAAAGACCCCTAATTCCATATGTATTAAAATTGTGGTATAGCTCTTGTAACTGACTCAGAGTACCTTCCTAAGGGGCACCTGATTCAGACTGGACAATGTAATGGCATTCATAGCTGTACAATACGATTCTCTGAACAAGAATTGTATTATATTTACAGGAAATTAGCAGTGTGTATTCCATTCCAAGAAGATACTATAGATTTTGTTAATGAAAACAGAACTTTTATAAAGGCATTTTAAAGTTTTATATATGGTGTTTAATTTTTTTTTCAGTATATAAATATTTATACATACTGATTACATCAATGATTTGGGCTATAATATTAAAATTTTATCATCGAGATGAAGAATTTTGTGACTGATCCAGTAAGAACTAGAACTGAAAATGATGCTTTTATGACATGATTTTTCTAGACTGTCATTAATGTTCATTCGACAAGTGCAAGAGCACATTATGGATGTACTCATAAAGTATTTTTTGCATCTTTAAGTTGTGACGTTTCCAAGAAGGCAGAATTCTTTTGTCGCACATATTCAGCATTTAGGATACTATAGCAAGCAAGTTTAAGACATAAGATACAGGCAAAAAGAGAAGCAGAAGCAGGAACACCAATTATTATAAAGGAAGAAAAGGAGTATAATAGGATATCAGCCTGGCTAAACAATGAGTTCGTGGAACAATGGACCTCGAGACTTAAGTGGGAAGTTTACAGAAAACAGAAACTAGGTCAGATTCAAGAGGAAGATATAACACAAGGAACAAAATCAGGAGGTACAAGGCACATAAAAGACCAAGCTGTAAGGGACATAAAAAGTAATAAAAGAGACAACATTAGTGATAAGGGAAAGTGATGTTGGAAATGTAATATATGCTGCAGGAAAATGTTATGCTAAAGTTAAACAAGGACAGAAATTTATTTGTAAATAGCATAAAGAATGTGAACAGATGGATGACATTCCTTGCCTCAATGTTTTCAAAGAATGAATGTGATCTGCAATCAAGTGACTGATGCAAGTTCTGTTAATGACAAAAATGTACTACTTTAACCTAAAATAAGGAAAGGTTTTAGCGAGCAGCTATGAAAGTCAGAGACTTTTAAATTGTTTGATACAATAAATCTTATCCTATATAATATATTGTAGTGATTAGTCTAAAGAGTTACTGGAATATGGTGAGATACTGGATGACTAATGAGAAAAGGAATAAGATTTCCCTGGAGCAAAGTATGGTCTGCGCAAACTGAATTATAAATGTACCACTTTAATTTTTAAGAAAAACTGTAGGAACAAATAAATGCCAAGTAGAAAAAAATATTATCAACAGTCAACAAAGATTTATTGAGAACAAGTCATATCAAAGAAATCTGATTTTTTACTATAACAGAGAAATATGACTCATGAGAAGGGAAGAAACAACAGATATCCAATACTTATGTGTTAATATGATGATAATTTTTGTAAACAACCTGGGGACAAGTGTTCTAGTTAAAACTCTCAGAAGCTGGTTAGAAAACTTGTAACTGGGATCACTATCAGATGGAATTTTTCCATATGTATTGAATTTCTACAAGTGTCTACTGACTCTAGTACTGGCTGCTGCAGTTAAACAAAATGAAACTTCAAGAGAAAGGGTTAATGGACTAAAATTGAACTGGATCTTGATAAACTAGAGAAAAGGCCTGAAAATATAAGATTAAGTTCAGTAAAGATGAATATAATTTTTTCTATTTTGGTATGTGCACTCCATACCATAACTACAAGCTTTGAAATATCTCATTTGATTGCAGTGCTATAGAAAAAGTCTTTCTGGTAAAATGGATTACAACATGACTATGACTCAACCATTGACATTTTTGGAAAGGGCATATAAACAGATAAAAGGTATTTATAAACAGCAATGTAGCTGTATCATAAGATAATTGCTCATTTTTAGGCACCTTGATTCATGAAACATATTGATCAACTAGGCACAATCCAGTGAATGATCAAAGGGTTAGAAAATATCAAAACCAAGAAAAAATTGAAATAGTTATTTTAAATCTAGGGGAGATAAGGTTGCAGAGGAGACTGACAGTAGCCTTTAAAAACATAAAAGACTGCTGCAGAGAGGAAAGGAACAATTTGAACTTTATCATGCACAGAGCAAGAAATAGTGCTCCTAAATGACAGCAAGAAGATTCAGTATAGATGTTGGGAAAACCTTTTTAACAATAAAGGTAGTAAATGCACTAGAACAAATTGCTTTGGATGCCGTAGAAATCATTTGAAGTGTTTGAGAATGGGTTAAAAAAGCACCAGTAAAGACCATTTAAAGATGGTCTGGCCATAAAGGGATGGGGAGGATGAATTACTGTTTTTTCCAGGTCTATTTTTTAACATTTCTGTGGACCTTCTAGAAAATTTTGGCCATGGACCAAAATTAAACAAGGTTGTGTCAAGTACATCTGAATCCTGTAATGGATGTGTAATGCAAACAGCAGGGACACGAAGTGTAAGTGCTTGTCAAGCTCAGCAGCGCTCAAGTTCAAGACTGAGCTGCTGATGAGGTTATCAACAAATGTGTTACAGGGAATGGTCCTAATTCTGAGATGGAAGTTTTCACCTCCTACCTGGGAAACTGGGAGAACTGCCTACAGATCTCAGTGTTCTCCTTTTTTCCTTCTATAGTATTTGAGGACTTGAATGTACAGTATTTCTATTAAAATCCCTCCCTGACATTGAGGTGTATATAGAGACCCCTGGTGATCTAAGCTGCTTTATAGAGCATATTCTAGAAGTTGTTCTGAAAAATACTAAATTTCTGTGACATAACTTCTCCCAGAAAAAATCTTCGATAAACTGTAGCTAAAGAACATGATTCCTGACTCCCTGATGATGACTTGCTGTTAAGGATATATTCCTGCCATTTATGACATGCAGCTGATTCTATATTGCTTGCTTCTACTATGAAGTACAATGAGATCTCCTGAAAGACCATCTCCATAGTCATTTCAAGTAACTATTTTACAATATTTTCAAGGGTATAATTTTAGACATTATAGGAAACCTAATGGGGATGTGTAAGGTATCAGAAGGTAATTTGAATCACCCTTTTTCCTTCTCATAGGACACAACAGGTTAATGCTTGTTTCCTTTTTTTCCTCATGGAGTTGAAGAAAATCCACTGCTGACAGAACTTCAATATATGTGCAGCTTTGGCATTCCATCCCAGCTGCCCAATATACTATTAACACTTAAATAATATAGCAAATCCTTTCACCATCCTCACCAGAGTACCAATGTCTCCATTTCCCTTCCTCATGATCCAAGGTCTATCTTCATACCTCAGCACAGCAATCTCTCCCAGTCTCTCTTCAGCCTGCTCAAAAGTCATTAGTGGCTGAGATGTTTCTACTTTTAATACAGTTTAAACAGTGATGTAATATACATAATTTCAATTCTCTGTTAAAAAAAAAAATATATATTATAGTCATACTCCTGGCCTCTTTTTTTTTTTATACCTCCTACTGATAGAATTATGTCAACTGCTGTGCATGGTTTTTCAAGGTGGATCACAGGAAACTTTTATGTGCTAGTTCATATAACTTTCACGTACTTTCTCACAGCACAGCTTGCTATCATGGAAATTCCTGATTTATGAGAAGAAAATTATGTGCTTTTCATGAACAAAGAAATAAGTTCTGGAAAGTCTCTTCTTAAGATGACATATTATTCATTTATCAAAAATATGTTCAAAAAATTATGTATGAACTCTGAAAATATGATCAGCTTTGGCATGAACAATGGTTATTTCTTATGGTTTTTGTGAACTCTTCAGCAAAAAATTACAGATGCTACACAAGACCAGTACATGAGCAATATTTGAAAACCTGATGATGTAATAGAGCTACACTCTTGAATAGAAACCAAAATACATGTCATTAGAAATACAATTTAGAGGCAACCTGCAAACATCTCATAAGTGAAAGAGAGATCTAGAGCCCAATTAAACTAGGAGTAGTGCAAATATAAAAGGCAAAAAATATTTTGAGTTTACCAACAATTGCCTGTAGCCTGAGGCTAAATGACGGCACAGAAAACTTACATGACCCAGTGCCCAAGTGTCCATTAATTTACTACAGGCTGCCTGGAAGCTGTTGCCATAAATGCTGTCAGATATTTCTGCATTTCAGCAGATCAGCATTCTACTGATCTGTAGAATGCAGTCTCTCATCTCTCACAGAGTTCAGAGGTGATTACATTCAGTGGCCTCACTGGCTCCAATTAGTAAGGGAAAGCAAATAAATAAATCCTTTCTACTTTTTTTCCCTTGACTCTGTGTAGAATCCAAACATACTGTTGAACAGTGGGAGATGATAAACATTATAAATGCCTATTTCTATCTTTGTCTTGATGGGCTCACAGAACTCTAAGGAAACCAGTCAGTACTGAGACTATAACCCTGTGCTCAAAAGTAAATGCTCTCTTAAAATACTGATCATAAAATTAATTAAAAAGGCATAGTAAAATGTTAATATTTCTAAACTCTCTACAATTTTTTAATGTTAGAAAAGACCCCTAAAATCATTGAGTTCAATCATTAACCTATCATTGCCATTCACCACTAAACCATGTCCCTAACAAGTTAGCAAAGGAATAGTTAATCACCACAAACATTCCTGGATTAAGCAGCCCCATATAAAGATTCATCTTATTTGTAGGAAGGACATATACTATTATATTTTTATTGCAAAAATATATATCCTAAATTCAAACTGTGCCTTCTTAATTTGGAAACCTCATTAATTAAGCAAAATTGGTAGGTTAGTTTGGTTTTTCTTGAATTCCATGCATTTTCATTTCAATTAGCTAAACTCTACTTTGTTAATTTTCCTCAATAATTACCCTATTCTTACTGTTATCATTTAATTGTAACTACAGTTAAATTGAGATGGGAGGTATTTGAAAGCAAACACAAACCCAGTGAAAACTTTAAGAAACAAAAGATTGTAAATATAATGAACAACATCAAATGACCTGACATGGGAGCAAATGTTCTTATATATCAGTCCAGGTCCTAACCCTGTACACCAACATAACATGCTGTAGGATAATCATTAAGGTCAGAAATGGCTAACTGTTAGAGATTAATGTCTCTCTAAAAAGGCAGTAGCTACCCTTTCAACATAATGGGAAAACAGTGCTTTAAGGAGATTCAAGTGGTTGTTTTCTACATACTCACAGTGATCACCCTTTTGAGTATTTTTGCAATAACATTTACTTAACTATTAAATAAGCAAACTAAGCTTGTCTGTTTTGCCACCAAGACAGAAGGAAAGATGGAAAGACGGACGGACGGACGGACGAAAGAAAGACAGAAAGAAAGAAAGAAAGAAAAGATCCTCCCATCCTGTATTTTTACACTCCTAAGTTTATACTCTTGGCAGGCCAGTTGGTATTGAAACCAACTCTTAAATATTATGCTTGAAATTCAGGCTTACAGTGCTTCATGCAGGTGTGTGGGACAAGAGAACTAACTCATGAATTGTGGTGCCTGACAAAAGGATAACAAGACTTAACAGTGGTAGAATTTAGGCTAAACACACGCTAGGCCTTTACTCAAGGGAGAGATTTTAAGCTTTTCAAAGAGTGCTTTGCTTGGATTTTGTATGTGAGAAAATTTAATTGAGAATTTCATCCCTACATTATTCATACTGGGGGTATATTGATTCTTTTGTGTTTAGAAGTCACTAACTATATTTTACTTATGGTTTATGAGCTGCTAGCTGCAAAAAGGAAAAATTCTATGTGTAAAACTCCAGGAATGCAACCTTAATTCCACTTAAATGATTTTAACCTGCGGCATCAACACAGGTGTAGGTCATTGAGCGTTTTTAGGAATCAGGCCAAAAGCATTCCAGCTTATCTACTGAGATGAAATTCTTGACTAACAGGATCTGGTGTGAAAACTCAAAATCTGGAAACAAAAGAAATACAAGAAACTTGGAAGAACATAACAGATGTAGGCTGAGGGACTACAGAGATTCTTTTCAGCTTCTGCTGGAACAGGAATCTCAAGCACAATTCTGCATACGACCTAAACCAAAACCAATTCCCCTAGCTGGTCACAGTGGTTTGCAGCCCCACTAGTAGATATGGTTAGTGTATAAAAGCTTTTCCATTAATATGTTAATCTTTGGATAACATGTAATTAATGTAATCAATCATTAATATTGACAATATTGTAAGTACTCTGCATTTGAGGAAAACCTCACCTTTAACCACAAAAATGGATACAGACTGGCTTTGGATTATATATAATGAAGAGCAAAATCAGAGATAGAAGCAAAGTGAAGCCCACTAATCTGGAAAGCATTACCTCTTAAAGTAGCCAGTTATGACACTTGAAACAAAGACAGATATTAGGTGAGATATCATATAATTTCTTGTGTGACGGGACTGTCCAGCATCCTGTATAGATATTTCTGTTCCAGTATGTTAACAAGACTGAGCTATAGAAAACTTGTTTTTCCTGATGTTATTGCTTATATGCCTAAAATTAATAATATTTTTAGGTGTCAATAGAATTTATTGTATTTTCCTGTATTATATTTTAAGTTAAAAACTCCTACTTTTCTTTTTAATGGAGAATGAATCTATTGATTTCTGTATAATTTTGAGATTTAGCTTCAGCATCATGAGTGATATCTCCTTTCAATAACATCTTGCTTAAAAAACAGCCACTTTGAAAACTGTGGAATAATCAGCTGCACATTCTCAGTAGTTGCATATGGAATATATGGATAGCTCATGTGTCTTGTCAAATGTTAAGGCATACTAATACTGATTGACCCTTGCTTTTTATTTCAAAACAATTCAAACTAAAAAGTAAAATCTCACTATCTTACTCATTAGAAAAGGTTCTAAACAAATCCAGGCTGTTGGTCCTTTCTATCATTGATCTCTGATTTGTGAACAGAAGGGAAAATAGCCATGTTACGTAATAACCTGGCACACACTCCTCTTCCACAGAGACAGGGTTTTACAGCTGGCAAACAGACTATTCCCTTGCAACAGAGCTTTAGCAAAAAGCTCCTGTTCTGTCTATTTTGGATGAGAGATGGCATATTGAATGTGTCAGGCTTGGACTGTGCACTTTCCTGAAATCTCATCAAAACCTAGTGCCTGGACATCTGAGTCAGATGTCAGGAGTGACAAAAGAGCCAGCTAAGTGCTTGCGGCTGCCCAACCGGCAAGCTGTCGCTCTGCTGTCAGAGAGTAATCAGTTTGATAGGTCTTGTCACACATGGAAAACAGTGATTTTGGAAAGAAAACCAGCAAACAGAGAGCTAGGCTTAGAGAAAAATAGGTGGTGCCTGTATGATTTTAAATTAGTGTCACATTTAGGCATCTCGCCTTAGTCCTTGGATGGAATGTACTCCCATCCATGAGCAGAGTGTGCTTCCTCATTCAGACTTACACTCACTACATTTGTAATGTGGTTTTGGGGTGAGAAATTCTAGCATCAGCCCTTAATAAAACCACTTGGTTAATTCCTTTTAAAGATGCAGTGACACCACAGGCATCTAATCCTCATTGACTTAAAGAATCATCCTCACTCACCCAAATGAAGGAAACAGCAAAAGGTAGATGGCAGCCCAACCAAAACACTTGCTCTTTGCCTCCACAGTGCACAGACAAGGCTAGGCAGAGGTTTGGTCCTGCTGGTGGAAAACTGAAGGCAGCTAATGAGAGAGATTAGAGAGCATGGTGTGTTTATTCCCTCCCTTCTGCCAGGCAAACACACTGAGGAGCTATTGAAAGATCTGTGTCCCTGTATGTGTCTGTGAGCAACCAAGCAACCATTCTTCCTTTCTCACTGAGCTGCTTGAGGAAAGGGAACAGAAGGTCTGTGGCATTTTCATTCCTGGAGGACAAAACATTGGTCCAAGCAACCAAATCCAAAAGAAGCATTGTTTACCAAGGTCTGTTAAACCAGGGGAATATGTTACTGAAAAAAATTTCTAGGAATTAATGGATGTTTTAATACCATTTGCTGTTGGATACTGAGTTAGTAAAACAACTTGCAAGAGAGTTAAATATCAATGAGCTATTTCAGTACGGAAATTGATACATCCAGATGATTTAGATGTACCTGGCATAGAGACACCAATGATCAGTGGTGATTCTCGTAGTCACACCCAATTAAATTATGAAGATTTCATGAGTTTTAGAGCTTTCCGACACTATATTGAGAAGCAGCCATCCTGAAATGAGAAGTCATGAAGATCTCTATCTTTCCGCTATTTCATAATGGATATAAAGCACATATATGCCATATTATATAGCATATTGCATATAATGCATATTATATATCATATAGGGGTCAAGTGTGCTTATCACTGTAGAAATTGCCATTCTCAATTATTAATTAACTTCTACCCCATATAACACCAAAAGAAAAAAAAGAGGTTGAAGGGCCGCGTCAGCTTCTCCTTCATTTCTCAGCTGTAGCCTAAGTCATGCAACCAGGCTAGTTTAGCACGTGTTGAAGGACAGTTATTTTGTTATTTTGTGAGATGGCTGCCTAATGGTAATCCTTGGAGCTGGGACCTGATGCTGCTCATCCTGCCTTGTTCTGTTACTTCTTTCTAGAAATGAGTGACACAGTTTTTTCCCTCCCTTTCCTTCCCAGCCCAGTTTCTACATTTGTCCACAAAAGTGAAAGGTGAAGATTTAAATATTTTCAGACTGAGGTAAAAGAACTCATATCTTGGGATACTTGGTTTGATCTCAGTGGAATAAAATCACAATTAATTGGATCAGTTGCTCATAAATGCTTGTTCTTCATACATAGATAGGATTTACCATAACCAAAGCTATGTTTCAATTTTCAGCTTTATTACAGCTTTTATTAGGCTATTAAAAGGCATTATAAGTGTTCCATGGGGTTTTCCATAAGGAAAATCCCGTATCAAAATCTAAATGTAAATTATGTGAAGGAAAGTGTGGGTGGTTTTCTGCTCAGTAATTCAGTGCTTAAACAAAAAGGAATGAGATAAAATCAAATATTGTATTAAAATTTTATTCTCTATAGCTAGGAGGAAAATATTTGCAAATGCATATATTGTCTGCATAATAAATTCTGGTGGACTTCAGTAAAACAGGTGTCTTCTAGAAAAAAACCCCAAAATTTATCTGTGATTCCAAGCAACCACAGAATTTCAATATTTATTAGGCTCTGAAGTAGAATTAAAGCTAATACATACTTTCCAAAAATATAAATAATATATTCTGATGAAAATCTATTCCTTTAGCAAATCATATCCACCATTGGTTGCATTAAAGCTAATGGAAAAACTTATTTAATATATAACACTTAGGATATTGCGTCTCATGCCTTTGTATAGAGAAGAAAATGCAAGTTTCATTTCTAGTAATATTATATACTAATGCTGGGTAGGGTTATTTATTTAGTTTAATGATTTAATTAGCTTTTTTTTTCCACATACAAAATCATTTGTTTAGCAGTATATCAGCTGAAAATGTTTTTCTAATCCAAAGATTTCCACCTTTTAAACCAGTTAGGTTTTCAGCCTTTCTTTCAAATACAGTTAAATAGTATTGCATTAATGAAAATACCAAGCATAAGAAAAAATAAAATTTGCATTTTCATTGATCTCAAATGAAAATAAATTGTCTGTTGAAATTTTGTTAGCTACAGGAATAATTCAGGCCATGAGACAACATAAAGAAGCTTGTTTGATGTATGATTTTAATCTGAAGTTTTTCTGTGTAGTCACTCATGTAACTTCTGGTGAAGGGAGAAAATGGTTTTATTTGGTCTCTGAACTGATGAATTGTCTCAGGTTTGATGGATGTCTCAGACAAATTTTAAGGGCGTTAGAGAAGGGAAGAGAGATTGAACATTGTGTGACTGCATATCAGTTTTAAAACAAGTCACTTTTTATAAAACTCCCTAATTGCAGGGAAATCATTGTTATTTGAGATAACCTTAGCAGAGAGGGGAATTTAGTCCCCTCTTTTACTGTCTGAAGTTTAAATGAAGTGTTACAGGACATGTAGTAAAGGACCAGGGAAGAAAATGCCATCTACTTCATTACCAAAGAGCACGTGGGAAAGGGACCTGTAAGTAGTGTAAGCAACATAAATGTATGTTTTAAAAGTAAGGCATAAATATTCATAAAACAAGCCAATAAGCCAAAGGCCCTTTTTAACAATAAAACCAAGTAACAACAAAATGCTGATTGCTGATTCTCAATCCAGCACCCTGTCTCATTAAGGGACACAAAGTAGAGACAACTCTTTCCTTGCTCTTTGATGGCTGAGTTATCTATCCTCATTGTTTTGGGTTTATTGGACAGGAATCTCTTAGTGCCATTAAACAGCAGAGACTTGTGAATGCATGGCCAAGAAGGGCAGTGATCCCTACTTCATTGTTACACATATATGGCATGGCAGCGAGAAAAAATATACATAAAAATCAATAATGTAAGAAAGTTTGAGTAGTGTTTCATTTTAGCTTCTACAAAACATTTAAAAATATTTGCACATCAATTAAGCCACTCCAGTGTTGAACACCTTATGATGGTCATAGATGTTTCACTATAAGGTATTCATTGAATTTTACTTTCTCCTGAGTTTTTGGGGTTTACCATTATCTTTTTGACACCATCTTGGGTACCCTTTTGCTCTGCTTCATAACATAATATATGAGCTTTGAATTTAACTTTTTTCTTTCATTAGAATTCAGTGGCATTTAGAGACCTAATTATTCTCACTATTCTCTGCTAGGCTTTGACTGAAATAGTAGTAGCTGAAATGAGTGTTACTCTTTAGGTCTTTTTTTTCTCTAAGTCTAAATAAATTGGAGTTGCGCTTCTAATGGCCTCTTTGTTTATTTCAAATAATCTTTATTTATACTTATCTCTTTCTATTTGATTTTAATAATAATGTTTTCTCCATGTTTATATATCTGTAGAGGAAACATCTGTTCCCAATAATATGAATTTCTAGTAATATAGAGGGTTTGTGCTCCTACACACTGGATTTTACTGTACTTATCTCTGGTCATTTAATTACATAATTTACTTTAATATGTAACTTTATGTACTTTTGAAAAGATTTATATTCCAGCATAAATCTACATCCCTATGCATCCTAATTTTATAATTCTAGTTTCTGTTGTCTTTTCTGTCTTACTTTCTTGTCTCCAGCTCTCTAATTAAAACTGTCTGTAGTTTATTTTCGGAAAGAGATATAATGGCAATCCAGGGAAAACCTCTTCATTTAGCCATTAGATTTATTAGACAGTCCTAGCAGTCTTTAAGGAAGAAGAGTTAACTCTATTTTTTTGCTTATTGGTCAAAGCCAAAATAATCAAAAATTCATTACCACACCTGTTTGTGGTTTAGAAGACACTTTACATTGAAACAAATGGAAATATACATTGCAGTCTGAGAACCTTTAAATCTTACTCTTGCCACAAGGGGAGTCCTGATTCCTTAGACACCATTTGTGCTCAGCACCTTCCTGCAGATGCCTTTCAAATCCAGGGTTTCAAACAGGCCAGCCCTTCAGCCTCTGCATGATAATTAGTGTTCAGATGTGCTCACGTGTTTTGAAGAAAGGTGAAACGAGATAGCCGCTAGTTTTCAGCAAAGCCAAATGAAATTAAAAAGTCTAACACACATGAGTCCTGTGTTAATTGCTTGACACTTGAGCAACAAGGGAACTATTGACAATATTTACTAGCTATTAGCGGTAGTTGATGGGATTTAANTAATTGAGATCACTAAAGGAGTGTCATATTAATATGCAGAGGAGATAATATTAAAGAGAATAAGTGAGATGAGACCAAAATGGAATTTGTGAAGCCTCTTTTGTCTATAAGGACCAATATACTGCAGCTGAAGTATGAAGTGTCCCAGGAATTTTAGGAGTTTTGTAGTATCNCTAAGGGCCTTCTGTGTTATCTACATACTGCTCTGGATACAGGGTCCTACAGGGCTGGATCAAGTTGTTGAAAGACTGTTCTCAGCAGCTCTTCCATCACCCTTCAGGAAAAGGTAACACCAGCCCTATGACCGACCCCAAAGATGGGACTGGTGGTGATAGACCAGCTGCAGCAGGAAGGTAATATTTTGGACTGGTATTAGAGGAACTAGTGAGATAGTCAATTTGGGTACCACAGCAACATTTCCAGACATTTTAGGACTATTGTGACTCCTAATAATATTTGTTTTCTTTAATGAATAAAGTTCATTATCACTATAAAGTTGCTATATTTAGATATTTTGTAGAAGTAATGTCACAAATAATGAATTCCTCATGTGCTTTCTAAAATTAAATTGTATTGTGATGAATATTGACTTCTTAGAGGGTATACATTATAACGAGCCAGCTCTCATATTTTACAATGAAAACCAAATTTCTAATAAAGTCTTAACACATTTTTTTCTTTCCTGGTGAATAGTAAGTTCAAAGTACACAGTTTTATTGTTGAATTTTGTGTGAGCAGGAAAAGGAGGAGTCATGAAGAAACAGGAAAAGTTAATAAGCAAAACCCCTACTATTTATCTGAAGAGATTAAATTAGAATCTAATTCAACCCTTATTAATCTGATTTGGGGAACTCCCACTGGCTTTAGTCATATTCAGCTCCAGCTCTTTAGTTAAGTAATTAATATTCTGAATCACACTATTCTAAGGACCACATAATTTATATTTTGGTATTCTTCTGACTTCCAGAGCATTGGGAAAAACTGCCATGAGTAAAAGTGTACAGTTCATCAGAGACAGCATGCTGTTTTACTGCACAAATCTTGTTTTATTTGTCTGTCTGTAGACAAGTTGCCTCCAGATAATTAAATGGAACTGTACTTGAAGGCAAAGTGGTCCAACCTTTAACTCTCTTAAGAGAACATTTTAACCAAGTGCATTATATTTTCTGTCTTCCAGTATTATAGGCAGCCAGTTTATCCTGATACTGAGATTAGTTTGTTCAGATTCTCAGTAACAAATACAACAGAGAAAATATGAGTCGTGAAGACTGTGGGTGCCTCTGACAAAGTGCAGAGGTTTCATTTCATGAAATTTCATAGTCCCCATCAGTGACAGGGACAATCTTGTGTTCCCTTCTACCTGTCACCTTTCTCTCTCTGTGGTAATTTGGATGTAGATATCCAGAATAATTTCCCAGTGCTCCATGTATCTGGGGAGGAAGTGTAACTGTTGTATGCAAAATGAAGAGCTTGACTCCAGGTAGAAGAAAGATCATAAACGCTTTATTTACAATTTTGCACAGCCCTTTCATAACATGCTGCACTAAGGAACCATAGAATTGGTCAGTAAAGACAACACTTCTCTTCATTGGTTAAATAATAGAAACAACACCTGTGAGAAGGCTGTATGAGAAGCTAGATGTGTTATGAAAAGATAGAAGACTTATTTACATTCACTGTCCTTAAAAGGAATGAATTCTTTCAAGAGAAGAAGAAATCTGCTACTAACAGGCTGAAAACTCCACAGACTCAGAAAATCAGACCCACAAAGGAAGTTCTTCTATTCTACAAATATTTGGAATTTAAAATCTTTTATTATATCAGAAGAAAACTAATGGAAAACCTATGAGATGCACTTTTACAGTCATTTGGATTGAAGGTTTATAATGGCAAGAACACTACAGATAGAAAAATAAGAGAGAATGCATATTATGCTTTGTGATCAGGGAGTTAGCAGAATTAATTTCAAGTGACTGTGTCAAAATATATTTAGGCTAGTACTACAGAAGATAATTAGTTCACAAATAGAAGCTGAAGAGAGCTTTTTCAAAGAAGCTGACAGACTAGACAGTGACATGACATGAGCTGCAGTACTCTGGTGTTTGAGATAATTGGGTGTACCAGAGATTTGTTTTTACTGCATTTTACTGACTGAAAATATTTCCATTTAAAACTGTTTTAGGTTTCAGTGGTATTTGTCTTCCTATCATTTATTCCTTCCAAAAGATAAGTGAAAAAAATAATCCTAGTCCGCTCACATTTGACACACAAATATGTTTCTGCAGATTCGTCTTGAGCACAGCTTTTATTGCCTGCTTTCCTTGAATTTGCTTGTAATTCATAAATAATAATTTGTGACTACTCAATCCACTGATAAAATACATTCTCAGAGATTTCAATAATTTTAATGGTCTTAATGGTCTTTTGAGGAAAGATTCACAAAGGAGGTGCTCCATGCCTCCCTGAAGCTGTACTTCTCAGGGTGCTCACTTGCCTTTGTGTAATGGGTTGAGTGGTGAAACATCCTTTGACTGAACCCTTACATAGCTAAGGAGGAATGGCACTGGCCACACAAGGAATTCCTACAGTGAAGAACAAGAGCAGGGATAATCAGTCATCCAATGACAAACTTATAATTTTCTCTACGTGAGCTGTAGCCTAAGGAGAACAATATTGTAATTTCTGGAGTTTTGAAAAACAATTTTCAATGGTATTGGAAACAATTCTTTGGAAACTCCAGTAGTTGCTGACCTGAGAATGGAAAAAATACTGTTTGCAAAAGCAAATCATCTTGAGACCCCATTAACAGCAAGGGTCTTTGAAAAAAAAAAAAAAGAGA
>WEIU01006519.1:23849-142654 GCA_013389925.1 Aegithalos caudatus | reverse complement strand
ACTGAGAAAGGCCAAAGCATTGGCATGAGTATTTCAATAACTCTTGAGGGGAATTTTTCTCAGGTAAATTCACATTTATACATACTCCTATGTGTGTGGGAGTATTGATCTGGCTGCCTTATGGCAAGTATAGCATATATATGAGGAATACATAGCTAAGTCACTGTTATAATTGTAGTAAATTCTATTAAATCACTTTATAAATTAGTTAGTAATAAACTAAAAACATAATCCTTTTGACATAAACTGCTTACCAAGTCTGGGAAGAAATTGGAAACAGACACAAATAGAATTCTCTCTACAAGGAGTTCAGGTGGCAAGGTGGTCCTTTCTGAACCTCATGACCCAAAATGACAGTCTCTCCTGCCCCTTGCTTTTCTCTAGGAAATTCTTAGACATAAACCATTGACCAAATCTGGGGCAAGGAATGGACTCAGTCACACCTGGATTCTATGACGAATTAGAAAGAAAGGGAGCCCTCTCTGAACCTTGTGACTTATTGGAAGGTCTCCCTCTTAAACTTTTTAAACCTCAGTCTACACAAAAAATCATTCTAAATAGTTCCTAACTCCATGTTCTTGTGTACATTTCATCCAAGTAGTAAGTAGTAGAGTGAACTTTGCAACCAAACTTAGTCACATTTTTGTAAGTGTATATAAAACTTGCTTTCTCTTATACCTTTTTCAATGACACTTTAAGGAGCCCAAACCACTCATTTTTCTATAGTATTGTCTCTTAATATTTATTGCAAAGGCTTTCTAATATTCTGTGATGTTTTGTTAATGGCATCTATTTTTCATGTTATTTTGAACCAAGAGTATCTGAATTTTTGGTACTGTTGGATACATTACTGGAAAGTGTTTTCCCTTATCCATCTGTGATCAGAAGACTCATTCCATGAATTCTGGAGAAAAGAAATCAGGAATTCACTTGTCTAGCTGCAGTGCTTGGACCACAGATATGAGAGTCCAGTTTCAAGTGGTTTTTGTCTTTTCCTAGGTCTTGCATGGACTTGGACAATGCCCTCTGACTGCTGAGAGGCTCTATGCTACAATAACTGTTCTTCTGCAAGCAGTGTAAATGCCAGAGAATATGCTAAGGCTCATCAGCATAAAAGGCATCTCTTGTCAACCAGAAAACCTCCAGCATTTTGACAGCTGGATAAATGGAGCCCTTCCTTGAGCTTAAATATAACACATAAAAAAGGGCCAAATTGCAGTTGTAGGAGCTTATAGCTTGGAAATCAGAGAAACAAATTTGTCTTTTAAACTCCAAACACAGGAGGGTGACCATCTCTCGTGCTCTTACATGTTTCTATCAATGACTTCTGACCTCTGGAGATACCAGGATACCAGTACATTAGTAACCATAGCTCTGTTATAACATATTTTGGACTACAAAGTTAATCTGATATTATCTGAACCTATTTTATTCCCTGGTCTCCTATATCCTGTCATCTTTTAATGGCTTTTTTCTCTTCACTGGTCATCTTTGTTGATATGAAGAGCCACATCCAGGTTATCACCAATTCATGGCCAAGGCTAAATTTCTGTCTTTAGGGAACTAACACCCTAAAGTGTAATTAGCATTCACATGTGTCAATTGTTTTATACTTATGTACACAGTAAGGTTATTCCAACATTCAAACTTAACAAATTGCTTCAGGTCTCAGCTATAAGGCAAAAAGATTAGTGGTATTGGTATTGTGAATGTAAAAATTAAATAGTCATTCCTACAGTCAAATCAATTATGTGTGCCATTGTAACAACTTTAGTGTGCATATGTTATGCAAATGTATAAATCAGAACCTTCCCTCACCACTTAGAATGTACTGTATAAAAATATTCTGCTCTGGTGAGATAATAATAATAATAATAATAATAATAATAATAATAATAAATAATTCTTTTGTAATCTTCTGTTCTTTAATTTCTAAATGAATAGATTGCATATTTAAGAAAGGGGGGAATTGACTGAGATGATCTACTTACAGAAATTACAAAGAGGTCATTTTTTGTCAGAGAATTTTTGATTTTTCCTGCAAGACATTTGGTGTATGCTTGGCATGCAACATTCTTGAAGCACAGCTACTTCTGGAAAACAATCCAAAAACCAGTTTTCTTATTCAAAGATAAGCAGTACTACCATATTCATGTTTTTATTGTTCTGGCTGCAAGTACCACACTATCATTACACTCCATGCTCACAAATCAGACAATTTATTTTCATTCTCAGTGTACCCTTGGGTATTTTTTTAACTCATCCCTTTTAAAACTCTACCTTTCCAGAAAAAAAAAAATCTGCATTTTAAAAGCAAATTTAAATATTTTACTAATATCTAAGGAGTCTGATGAATTTTTCTGTCCTTACCACTCATGCTTTTATATATTCTTTCTTTCTAGGATAATATCTTTTGTTTGGAATTTTTTTTTAACTTATTATAAATTTTGCAAACAAAAAATCGATTTATCTAAAACTTCCATGCATAATATTTATAAATTTTAAGACAACTACAAATATTAACTGTGCCTTGGAAAAGTAAACTAATGTGAATGACTCCTTTCATGGTTATCATAAAAAAGACAGCTTATGATAAAAGTTGATACCTTTTGCAAACTTCAAAATTCTTCAAAATTATCTTAAAAGCACAAAACCTTGGTAAAGAATAACTGAAGGTTTGTTTTTTTGGGTTGTTGATTGGGTTTTGTTGTTTCTTATTTTAATTGGAGAGTGTGTGTGCGTGTTTACTGATTGTTTTTCTCCCCAGGGAAATGCAATCAAATAAAGTGAAAGCAAGCTATAAGGCAGAAACTCTAATACAAATTTTAGTTAAAAAAATCAGTGACACATGTCTATACTTACCTGCTTAATCATTAAAATAATTGCATAAAAGAAAATCTGTGAAATTAGATTTAACAAAGGCTACTACTCTGCCTATTTACCTTGTTAAACATACATATGTATGCACATATTATATTAGACTTAGTAAAACCATTGTACATACGTTTGCACACATTTGGGAAAATATAACTGAGGTAAGTGCTTTTTTATCAGAGATTGATGTGTTTGGTTTTTGAAAACCATCACCCATTTAAAGCTTCAGTGATTTCCTGTACTATTAGTTATTCTATTTGCTTAGCAAAATACTATGTACTGTTCATGGTTCATAAATCTTTTCTCAAATGTTAACAAAGGAATTTATCAAGACTTTTTTCCCGTGTAACCCTGACTCAATCAAGTTGTTTTGATGCACTATAACATTAATCTCTACCATCTTGATATTAATTTGGGCTTCTGTTTGCATGAATCTCTCACTTTACTGTCGTGCATAAGCTTGACTATTGATTTACAAATGCATTCTTTGTAGAGGGAAAGAGCATATTTACAAGAAAGCTCTTAACTGACTGTATCCACATCTACACTACATTTTCCTCAGTGTATGTCAGGAATCAAATATTTTATGTTTTGTGGATAGATAAAAGCTTTGAAATTGAGCCAGTGTAAATAAAAGCAGAATTGAACATTATATTTTCCAGATTAGAAATATATTGCTTAATTCAGAGCTCCTTTTTTATTTTTCCCTATGTCTGGACTAATGAACTTCTGTTGCCCCTGTTCCTCAAGGAATCAAAAGGACAGCAGTTAACACCTACCACTGGGTGTGCAAGTTGAGACGGATGAAAATATTTTTTACAGCAGCCTTACATTGTTAAATATGTACAGTGTATTACAACACTGTAATTCAAGTATAAAAAATAATGTAGTAAAAAATTAATTTTTGTAACACCTATTAATAGTTGGTTTATTTTTATCTAAACAGTTTTAATCCCTGAAAACCAGATAGGAAATGAGTACATAAATCCCTAAGTAATATTTTGCAGAACTAATAATATATTTGCATCTATCCTCTCTAATTAAAGTAAGAAATAATTATTTGGCATGGCAGGGGGAATCTAGATTTAAAAAAAAAATAAATAGTATAGTAAACAAAGTATGAAGAACCCTCTCTTAGAAGTGATCTCAACTACTTTTTAAAAATAACTTAGTATATTTTAAAGCCAGTAAGTGTAATGCTATGTAACAAGCTTAAAAAGAAAGGGGGAAAAAATGAAACCTAACAGATATTTAGAAAAGATAAATTTTAAAGTATTTTGCCATTGAACTAAGGTTAATTTTTTATCTTGGAAATTTTATACCAAGGAATATTAAATCTCTTAGAAATTTTCTTGGCTCTTACAAACTACCAGTCCCATGTTACTCCATGACTAAGAACAATAAACCCTTTATCATGAAAGTCAGGTAAAAATAAATAGTTACCCTCTCACAAAATGGCACTTAGTAAGCTGTACTGCAGAGTTATTGAAGAACTTCCTGCTTGCATCTTCAAGTGGTTTACTGAAAGATTTATATAGATATTAACGTTTTTGCAGTTCTTCTCAATTTCACACTAGTTCAGAAGATTTGACCTGCTTTGCTGTACTGCTCTGTGCATATTTAAAAGTTAACTACCTGAGTTTTTGTTGCTATGATCCACTAAAATGGCTTCAAAATGATAAAGGTTGACATCATAGATGAGTTGGGATCATTGCAATTGAGTGAAGAATGTATTAAAGAGTGGTATCCTAGGAAGACCAGAGCTTCCCTTAATTTCAAGGAAGCTGATAGCCAATGCAGCTGATAGTCTTAATATAAAGCCTGAGAATTAATCCATTTTAGCTTGGAAATAAAGTAACTACAAATGATTTAACTGTTGATATTCTAATGCTGACACTGATAGAGAATTTTTTTTTTTTTTTTAATAAACAAATACAGGCAATTAAATTACACTAAAAATGCCTAAGGTCTCATGGCTGAAGTTAGATTTCTGGGTTATTCCTGGGATGAGATGTTCTGCAAAGTTAAATACAGACCAAAGATGTATTTTCAAGAAAAAAAAAAAAAAAAACAAAACCCTTTCAGATTTAGAAAAAGAAATTTTTAAAAAAGAGACTCCATGTATTAATGTCTTAACTCTGGATCTGAGAGTCAAACTGTGCTTTTGCCTCTTCAGTTGTTATGTCCTGGAATGAGAGATCTGACCAGGGACAGTCTGAGTTCATGTACAATGCTGCTCTCACCCAGGCATGAGTTCACTAGCTAAAGCTTTCTTTAAACCCACACAGCCTGAGCAAAATTCAAACCTCTGAAACTCATTGTATTCTAGACTTCTTCCTTGGAAAGAAACAGAGAACGCAAAGAAAATAGATAATTTTCATCAAGGTAATTAAATTACCCAGCTTAACTATCCCTTGCTTTAAATTTGTCCAAGCAAAATTTTCTTTCAAACTTGATGAGGCTCATAATCCTCTTAGTAATCTAATTAAGACTGAAGAACCCAAGTGCTCCATTGCCATTTTACAGATGGTTATACAGACCATGAAATAAATACTAGTGTTCTGAATAATTTACATTTTTGATCTCAGTAAGGACTAAGCTATAGCACCTGAAGTAACCTGATTTTGAATCAGTTTGTGGTTTTCTTGTATGTAGGAAAAACAAAGTGTTGATCTTTTCAGACAGAATTTTTTTAAACCTGAAATATGGAATGGAAAAATTTCATCCAAAAAGGAATTACTTTTAGGAACTCATGAGCAATTTTAGAAGTAGAAATAGGAAAGAGTTTTTTCTCAATTATAACACTATCAGTTTCTAATGTAATGCCATGTACTCACTTTTTGCTGTTATTCAAATTCTTATTACTTAAAATTCTGGAAAATAATACTTCTACTGGTGGATAATACCTCTACTGGTGCCATCAAGATATCAGCTGTCCTCCTTGATTGCTACAGATATTATTCTTACATGCTATGCTAATATGAGGAAAAATAATCACTTTTAAGAACCACTTCCATGCATTTCATTGTCCTGCTTACATTGATGGTTTCTAGTTTATGTATTCTAGTTTATGTATCATCTATCAAAAATTAGCCTTGCCTCTGAACTTGATGTAATAGGCTTTCTTGAAATTATAATTGACATAGCCAATAAAAATGTTAATCTTTTTTAAAAGCTTTAAATGTACAGTATAAATATTCACAAGTTGGAACTCAATAGTCAATAAGAAAATGCATTATACTAATCATTTTCTATGGAAAACTTTTTATATATAAAAACTTTTTATGAGCAGGCTTGATCTTTTATGTGGCTTTTCATTTACAGAAAGAACATCTTCGTGTTTCCCAAGCACAGAAATTAACTCCACGATTTGTGTATGTAATTCAGGTCCATGGCTCAAGGAAACTGGGCGAAGTTTAGAGAGGAGTGAAAGGATGTAAGATGCTCAAACCAGGAGCTCCCACACATGAGAACCCAGAGCTGAGAAGCAGGAATACTGTGCTGAGACCCCCAGTCAGAGAGCTACTGCAAAAGCACAGCTGCTCAGAAGCAGCTGAGTGGAAGGATAACCAGCAGGCAGCCCAGGGAGCTTCAGCTAAACACCTAGCCCTGCTTCATTGTTGGTAAATCCAACATGCAGCTGGTAAGTCCAGCTAGCCCTGTGTTGTCCACATTTCTGACACTTCAGGATCAGTCAATGTGTGTACCCACTTGCAGGTATGCATATTCTAGACAGCAAATTAGTTATCACTTCTGTACTGAGATCCAGTCTTACAGTGCTAGAAGATTTTTGTGCATTTTTTCCTGACTGACGCTGTTGAGGGTGGACAGGGAGAAAAGCCTGAAAGTAACTCTTGCAGTGAAAGTGGTGGAGCACTGCAAGGCTACTCAGCTTTTTGGGCTGTGACTCAAAAGCCAGATATGCCACTCCTTCCACCAGCCATTCTTTTAAAGAACATTGATCTGACCGAGCTATGCTGTTCCGTGACCTCACTCCTGTCAGTGTCAGCTCCACAATGTTAGTAGAATGAGCTTTTCCAGGATTTTAAGATATGGGCACCTAAATTTTCAACCCCAAGTGGACTTCAGTGTAAGGCAAATAAACAATCAATATCTAATAGTGCAATAAAAACAACAGTACCTATGGCCATTCACAAAAGCAACAACACATCTGGGCACCTAACCCATATCTGGAAAACCTACCTGTTCATAAGTCTACAGAAATGCAACTAGTTAGGAACAGATTTTTTAACTTTTCTCCTAGACTTGTTACCACAAGCTACACTTAAAGCCTGTACTATAGCCACATTTATGTTGTATTCTGTTTAGTTTTCACCTTTTCCACATTACAAGAATTTAACTCTTGTTAAATTTTCTCTTTTCTCTTATATTCTTCTAAAACAAGTTCACCATAATATTGAAAACTATTTTTTGTGTTATTCCTAAAGCTATTATTTTCACGCAGAACTACACATCCTTACTTTTGGGCTGATGCCAGTTATTCTTCAATTTACTGCTGTGCTACTTAGAGCTGTTGATCCCTTAAGCCCTTGGCCAGTACTTAGAGGTCTGATGAAATTAGCACTAGCTGTTACTTTCCCAGTAATAGGGTCTCAAATATCTGCCTGTGATTTCAGTTCTCTCTAGTCACCCATTGAGCTGTCATTAATCTGTTCCCTGTATTACACTATTATCTCAGCTCCTTGACCCTTCCTAAAGCCTTCAGGCGGAAGCTAACAACCAGGCAGGAGAGGATAGGGAGAAAAATTTCTAAAACTCATACAAATTAAAGAGAGACTTTCAGGCTTTCTCAGCTTGGTGCTGGTATTTTGCCCAGGTGCATGGCTTCCTGTGAGAATACAGACTGCTGAAGTGACCTTTTGTGTACCAATGTGAGCTGTAGATATTGCTGGACTTGCACAGTGTGGGAAGAAAAGGGCTACAGCTGTGGCTTTCCCTTGCTGTCTACCCTGCTGTGGTTGGACCAGAGAAAGACCTCTGCAAACCAAAGTCTTCAGTGAATGAAGGCATAAATCATAAAAGATATATTTTCATGGCAGAGAAGGAAGCGTGTTTTCTTGCATTTGTGCATAGCAGAACCCTCTGCAGACAGACATATCCACAGTGCAAATCCTCTGGGTTGATATTAGCTTTTGCTTTATACACTTATCTCTTTCCTAAAAGACTCTCACTGCAGAATTAAGATTAAAATCTAGATGTCTCTCATTTTATGTTAGCTCACAGTTAAAAGATAACCTGGAAAAAACATGTGTTGCAGGCAAGACCATGAGAAAACAAATATCAATTATCTACTAGGAAGGTATGGAATTTCTTCACTTTCACCAATGATAGGTTCATTTATCTGTTGAATCTACAAAGACAGCTAGGTATCCTCTGTGTTAATTACTACTGTGAGATAAAGAAAAATGTTCTGGCTGCAATGTGTTTCCTGTTTTCTTTGTCAGTGTATAACAAGATTCATATGAAATAAGCATCAGTCAGTAAAAATCTGAGTCAAAAAGAAAACAGATTAAGCTATCAAATATTGTCATTAAAAATGATCTTCCATAAACATTAATCTAAATACTATATATCACAGGGCTGTTAAATCAGAATTGGAGAAAAAGGTACTAAGATGACAAAGAATGTCTGTCAGCATTTCTAATTTGTTTATTACTGTGGTAAAATATTGCATTCAGCAAAAGTACTGGAGAGGGATAGCCTCCATTACAATAAGAAATAAATGTTAATTTGGGAGAATAATGATTCTTTCTTGATGATTCTTCTTTGTTATAGATTAAGATTTCTGTGCTGTTCACTGAAGCATTATTTATCCAATGGAGCAAGAAAAAAAAGGAAGACAAAAAGAAGACAGAAAACTCTGCCTACACATACTTACACATATGAACACACGCATACAACTGTATTTCTGTGTCTATGAATATGATCTATAGTCTCAGAAGGCAGAAGCTAATAGTCCTTACAGCTTGACTTGGAGGACATTATTTTAATCACACCAAAATGTAGTCCTTACTTTGGGTGCTCCCACCCTGTCCTGTACATTTTTGTCTGAGTCAAGTTGAGCTGATCTCTCCATCAACTGATAAACTTTTTAGCATTTTTCCTCATGTATTTTGTCAAGCCAACAGAATTTTTTCAGAACTACTTTCAATTTCAAAATTAAATTTTCCAAACCAAAAAAAAATTAAAAACCCAAACAGCAACAACAACAGCAACAAAACAAACAGAAAAAGAAACCTCCATAATGTGGTGAAAGAGAGGAAGAAACAGTACACAGCTCCCAACCACACCCAAATTCAGAGGGGTGGTACTATGGGAAAAAGATGCTTTTTCTTTCAGATCCTTTCTTCCCTCCAGCAGGATTAAACTTGTTACAATGTGGAGGGACAACTCAGGTGTGACAGCAGAGCCCATGTCTCCTGTGCCACCTTGGAGGCCAGGGCCAGGCAGGGCCAGACATGGCCAGGCATCTCCCTGGGGGCTCAGGGAGCCCAGCCAGGGTGACCAGAGGTCTGAGAGCATCCAGGGATGCTGGGCCTCTGCTCAGAGGAGCCTGTCCTGCCCGTCCCTCCCCTGGCCAAATCCCAGGGAGCAAGGGCGGCTGTGAGCAGCCCCAGTGGAGAAGCACAAGGGATGTGAGTGCCTGCACACCCTGCAAAGAGAACATGGGTAACAGCAGCACTGTTTAATTAACTTAAACAACTTGAATTGGATCTTTTTAACTAGTGTTTGGCAACATTTACGTTAATTAAGGTTGCATTACAAGGAAACTGGTCTCGCAGCAGAATTTTATCAAACCTTATTACCCCATTACATCCTGCAGGATTAATTCTTTTTTTCAAATCCTGTGGGCCAGAAATTATGTTAATTAAGCCAACACTTACTTCTCTTGTTTACAAGAAGTAGTAATACAGAGTAAATTAGGAATTAAATTAAGGATTTACTTTTTTCTCAAATGAATTTTTCTCTTTTTAAATAACACTGTGTGATTGGTTATGACTGAAATCAACAGGAAAGGTTGAACTAAGTTTCTGTAGAAGGAATAGTGGACAAGGCTCTGGTTTCCTCATGGAAATACATGAACTGTCAGACATGAAAAAACACACTCATTCTTTTTCTGCTATAAGAATATTTTCTTAGGCCACTGTTCTTGGTTTAATCAAATTCAAGATGTGGAGAATCATAACAAACAATGTGGTCTAACAGTAATGATTTGTTGGTCAAAACTAAACACATTCTTGTTTTTTTTATTTTTAAATTTTTATTAGTGTTAATGATAGGATAAGTGCTCTCTGCCCCTAAAGGGATTATTTGCTGTTTTTTATTTGTAGGGCTTTTTTTAATAAATAAGTTGGCAAGAAGTATAAAGGAATAATTATCGTCATGATTAATCAGGAAATATGCACCATGTTTCACATCTTTGTGTGAGATGTGTTGGGGAATGTCTGAAAACTCTAATTGAAAACAATTTATGCAGGGGAAAAAACCCCAAATAATAAACCAGAAAAGACTGTACCTACAGTTGTGACACAGTTCAGGGAAATGACAGTTCAGTGCATAAAAGAGCTGAGATTTTCCAAGCAGTTATTCCATGATCAAAAGTATTGTCAAGGTTTTCATTATTTCCTCAAACTTTTTAAAGTTTCTTGAGCATATGTGTGTATGTGTAAAATGTTCACAAACACACACTAAAGCTCATTAATATTGAATCATGGATCCCATTTACATGTACACAATTATTCACACACACATATATACACAGACACATTAATAAAATTTACCCTGACACAACAACAACAAAAAAAAAAGGTGGCAGAAAATCACACATAGCCATCATATGGTAAGATATATAAAAAAAAGACATAACTGTATTTTCTCTGCTCTGTTATTCATCATTCTAGTTTATTCTCATGGAAGATATGAATTATTCATTTTTAAGCACAACGGGAAGACATTAGCACTGTTTAATGGCCAAGTGGGATTTTCTAATGAAAGACTTGTGAGTGATTCATTGCAATGAGGAGCATTTTTATAAAAGGTATCAAGCACGAAAAGTAGTCATAACTTCTTTTTCAGACTGTGATATCCTAGGTCATTAAAACAATTGCATCTTGGTTATTGATAGAGAAAACGAGGTGTGTGTGACAGTTTTCTTTTCCCAAAATACAAATCACTGTATGAACTAGCACCCAACTAGTAAACCACACTTGCTATATTCTTAATAACAGAGGAAAAAAAAGTGGATTGGTGCACAATTCCATGGGCACCCCCGAAGGTACTGAGGGAGCTGGTGGAAGAGCTCACCAAGTCACTTTCCAGCAGCCCTAGCTGACCAGGGATGTCACAGTTGACTGAAATTAGCCAGTGTGACACTCATCTACATGAAGAGCCAGGAGGTGAAGTGTGGGATCTCTAGGCTTGTCAGTCTCACCATGGTGCCAGGGAAGGTCATGGAGCAGATAGTCTTGAGTGCCATGATGTGGCATGTAAAGAACAACCAGGGATCAGGCCCAGCACGATTTCAAGGGTTTATGAAAGTCAGGTCCTGCTTGACCAACCTGATCCACTCCTATGGCAGGTGACGTGCTCAGTGGATGAAGGAAATTCTGTGATTATTTAAACATTATTTGTAAAATGTTTGACACCATTTCTCACAACACTCCTGGAGAAACTCGCTGTGTACTGTTAAATACTTTTATCAGTGATCTGGATGAGGAAATCCAGTGCCTCTCCATCAATTTGCAGACAACCCTGATCTGGGTGGGACCATTGATCTGCTGAAGGGTAGAAGGATTCTGCAGAGAGAGCTGGACTGGCAGGGTCAATGGGCCAAGGCCAATGGTATGAGGTCCAATGAGGCCAGGTGCCAGGTGCTTCCCTTGGGTCACAACAACCCTGAAAGTGCTGCAGGCTAGGGGCAGAGTGTCTGGAAAGCATTCAGCACAAAGGGACCTGGGATGCTGGTTGACAGTGAGTGAACATGAGTCAGGGTGTGCCCAGGTAGCCAAGAAGACCAATGGCATCCTGGCCAATAGTGTGGCCAGCAGGATCAGAACAGTGATTGTCCCCCTCCCACTGGAGAGGCAGAACCCAGAATCTTCCATTCAGTTTCAGGTTGATCATTACAAGAACTACCTGAAGATGCTGGCCTGTGTCCAGAGAGGGGCAATGAAGCTGATGAAGGGTCTAGAGCACAAATCTCACTCTAGTTATATCTTCATAATATTAAAAGTTAAGACATTTAAAATGTTAGTATAATTAATAAAAATAATAACTATTAATAATGGAAACTTTAAAATAAAATCTAATCCTGTTCTCTTTATCTACCAGGAAAAAACAAACGGCCTTAATTCTCATTATTCTTTTTTATAATTTGATAAAATAACTTTCACTTCCACTCAAGCCAGTATTATTTCAGGTCAGAGACAATCTTGTGTCCTGTGCTCGATTTATTGCTTTATATGATCTCTAATTCTAATGACCATCTATGATAATAATTAAATACAATAATATCTAGGTATTAAGCTGTTCTGATTAATGAAAGGAAATAACTTGCTATATGGTTTTAAATTTCTATCCTACCCTTATTTAGAATTATGTCAGCCTAAGAGGTGATAGACTTAGAGATATGTTTCATTCAAAGGCAAAAAGAAGAAATGAAGCTCCATTTTCACAAACTACTGTGTAAACAGATTTTCTCATCCTGTTCTATTGCTTCTTTTGCCATAATTTTTTCACATTTTTCATATAAATTTTGTTTTCACTGTGACTGTAACCTGCAAAAGGATCAGACAAAGTAAGTCTTATTGAAATAAGGTTTGTGTACAATGTAGATATAATTATTTTAAAGTGAACAGGGGGCTTACTATTTGTTTCCTACCCATAATGTCAAGATTTTTTTCTTTCTGATTAAAATCTCTGACACTATTGCTACAAAGTCAAGGTGACTGGATCAGGTGATTATTAGGATTCTGCCAAATTAGAACATGGAAGATAAAAAAGAAATATAAGCTAGCAAAAAAATATTAAGTAGGTATTTCTGAACAAGAAACTGTCTTCTCTGGAAAACACTAAGGCAAATCATCAAGCTGGGGAAACTTTGTGATACATATAACTGCATAAGTTAAACCCAGTATTTTAAAAAAATCTGAAATAATTTGAAAATTATTTTACTTCCCCTAGATTCTCTCATTTTCCCCCCAAATGGGACATGTTCTAAATCAGATGAAAATCCTTGAAAACTTGTACAAGCTGAAATTTGATAAAACATACATATCACCACATAGCCTCAGGCATCCAATAAGTGAAAATCATTGAACCATTTGTTTTATTCAAGTCACAAAATGAAACCTGCCACAAAATGCCCTGTAGTAATTATACATCTGATTATGAAACTTGATTCTTTCTAATTTTGCTTGCTGCAATTACTATTTCCTTGTCACTGCTCAAAGTATTTCTCAATGGATTTTAAAGACATAAATTTGCTTTCATCATATGCTTGCTGGAAAGTAACAGTAAAAATGTATCCAGAATTCTTTTATTGTCATTTTAATGCCTGTATTTCCTTAAGTACATTCAGAGGTATGCTTGTGAGAATGAGATGGATCTACAGGGGACCCTGCTTATCAATTTCCTTTAATTGCTCTGAGAAAGAAGGGACATATTACTTCTGTAGTCACGTAGACATGCAAACATGTCCCGGGTGCTTAACAGCTTTGTAAATTCAAAGTTTGAGACGGAAAAGTGCATGGAGGAATGACAGAGGAGGTACAACTGACACCAAAGGCTTCAAACATCAACACCTTGATATCTAGAAGTCACTCTTACCTTTTCTATGTAGCCTCCCATGGGCAGCTCTTTCTCTGCTTCTTTTCTTTTCCTTCTGCAGTTCCAGCTAGTTCCTTCTTGTCCCTAGCACAGCCACCTAACCCTGTCTATCCCTTGTACAGCATCTTACCCTTTCTGCCCCTCACACTGCCTCCTGTCCCTTCCTCCTCACAGCATGGCCAGCAGACTCCAAGGGACTCCCTACCAGCTAACTCACTCTTTATCATACCCATAGCTCTTCCCGCTCTTTGGTAATTAACACAGCTACAAGATATTGGGGGCAAGATTGCTTTCAGCACTATCTCTGTCTTGCCACAGAGGAATACAAAATAGCCGCTGAATCATAACATGACGTATTGTAACCTACAATTCAAGCTCTTCTGAAAGACACTTGCCATCTTCCTTCCTGCACAGTTTCCTCATCCATTATCAAAAAGTGAAGACATTCATGTCCATCCAGAACTATCCCCTATTAATGTGAAACAGTCCTAATGCATTGAATCTTACATAGTTAAGGCTACTATCTGCACAGATCATCTTTGCCATCTATATGGGTGAGAAAATGTTCACCATCTAAACATTGTTTTTATGTCATTCTGTCAAACTGCGTTTAAATAAGTGCTTTCTCTTTGAAAAGCAGTGTAAAATAAGATACAATAAAAAAAAAAAAGTTTATACATTACTTAAAAAAACCCTTATGTTAACATGGACTCAGATTTATTTTTTGCTAAGGTCAGTTTTAATGTGTGTTCTGTGTTTTGGACAACAGTTGTATACTCCATATAATAAAGAAAAAGTTTTACTTTGACCAAGAATTATTTGGATGTACAAATGGATGTACTGTATGGATGGACTGTAAAGTAGATTTAGAAATAAATCTGAGTTGGAGAATTTCCTTTTAACACCTCATGAAACCTGAGCTCCTGCATTGTCTCCATTGTGACTGATTTGCTAAATTAAGATTATTTTTTGTTTAATTATATTTTCCCATTAGAATGTTACATGCTTACTTTTCCTTTTAACGGGCAATTTTATTTGACTAAACTTGTAGTTCTCATAATGATTGTACTCATACACCAATAACCACATGCCTTTCTCAGAAATCTCTTGTTTACAAGAAAATTAGTATCAACCCCAAGTGGTTTAAAGTCACCTACCAAGGCATGGAATGTCCCCATAACTTGGTGGAAGTCTGTGCTCAGGAGAGAAGTTCTAACACAGAAATTAACCAGATCATTTTTCCAATACAAGAACTAGACACATTTTCTGTTTCTTTCTTACTGAAAGACTCTTTTTTCCTTCTGCTTTACTGACAATGACTAGTTCCCCTAAACTTCCAAATACAACAACAGCAACAACGAAAGTCTAAATGAAATCCAGTTTTAAAAATACCACTGCAGGAAAATGATTCTCTTCATGTAGCAGTTTCAAAATACTTTCCAATAATTGCTGTAGCTGTGTGAACACAATCCTTGTGCTGCTCATCTTTCCCATAAAGACAGGGTAATTCTACCTAGCCAGCTTAAGCTTTGTAAAATACATGAAGAGACATGTAATGGCTTTTTTCCTCTTCTTTCTACTTTTCTGATTAGAAAAACAATGTACACTAAATAAACAAGCAAACTATAATAGAAGGAAAAGAAAACAACTACAAAGAGCTGACAGATAGAAAGCCAATCCTGAAAGCCTTCAACTTTAACTTCCCCTGACAACCTATCTTGAAGTTCATTGTATAAAGGTAGAAGACATGTAAAGAGAAGAAATCAGCTGTCAAAACAAATGCCACAGGAATCTGAGTGTGAAACCAGGCATGGAAGGGCTGAATCATTCTTTGAAAAGTGGAGTTTTCCTCAGCTATAAGAATGCTTGACTTAAAAGAGCCAGCTGTTCTACGCATGTGAGCAGTATGTGTATAAGCAAATCACCATAGAAAGCTACACAGATTTTGATAATTATCCAGATTGCTCATATAATAGAAATTACCTTAACAAATGAAGAAGCCAGTGCTAGAAATTCCTCTTTCTGCCATTTCCTTTTTTACCATTCATACAAGGAGTGTTTGAATAATTATTTAAAATGTTTGAAAAAAAATGCTTTCAGTGTCCTTTTTTCAATATTAAGGAGTGGTTAAAAAAAAGTGTTTTCTGTCTTAACAATTTTATCTCTGTCATACAGAAAAGTATCTCACACTACACAATAGCTTTATTTGCACTATTCCTAATGTAAAAATTCATAAACTTTATATTTCTGATCTTTTTTAAGAACTCCTCAAAAAAGAGAGAAGACCATACACATCCCCAAGGTCTACTCCGAATTTACCTAAGAGTTTGGTTGCACATGGAACTATAGATTTTAATATTGCTTAATTCCTTAGGCTCCTCTCCTCATCTCATTTTATGTTAATTCGCTTACCCAAAAGAAACTGAATGAAAGATTAAACCATGACGCATGATTACATAAGCTTCCAATAAAAATGTAATAATTTTTTAGTTCTCACATAATTAGCAACCATAATGTATCACCTATTACAGAAGGAGGTTGCACTTTAAATTAGCTTAATTGTTAGTTGTGTGTAACTGATCCCAGTAAATGCAAAAAGGGAGTTTGAAGAAGGTTTCAAATAATGACAGTGATGAGTTTTGTAAAAACATTTCAGAGGGAGTGAGAAGAGAGGGAAACACATCCTGTTTTAAGACAAAGTTTCATCACTACTAATGAGAAAAAAAAATAAATTAAGTAATCGCTGAAAATAATAGGGAAATTACTTTTGCAACCTGAAAGGTCCCCTGTACTTGAGCGTATTGGCAAGAGGAATTGCATCATATAGACACATTTTTAGATGCATTGTTTGCTTCTCAAGGGGTCTTACCACAACATTAGAGAAGTGTGAATGATTGACCACAAGCTCTCTGTGGTGAGAAAAAGAAGAAAGACAAAAGGTGAAACCTCAGAAATAATTGTCTACAGTTGTTTTAAAGTGCTGCGGTCTGGGACTATAAAAAGTAAAGACCGAAATGAGTAAAGTTATATCAAATCATATGTATATTTTTCTCGTTAATAATTTGTGTATCTGTACAGGACAGATGCTGGATAATATACAAAGAGAGAGTGTCTAACTTCTCTGCTTCAGGACATTGCAGTATTTCTCCGTGGAAGTTAGTGTGTTTTTCCAGTTGATTTGCTCTGCTGGAAAGGCCCAAAAAAGGGAAGGATCTGGTCATTGTTCTCTGTTTTCCAAAATGAAATTTCAGGATCTTAAACAGAGTGAAAATCAGAATTAAGGAGAAAAGTAATGATATAGTGTAAGGTATTAAATACCTGTGAGGATCTGATGTCCATTTAAGAAAAGGCTAGGGAGATCCTTTCTTGATTTATTACAGTCCAATAGGTTTTAAAAATGTGTGGTAAGCACCACACCCCTATGCATTCCTTTCTGGCCGCAGGACAGCAGCTTTCCAGCTGTGTGTATGCTAGGGCTCAAGAACACCAGCCTGTCCCACCTGCTCTACCAAATGTGCTGCCAAAGACTTGGGTAACCACATCTGCTTGTCACCCAGCCTAACTCAGACTCCTCTTTGAGATATGCACCTAGGTGTTGTTTTGGAAAGGAGGGAAATTATTGGAATTGGTGTAGACCTATTTTTTTGCAAAAACATGGAGGCAAACAGCCCATCTTCACACCAGTCAGGTGGAATGCTGTGTCTCACATCTACTGCTTGCCTTACTCCTCTCTCATGTCAAGTATTTTGTGACTAAATATCAGGGGAAATTGCTCAAACCCCAAGCATTTTATAACAAATCATGGAGTATAGGCAGATGAATCAAAAAGTTATTTAATTCATACAATCTTCAGGCTATTTGCATTAAAATCACTGTACTGAATAATTTTGGAAATAAGTATTTAGTTTTTGATAGCTTAAAATTTGGGTATAAAAGTGTAGACAAATAACATACCACAAAGCATAAAAATTTAGTTGTGAAAAAACAGTTTGATTATGTTTTTCCCATCTCTTACATCAAATATAGTATCTTTTTAAACCTTTTTTCTTCCACAAGATATATATTTTACACCCAGTAGTACACTATCAATATTAGCTGTGTTCCTTGAAACTAATGAGTGCCTCTAAATCACAACTCAGAGCTGCAGTTAACAAATGAAAATTAATTTTTTTAGAAATATGAAGTGTCACATTACATTTGTTTTAATGTATTAATTTCCATTAAACTTTGTTGACTTCAGATAATTTTAATGATTCTTCCCCTCTGGGCAGACTGTCACTTCAATCTCTTGGAGACAGAGGCTTTTTTCCAATTAATTTTAAGACAGTTTAAAAAATTTTCTCTCAAAAGAAATGGTATGAAAAAGGCTGAGAGATGAAAAAGTGTTTGTGTTAAAGCCTTGATTTGAAGTAACAGGTATTATATCTACTACAGAATTCCAATCAATTTGCCTTTTTTTCCTGTATAAATTTCCTTGCATGCCCTTTCTGGAGGGGAAAAAAAAAAAAGCTAAAGTTATGGCAAAATTGTAACTTCTTGCATTTATTTATTTCACTTTATTATATAGACACTTGACACAGGAATGACAGCCAGACATGCTTTATGTGGAATTGTTCCTTGAGAATTCACATGCATTAACATGTATATTTTTAAGGATTGTAAATTAACAAGATGTTGTTGATATGTTAAAGAGTATTTTTTCTCCTGATGAAGCCCTAGGCTTTTCATTCTTCCAGACTCTGTTTTTCAACAATCGCTTGCTTTGCATAAAGATTTGATTGCAATCAGTAAGGCCTTCTAGGCCATGTAGCCAGTCCTTCATCTCTGTGACTAACAGAGTAATGTAAACACAGGATTACATTACTTTTAAAAAGTACCATTCACCACTCTTCTTATTTCTCAACAGAATATAATCAAATTATTTCCCTCGGTCAAAAGGTGAGCAGAATTTTGGGCATCACCTTTCCTACATAAAAGCTTGCTTCTCTTTCACTTGAACTTGGGCAGTCCCCAGCTGGAGTTTTAGGTCATGAGTACCATGCAGCACTGCCCACTCTGCTCTACAAAATCAGCCTCTCAGATACTTGAGTTAGCCACACCTGCTCTCTTTCCATCTTTCTGCCTGAAGCAATACAGTCCTCTTGAAATTGAAAGAGATATTTTCATTCTAACTAGCTTGCCACCTGTCATTTTCAGCTGCTACACATATTCACCCTTCATCTCAAACTGTCTAATTTTAGTATGAGGTTAGATCCCATCTAATATTTGTTCCCATAGGACCCATCGAATGAGACTTTCCTCATGTCTCTTAGGGACATCCCATGGGGTCATCTACTGTTTGATCTCCAGTCTTCTTTGGGGGGCGGGGGGAAAAAGAAAAAAAAGGCCTGGAGAAATGTCATATTGTCTATTTTTNTATACCAGTTTGGCCTCAGCAGCAGCACCTTCCAGAACTCTTCAGACCTTGACACCAGAAATGAATCAGACGCTTTGCCAAGCATGGGCAAAGAGAGCTTTCAAAGAAAGCAATAAAACCTCCTCCTGCGTGGACCACAAGGCAGTTATAAGTCATTCACCACTCTTTTCTGTGAGCTGAGTATTCCCAGCAGAGCACTGCTTTTAACTTCACTTTTCCTGTTCACTTTCGCATCAAAAGAGGAGCTATTCTAAACCTCCACGATAGTCTGGGAAAGGGAAGCAGGTGGCTGTCTGCAGGAAAGGGCCAACCTAGGGAATTTTCCAAAGGACAGAAATCATACCCATCCTGTAGTGTGAGCATGTTTGATGCCAGGGTAAGTTCTTAAGATCTGTATCGCAGGTATCAAAGTTCACATCATTCATAGGCTTTAATTCCCCCATACTGTATACTTTATACTTAATACTTTTGATGCTGATGTTCCATATTAGACCTGTTGCTGTCTAAAACAGCAAGTATTTAGTTTTATCTCTTTAATTTCTGAGCTGAAGGACAAGGAACCCATCTGTTTACATGAATAGAGCATGATATGCTATCTTCAGAGTAGCAGCTGTCCAGACAAGTAGGTTTTCCCTATTTTCACCAGCAGGTTATTAATACAGACAAAATGGACACAGAAATGAAAATGTGCATGCATCACTTCAATACTCCTTCTTTCCCTTCTCCCCTGAAGCCACACAAGTAATTGAGACAAAATTTGTTGCTTTTTTCTATTCCACATATTCTTGCTAAAAGGAATGACAATTAAATTAAGTACTGGTAAAAAAGGCAGGAAGAATAACTAATATTAAGACAGGGAAAAATGTTGCTTAATGTTTATGAGGTATTTAACACTGGTCTCAGTGATACAATGCTATTATTTCTGTGTAAAACTGACACTAAGTAATTTTATGTCCATTATATTGCCTGAAAATTATCTTAATCTAATAATGGAAAATGAAAATTCCACCATGGTGTCTGCACTTAGTAGTCTAGAATATTCACACATGTTTTATGCTTGATAGAGTTTAATTATGTGTCAGAAATGGACCTTAGAGTAATAAAATGTTATTCTTCTGAATGGGAAATTGTTCTTTCCCTCTGCCTTTTTAATTACTTCTTTTTTTTTTTTTTTTTTTTAAATTGATTTTTTATTCTCATCATCCAAATGGTAAGTGACAGAAACTTTTCCTATCTCTGAAAAAAAAAATAATTCTAATAAGATTTAAATGGTTTAAGAAATTCTGGGCTACACCTTTCTCCCATTCAGGCTTATCACTTTAAGCTTATTAAGGGCTGAATAAAAGACTTACCAGCTTGACTTAATATCCCTTTGTGAGATGTTTGAGTTTCTTTTTCCTCCCCTTTCTACAATATACTCATCTTTTTCTACTGGGACAATGATTTTAGTGAATCCATTGAATATCACAATAGCAGGGCATTTTCTTCCTTTGATTAATGCAATTGCCTTCCTGATGAAGTAGTGTGTACTGCAATATATTCATTTACAGCAGTATGTGGGAAAGAAGCAGCAGGGGAAAGACTGGGCTTTTTTCTACAGGCTTTTTGTATTAAAACCCTACATTAAGAGAAAACTAGGTAATTCGCCAAATCCTGTAAAGGTCATCAGTGCTAAAGTAACTGTTGCAGAGTGAAATTCAGACCAGACTGCGTTGGATGAAATCCACAGCAATATGAGGAAAGCATCCCAACTACTTGTCAATACAGTCTCTTTGAGACTGTTCTTGGTCCAACAGTTTTGTTCAACTTCTACAAAAGACCAGCTGTTTATTTCCTCCCAGCCTAGCCTGTAGCCTGGGTCAGACATTTTTTTTTACAAGTAGAACGTTTTAGGTTCCGGTATAGAACTTTTTCCTTTTCATGAATTTTACACCAAGTCATAGAACTGTGACAGCAGTGAGAAGATGAAGCACGGGGCGCCTGGATTTGTGGAGATGACAATTTTGACATTACCCTCTAAACTGCTATCTGAACTGCTAAACATATTCTTATGAATATAAAATCTGGTCTATCCTTACTTTTAAATGCTCAGTAAGTCTCAAAATAAGGAGTCACTGCAACACATTCTTCATTGTAAATTAAAGACACTAGAGGTAAGTGGCCTCTGTATAAAATGAAAAGTTACATCTTTCAGCAAAAATCTCATTTGATATCTATATAGATGTAATGATAAAATGAATTAATTCTCTGATGATAAAAAGGACAATTATGTATTTTTTTCTATAGCATGGTTTTCCTTCCCCTAATAATTAATGTGATTTTCATGAATCACCATTTCCTACATATTAATGCGTACAGCTTAGTAGGAATTTTTGGAGTACAAGGGCTCATTCAAACAATGTTTTCAGGCCAAATGAGCTAACACATTCAGTACTTCATTGCTCATTTGGATATCTCAAATATTACTGTCTAGGTTAAGTCATAGTAGGTACTTAAGAGTTAATGGTCAAAGAACCATTTTCTTTGATTTTCCTTAGCATCTGCCAGCCATATTTACACCTAGGGACACTTCCTCAGCATGTGAGGAATAATCAGCCTCTTTATATAAAGTTGTTCTGATTTTTTTTTTTTTTCTTTTTCCATGCAACTACTCCTAATCTTTTGCTAATATCTTCATTTACTACTGAGCTAGACTTTTAGAAGGTGAACCAATCCTTCTATGCTCTGACCCTCCTTTTACATCTCTCTGACTGGGGACTGAAATCAAATTCCACCTGGAAGGAATGGCTGCAGCTGTGCTCCATCTCAGTAGCCATAGCCATAGCTGAAAACTTCTGTAACTGAAAAGTTGCTGGTGAACTTCCCAAATAAGACAAGTGGATATTATTCAGTACCTCAATCTGTCATCCAGAAATTCTAACTAATTCTAATTCTAAATTCTAGCAGGATGCTAGTCTGATGCTGAGTTTATCTTATGAAAAGGGTTATTATTTATTGATTTTAAAAGATATTTTTATGTTGATTCCACCTTATACATGAATTTAGCTGCCTTTAGTCCTAAATTTCCATTCATTCCTCACATTTTAGTTTTTATTGCCTCTCTTTGTTGTTCTCAACAGGCCCAGGGTTTTGTTTCTGTTCCCTGTCTGGATGACTGATCAAGTACACCTGATATTTTTGCTTTCAAATTCAGGATGTATCATCAGTGTGTGTTCAATGAAGTGGCTTCGAAGTTGTCTTTACATAAACACTAAAGATTATAAATTTCAGCTATGGGACCAGAGTAAAACAAATACAATAGATTCATGAGAAGGATTGGAATAAATTTATTTTTAAATGAATATTCATAGTCACTTTTTTCACTGTTTAACTGGTTACTCTAAACAAAACAAAAAAATGGGATGACTAAGAACCAGACTGAAAAAAGTAAAATATTACAGCTCCAAAGTGAAAATTTACCAGCATTAGATGCCATATAGCATAAATTTAGCCTTCTACTGGAAAAATAGTACTTTGAGGCACTCACTTGAACAGAAAAAAAAACCAAACTTGACAAGTTTGACAATATTTTTGATGTGCACCTCCAGCACATCCTGGTTTTCACTGCATTTGATTCTGCAGCTATATGTTTGCTTTTCATATGATTGTACCCAAGTAAATATAATTTTAGCAACAACATCAACAAATCCTTAATGCAGCTTCAAAAATATTTTAAAGGGAGGGCTAGTTTTTGCATTGAAATAACACCATCTGCTCAGCTGTAAAAAACAAGTGTGAGCTGCAGAAAGGGTATGCCTCACAAGGCATCCTGATTCAAACAAGAGCAGAACTAGACCTGTTAAATGTCAGTAAAAGATTAAGTTTTATTAGACCTTGTAAAACAAGGGGCTTGTTTTAACAAGAAACTTGTAAAACAAGAAACTTGTTAGGTTCAGATGACTACAAAAAATCTCAGCTCTGAAGAGATTCAAATATTGAAACTAAAAGTAAGCCTCTCCCACGAAGCAATGTTCATAGAGAGAAGTATATTTTATTAGAGCAACTAATATAGCTAGAGAATGACAAGCTTTTAGGCATATTTTCTCTGCCAACTTCTGCATCCTTCTCTCTCTCTGGGAAGCTGTAGAAACTTTTTTGTATCAGAGGAAAATTGTATTTAAGAATCTCGTACTTTTTAAAAACTTGGTGAAAATAAAATGAAAATGATGAGACTGCTGCATGGCCGTAAAATACTAAAAAATGAAATGAAGGGAAAATTTTGAAAAGTGTGAGTATGTTTATACTCATTGATTCAACCTAAAAATTTGACAACAAACCAGCACTCTATGTCTTAAAGACAGATGTCCTCCATAGAGCAAGAGATTAGGAACAGTTTTGTTCTAAGGAGGACAGCAGAAAACATTGAGTCACTTTTCTCTGCCATACAAACTTAGCAAGTTGATACTTGTTCCTTCTATGTGAAAAAGACTAAATACCCTGTAGATTTTTTTTTTCTGAAAAGATAATCATGTTAGATTTGAAAAGTAGACTTGTAACTTTTAATCTGTCTGCTGTTGAATGAGCTTTTCTTAGCAGGAGAAAGGCTGCTAAAATCACAAGAATGAACATCTTTCCAGAACCCAGAAAGGATTGTGTAAATCCCAACTGTTCCTCTATCTGATTATGTCATGTTGTTTCAAAAGGGGAAAATACAACAATAAAGGAACAGCCAAGAAATATCCAAAACTGAAAAGTATTAACATAGTAAGCAGTTGATCAAGTCAGATTAAAATGGTCCAGTTTTTAGTCTACCACAAGAGTCCACAACAGGATGCACTGCCTGGATGGCAAGATGGTTTCTCCTGTTGAATGCAACAATCTTGGTATCTTTCTGGGTTATTCTGCCTTTGTATCCCTTCGGGGTAAGCCAACGACTTTTCCAACCATTTAAGAAAGGTATTTTCCTTTGTGGATACAGAGAATAGTTTGAATCTACTCCCTGGTTAGCATTAATTTGGAAATTCAGTTAATATTTTATTCATAATTCTTCCATCTCCTCTGATATTAAAACTAATCCTAACATAAGCCATTGTAGTATTTTTCTGCCTTATTCACACAAGTTCTGTTATGAGCTTTTATTACCCTTTTGTTTCTATATCATGAAAACTATGGCATGCCTGTTGAAGCTGCCTCAGACTCACAAAGGTAAAGTTTTTGTGAGGCTGCTGACTTATAGATTCAAGTGGATGGGGTAAATGCCCTCTCCCCACCCAGCCAGGGTATTTAAATGCCTTCCTTATGTTGTCACAGAAGCCAAGTCATCCTATTCATTCCACGCACAACTCCAAGCCAGAGTGGGAAGCAAAGCCAGGCAGAAGCTAAGTGGAAGGGGATCTGCGCTGTGGGAGCAGAGCATGTCTCTCAAACAGCAATGGTTGCATGATTGAGACTCCAGGGAAGGCTCCTGTTCCCCAGAGTTGCACCCCTTTGCATTGGGAAAGGAAATTTGGCTCTACTAGAAGGTCATTCCCTAAATGCTAGTGTTAGCAGAATTCATGCTCAACAGCAAGTCATCTGATTTCCACATTTCCCCTCTGCAAACAGGCTGGGTTACTTGGGCTCTTATCACTGGAACTTTCAACACTGAGTACTTTCACTGAATCTTGAGGGAAAAAAAAAAAAAAAAAGGAGATGCAATCTTTTTTTTACAGGCAGTGAACTTTTCTGTAGGCCTTCCAGAGGTCCCCACATTTCTGCCAAAAGACTGATGGTTCAAGCAGACCTCTCTACGCTGCCTCCCACAAGAGCCGGGATTCGAAATTGTTCTCATCGCTGTCCAAAGTAACATTTAACTCCTGCCTTCGGCATTTTCATATGAGCTCTTAACTCAGGTGTAGCACTATGCTAATGAGGTATCAGACAGCTAGGGTGTCTGAGAGTTTTTGATAATGAATTTGCAGAAAATATAGATGTTAAAGATTAGTTTCATTTAAAAAGTCCTGCTAGATTTTAGTTTTGCAGTGAAAAAAGAGACTATACATCTGATGAATTAACACATAATACTGTTACATACCCATATCTGTTCAGACTTGCTGTTGTATTGACAACCAACGGAGCAATTCAGGTCATGAAAGTGATCATGCTGGTGTTGCTAAGAATCTGATAGTTTTACAATGATCCTCATAATTTCAAAGAAAATAGTTTCACACTTGAAAGCAAAAAAAATAATTTTTAGGTGAGAAAGAGTAACAGATGCACTAGTACATTAACTGCTACTGCAAATGACATATAAGCCTGCTTAGTTTAAGAAAGAGCTTTGGACTTATTTCAGGGATCAAAGTTTCTGTGATACTGAATAGAATTTGTGCTAATTTTTATTCTACAGTCTGCTAAAAACACATTAGCAGATTATTTTCTATTCCAGTAGACAAACTATAAAATATTTGGGTGCCCAAAAACTACAGATCTATTATCCAGCATTGATATGTTGCACCATGCCTCATTATCCCAAAATATTGTAAAATATTTAATCAGGTATAAATATCTTAATTCTTGACTCACTAGCTTAAGCTTTGTGAAAACAAACGCTAGCCAGGCTCAATAATTTTTGTTAGACATTACCCCTGTTTAGCTGGTGAAGTGCTAACATGCTTCCAACTAGAAATAAATAAACTGTAAGCACAATTTTGGCCGAATATACAGAGCAAAAACTATTAATATGGATCAAAAGCAAAATGGCATGGGAGAGTTCACTTTTGACTCCTAAACAGTATTACTGTTTTGTTCTAATATAGTTGTTATTGTAGCCACCATATTAAACCAGCATATGAGTCCAGGTTGAAAAAAACATGCTTTTCAATTTGGGACATGCCCCTTTTTAATTTTTTGATGGAAGAAACTATTTATGCAAACTAAGCATTGCATTAAGTCTTGTTTTGGGAACATAGGAGTACATTTGTGAAAGCATAATTGATTTGATAGTTTGATCATTTTTCACTGTGGTTTCAAAATACTGTGTGCAATTCTGAGAAAAAAAAAAATGAGAATTTTATCATTGATATCATAAATTAAATTCTATGTTTATGGAAATCCATAGTTGAAACAGTCACATTTACACTACCACATGTAGAAAAGAAACATATCATACTTTTGATATAGATGTTTGAGAAATCAGTTCTACTATATTGACACACTCCTCCTTTTGGGACATTATGTTCTGGTTATTGATTTTGGTTACCACTGTGCACTGACAATTCATAGCTGAAACAAATTTTCAGGAATTTTCTGGCTTTGATCAGTCTCAAGTAATAGCAGGTTGGATTAAAAGGAAAATTTTGTACATTTGTTTTCCATTCAGCTATGCACCACTACTCAAGGCAATTGGAGATTAGCACTGACTATATAAACCTGATAACTTTAGACTTTTATGCCCTCTTCTAAGCAAGTAACTGTCTTTTAAGTCTTGTGAGTAGTGATGTTCCTGCTGACTTACTAGGGGCCTCATGGGTCCTTGCCACTTTGATGCACAATTCAAATGTTCATTGCACTCGATTGTTTTACATAAAATTTTGTGAAACAGAAATAACATTGCTCAGATTATTCTCCAAACAGTTAATTTAAATAAAAACCCCTCCATTTACCTAGCTCAAGATCAGCATCATTATGTAGAGAGGGCTTAATGACGTTTAATTTGTGCTAGCTCTGAACAACTCTGGATGTTTCTGGAACCAGGGGATATTCCATGGAAACCCATTCCATACCAAACATTGTCAGGCCAGGAAGCAAATTTTGTTTTGGAAGAACAGTGGTCAAAATAGCCTTTGGAGGGCTGCCGTATCATGCAAAAGATGATCAGACTCACAACATCCTTTGGGATATAATTTCCATTTCTTTCTTCAATACTACAACAATTACGGAATATTGCAAGCCAGATAATACTCTTTGATGCACATTATTTAGTCATTATCCTGACAGCCATAAAAAAAATTGTTTAGCAGTTAAACTGGACAAATACAAAATGCCTCCATTTAGGAAATCAACTAAAACATTGCACAGACAAAGAAAACAAGAAACCTGGGCCCTTTGTTCTAAGCCCATCAATATTCAGAAATTAGAGGCAGCAGGGTGGCAAGAACAGGCTGCTCAAGCAGAGAGGAATATGGGAATCACTGGGCTTGTTCTCATGTTTTCTCTTAAAACAGGACTATTTTGCAGGTGCTTACAAAGCCCAGCTTTGGCAAAGGTGCCTGGATAACAACTGCCTGAGGTAACATGAGTGTTCACAGAGCTTGCAAATGGCAGGCACAGAAATGACTGTGGAGGAAACACAAAGGAGGAAAGGAAGTATAAAAGAATCAATATCTGTAACTGTGGGGAGAAAGAGGAGGTACCAGAGCAGCAGTCAAAACCTGATTTGATGCTGTCACCCCACCAGCAGCGCCTCATCTCTGCCTACCTCAGGCAGCTTTAGGATCACCGACTGTATGTTGAAAAACCACTCCTTCCATGCACAATGGATTTAATGAAAAAAGAAAATAAAAATTAGAAATCTTCTAGGAACACTTATAGGGAAAACAGAATTTATCTTCCTAGTAAGCATCTGAAAACATGAATTCAATTCAAATATCTTTGGAAGCACATTCTTCTCTTGAGTGCTACTTTATTTCTCATTAGCAATCAAATTATTGGCAGAAGCTCAGCAAACTGTCCATCCTGATTATTTATCTATTCCTTCTGGAGCCCTTCTGATCATATTAAAATAAAGAGAAAACATTAATTAAAATATGATGAGATCAGCAGCCTCTCAAAAATGTAATAGACAAGAAATTAACCGAAATTTTTCAGGATGCATTTTTTATGTATGTAGAATTTAAAAATATGACAAAACACGAGGAATGTAGAAGTAAGATCACAGTAATGCCTAAATGGTTGTCAACTCCAAATATTCAAAGAGCCCGAGAGTTCTTGGATTTGGGAATTTAAAGGAAAAAATTAAAGTGAGTGCATTTATTGTAACCATATACACAGATGCATTTCAACATACTCAGGTATCTAGACATTTTTTCTCTTCAACCTTGAAGCTGAAAACACATTAAAAAAGAATAAAACAGCAATTCCCACAAGATCAAGAGAATCTAGGTGTGAAAATCAGAAACTATTGAGAAACATGTAATACTACCAGGAGACCTCTCAACTGTTTTAAACACCGCTCAAAAACTCAAACATTTTCTTCTAATTCTTTTCTGTCTCCATTAGAATAAAATGCTTCAAAAGGGAGATTCAAAAAATGTCATTAATTTTATAAAGCTCCTCTATTTCTTCATTTGAATATGGCACATTTCTAGAGAGATTTACTCTAGTCTTCCTTATTTTACTGGCTCCCTGGAGGGGTTCAGAGATGGTTAATTGAAGCATTTCATCAAGCTTGCGTAGTGAAGCAATATTATTTTAACATTTTGACATAAGCTATCTAATTAATACAAAGTGAAGTTGATGAAATTAATCCAGTGACTCACGAAATATATCTTTTGAAAACTGCCTTCAATTTAACAGTAAGAATTAAACATGCTTGAATTGAAATCAAAACAAAACAGGAACAATTTNGCTTTAAGAAAAATCACCTACAAATATTTCTATGCTCTGTAGTTTCCCAACTGTAACAGCTAAAAGTATTGAAACCCATGACATGGAAAGTTGGAAAAATGAGCAGAAGAAGGCAGGAAGTTTCCAAATGTGATTAGCCACTGGGAGCAGAAACATTCTCCTTTGGTAGCAGCTCTGTCATCAGGAACATCTAGGTCTGTATCCCACTGTCAAGTTAACATCCAACTTGAGGTTATAGAAACCACCACGAAGACAGCAAATGGGATACTTGCCACCCTTTTCTGCAAAATAATCAATTACTCTTTCAATTAAAGGCAAACCTAAAACTCTGTCTTGCATTTTTGTTTTTGCATACTCAGACAACCTGTGGGGGGAGGTTCGGGGGTTGAGAAGGGGGACTTGCTTCGTTTTTCACCACTGAGTGATCTAAAATCATCTGTACCTGAAGATTTTATGAGTGCATGCAACCATCTTTGCTGAACAGCTGATGAATTATTATGCTGATCAGTATTTTACAGTGTTGTGGTAATAAAGTTTGAAACATAGATGGTTTGTCCAATGTATTGGAACTACTAGGTCATCAGATGAGCTCAAAATATTAATTTTATGATAGTATGTTCAATTAGACTTACTTGATGTTATTTCTACCAGAACTTCTGCAAAAATATCTGAGAAAAAGATAAAATGAAAGTGTTCTGACATTTCTTGAGAAACCAATGTCAACATAAGTTGCTGTGCAATACGTGATAGAATGCAGATTTAATCTTTTCCCTTCCTGGTATTTTAAACCATTCACCAGTTCTGTCAGTTAGTATATTTTTATTTTTGATCCATATGGGCTTATGAAATGCACCCACATAATTCATTTAGAGAATTGACTGTCAATTATTTCTACCTCTGGCACGTGACTCTGTAGCATGATAAAAAGCTTCAATTACTTGTCAGGTGGACAGGACATAAACTATATGTATATGTATAGTGCCCTCAAATGACATGGAGAGTTCAGAGATGTTGTGTTTTCATCACCTTCAACCTCTGCAAAGGCTAAAGATACCAAAGCTTTTAATGATCAACAGAAAATTAAAGTGAAAAGTGTTCCTGAAATAACCAGAAAAAAATCCCAAATGGATAGTACCGAATATACTTTTTTTTTTCTTTTACAAAACTCTTTCTATTTTGAAATGTTTAAGTACAGGTAAGGGATATGTAGATCTATAGTTCTAAATGTTCTATATTCAAAACTAAAGATTCTGCTGAAGTAAATGAGTTAGAGGGTTCTACAGGCAGAAATCTCAGCAGAATACCAAGAGAGAATGCAGAAATGGCCACAGGTTGTTGCCACAGGAAGACACGCAAGACTGTTTTCCTAAATAATTTCTGATAAAGGATAACTTTAAGGCTAAAATTCCCTAGTTACATTTAATAATGTTTACTACTATTCATTTTGAGAAAATTCATCTTGAAGATATTATACCTGTTCTATGCACTCAGAAAATTTCAATTTTCCCTTCTTTGAATCATTATTATTTTGATTTTCTCCAGTTTCATTTTCTCTTTAAACTCCTTCTCCTGGTGTCCTATGATGTCTGAGTCACCTTTATGCATCATTTTATGTTAGCTTTCTTTGCCCTATTTGGCTTTGCATCAGATTCTCACAGCATCAGATATCTCACTATGACCTTTAAGGCAATGAAGAATTCTACCAAACTGTTTTAACTAAATAAAATACTATGTATTTATATGGTATGGAACTATCTAATTTTCTACTGCTTAAACCTTACCCTATAGTAGTTGTTTCTATATCTTTGGGTTCTTTTTCTAAAACTGACATTCTCTGAAGTGCCAGAGGATCCATTAGATTTCTTGCTAATCAGTAGACAGAAGGCTCTTACAAGTATCAGTGTTTTTAAGGTTTATTCCTGACAGACTTCAGAACTGGAAAATATATGCCATTTCATTTCAGCTTTATACCTAACCATGATATGTACCCAGTATGATTGCAGACTAGAGGAAGAATCAATTGGTCATGTTCCTGTCACCGGTGTTACAAGAAACAATTATAGCAAAGACTTAACTGTCCTATATCACTTGACTGGCCTACTTGGCTTCCAGTAAGCTTGGAGCTGTGCAAGAGGTCAAGCAGTAATTGGAAAACCTTCTTCCATACTTTATATTTTTCTGCTTTAGTATTATGTACATGGGTAAAGAATGAGTAAGTTAAATCCAGGAAGACAGAATTAATTAATTCAATGAAATTCTATTTTCATCATAGCCAAGTTTTACTACTTGGTATCCACGGTGTAGATTAAATCCTGACTCCAAACACTATGGTGTTCAAGTGAGCCTCCTGTAGCTGTCAGGTACAGAGATAAACTCTGAGAATTGTTTTTCAGTGAGTGAAATTACTGAAAGAATTATTGACAATGATTTATTCAAATAGTTATAAATACCTATCTGTATTCTGTGTAATATGAATCAACATGTGGAGGACAGCACAAATATGCATGCCAGTTTATGATCAAAGTGGAGTCAGAGGCCTGAGAAAGGCTGAAATCTCATGCTAAAAATCTACAGGTAAATAAGTACTAGACCTTCCCCAGGAAATCCTTTCAGCATTTACCCATGCTTCATGTTTGCTGGTGCATCTTAGTAGTTTAAAAGTCTGTTCTTGCTTTTCCCAAATCATTTGTCCTTTCTTCATGCCATCAGACTTTCCAGACTCATGATTTCTTTCCATCTCCTGATGGCCATTATCTATCCAGATTGATGCCTTCCTATCTGTTTTGTGTCTGTCTCAAAGTGATGAAGTGATCAAGGTACTCCAGCTGAGATTTTCCAAAAGCTGTATAAGGAAAGGATTATTTACTGTCCTATAGATATACTTCTGTGTATAAATCCCTCTATGGGATCTGCTTGTTGCTGCAACACAATATTGCAGCATACAATATTGTCGGTTTATGTTTAAATATGATTTGCTATTACATAGGGGGGGGTTTCTGCTGTTTAGCTAGGTACTCCCAATCCTGCATGAGCAGGCATTGGATCTTCTACTGGTTGAACTTTGTTTTCTTTTAGTCTCTGGTTTGACAAACTCATTTTTGAGATTATCTTTCAGTAGCCATTTCCAGACTGGATGCATCTACAAATGCAATTAGTACAGTCTCTATTCTTCCATCCTGGTAATTAATGAAATATTACCCTCTGGACAATCTCACTTGCACATCTTTCTATTCTGGTACACTGCTACTTTGTCAGGAAGGTTTGTCCAGTCACTGGATCCATGCTGTAGTGCTTCCATCTAAACATCATTTCCACAGATTGCTTCTGAGATTTACCACATGTGACTTGTTGTTTTCTGTTCCAGATTGAACATTACTCACTTAATTGCTTTCCTTCTACATTTTCAGACTTTACCTGAAATATTTTTATAGAGGTCAAAATTAGTATGATTATATTTTCAAGTCACACACTTCTACTTTTCTGTCCTTTCGAAAGACAACTCCACTCTTCAATTTTCTTTATTTTCCTTATTGTTACAGAATATTCAAAGAATGCTATGATCACTGACATTTCATTAGCCAACTCTTAATAATCTGGAACATGTTTTAGCACATCCATCATGACAGAACACAAATACCTCAGGCTCTCAATTTTAGTTTGCTATCTGAAGGACAACACTAGTTGTTCAAATTATACGTTTTTACATTAATATTTCACTATTAATTTAGTAAATCATGTCTCTGGTATAATGGTTAAATAATTTTAATCTTATACCTAGATTGCCTAGTCCTACAATTTTCCTCATTCTTCCTTCGATATCTTTGCCTGTCATGAAATCATCACTTGTTTCTGGATGATATGTCTCTGAAACACCACACTTAAATATTCTCATGCAGGGACAGTGTTTTTCTATCATTCCTTTTGTACTATACTTTCTTATGAATAGTACAGCAGTTTAAAATGCTTTAAAAATACCTAATTTCCATGCAAATTGCCTACAATATTGTTTACACACAGGATGCAATTCTCACCGTCTGATTGATAGAAAGCCAGTAGCAAATCTCATTTCAATTTGTCAACTATTTTGCTATTTGGAATGATCTGACTGCTGGCTAAGAACATCTTCTGCATCCGTACTTTGGAGACAGGTAATGATCACAGACTTACTCACACAACAGCCTGTCACCCAGGAGGATTCAGAAAATATTGCAGAGAGCATGATTTGAATAGCATTTGCATTTTTGGATTGTTTGATCCACCACAATGAAAGGAATATGGCAACTGTTTAGGAATCTCACTCCAGGAATAAATAACATAATATATGAAAAAAACACAAGAACTCTGTGTTTTGTTGAGCAAACACATGGAAATTTTGAAAAATCTAGTATCATGCATTAAGAAGGATATTCTAAAGAATAGAAATTTAATTCTATAATCTTTTGTTTCCTTGCATGAGTCAAAGGCAGTACGGCAGGTGTTAAGAGACAATGAAAATTAAGTACTGAAACAATAGTCACAAGTTGTTTTGAAATATCATATAAAATTATTTAGAAATAATCATGTTGACTTGTGTGTGTACTGCCATAATCTTAAAGAGAGGCACCATCAGAGAGTCCATAGATATAAAATGGTAATGAAAACAAACCTGTCCCCTGGGACTTAGCACTTTTTGGGCAACCTTGCAAAGGATGGGTGAGTGCTACATAAAAGAGTATGCATACAATAGCAGCTTTCATTTCCATATCAGTTTTGTTTTCATTAAATAAAACTTGTTCCCAAACCAGCAAGACAGCACCACTTCCTCCTACCTCCCTGCAAAACAATAATAATGATAGTTATAATAATAACAACAACAACAACAACAACAATAATACAACCAAATGAGTAGATCAAAGTTTCTAGTTTCTAGAAACCTATAGGAGTCAGTGGCTTGCATGAAGAAGAAAAAGTATTGGTCATTATGACCTCAGAGAAATAACAGTAAGAACACAAAGTCCTGGGTCGTCAGAGAGAAGGGCCAAGGGCAGCCAAATTTGAGTCGAGATGGAGTTGGGGTGGTCCAAGTACCGTAGGTAATCCACAGTGTCACAAGAACATTGATACTAGAAGTCAGCTGATACCATTGGAAATCTCATGGAAAGGGAAGCCTGTTCAGTAACATAGCTTCCTACCGCATTAAAAAAATAAAGTTTCAATGTCAGTGATGGCATAGGAAGACAACATGTTTTGGTTTTTTACCAATATTTCCTGGACCATCCAATTAGCCAGGTTCAGAAATTTTGATATTAGGTACTTCTTTATAGAAGAGAACTTTATTCTTTTTCAGTGCTTTTGCACAGAATCATAGAGGATATATTCTTTTAAAAACTAATTTTCTCACAAAGTTTGAAACATTTTGAGGGCTTCCAGAAGCTCTGTACTGCCTAGACACCATAAAAAACCAACAGCATATGTTAAGGATGAAGAAATATTTAATTTTCTTTGGATTTTGATGTGTTCCCCATGTGGGATGTAGGGCACTATGGGACATTGATTGCGTTGGTGGGGGCTGTAGTGATGACTAGCCCTAATTATTTCAGAAAAATTCCCACATCTTTTATCCAGAAAAGAAAAGGGAGAGTAATCACATACTAGGCCCAAATCTAATTGGATCTTAAACATGGAATAGGCAAAAAATATGTCTTTTAATTCATGGCTAACCCATGCTGTTTATAGGTCCTTTGTTTCTATTACAAAACTTTAGCACCTCCTGTTGTGATGTCTATTACTACAGTTGGTTTCCTCAATGAATCTCCAGGCACCACACAGTATGATAAACTTCTTGGGCTGTGGTTTTTCATTGGGGCTGCTGATGGAGAAATTCCAGCAGCTCCCTTCTGAGGGTTTTTCATGAAAGAAAAATGATTGCCTTGTTGAGGGAAAAAAGCAAGCAACTATTTAGAAAAGTATGTTCTTGTATGCCAGTCCAGCAGAGCCTAAGGCAGGAGGGAAGAAGATGGCCAAACCACTTTTCAGAAGCCTTTATGTATCATACATTGTGTTACAATGTGTATTAATGCAAATTATTACTTCTAATTATTCTACATTGCCTTCAACAGGGAAGATAAAGCAAAATTTTGTTTTATTCAGCTCAGTATTCTACCACTAAAGATTTGTGTTTCATGACTATAATGTAAATAAATATTTCTTCGGTATTTCTATAAATGAAGAAAAAACAGAAAAAAATTCCCTTTAAAAATAAAAAGCATGCAACTACTGGTGGAATATAAAGTACAGAAAAGAGAAGGAATGAACTTTTAACACCGAAGAATGTGTGAGTATAAGTTTGTGGATATAACTGGCCATCTTGAGTTGTTGGAAATGTGAGAATTAAAAAGTGAGTGCCATGTCTTTTCAGGGTGGGGAATGTTGTGTGAATGGTTACCACTTCCCTGGTAAGGAGGTGGAGTAGCTTTGCCCATCACTTTCTGATTTGCCCTGCACAAGCTAGGTTAACATGGAGGTAGAGCTGCCCTCAGTCAGGTGACCTTTAACACGACTTATGGTCCTTGAGCTTGGGAAACACAGCCAATGAGAAAGAGTCGAACATGAAACTTTGGTGATGGGGTTGCTGACAAAACTGCTTTTATTTTCATGCTTAAACCTAGCCTTTTGCTTCACATTTTCACAAGGCCAATGCACCTAAGAGAAATTTTTTTTTCCCCCAGGATGTTACCTTTCCAACACAGTGGCTGGAAGGTTATGTCCTGATTTTATGTCATGCACAGATTATCAATTTTCAAAATTCAGCTTCAAAATATTAAAAAGGGACTTGTCACAGAGTTTCATAACAAATACTTATATGTAGTCATATGACTTATTGTGTACTAGCCTGAAGGAAAAGCTCTTTCCTTGGTCCACAGTTAGACTAAGAATTATCTGGCATTCCTTATGCATGTGAAAATTATTTAGGAAGAAACTTTGAAGTATCTGAGCCATAGGATCACACTGTATAAAACACCCACATTATTATTATTAAACTATTTGCACTAGGAAATGTTATGCTGTAACTCAAGGAACTTCATATCTTTCCTGAAGTTATATTACCATCCTAATAGATCTGATCACTTTTCTTCTGCTCTACCATTCTATTGGGCTTTAATTAAGACTTTTGGAAAATAAAAGTGCTGTATATACATTTTGGAAAAGATACAAAATCAATCCATGTAAGATATAAGAGAAATCTTATTGCTGTTTGGTTGTTTTTTGGTTTTTTTTCTGCAGAAAGGTGAACTGACTGTTTTTTATTTTCCTGGCATTTTCAGGTAGGAATACATGAAATTTGGAAAGGAAGACTGTGAAGTTATGTTTGGTGTTTGGTTTGTTTGGTTGATTTTTTTTTGTCTGAGATAACATTGAAATGCTCCGAGTGTTTTATAATGCATGTGCCAGAAAGATTCACTGAATTACTAATAACCTGGTGGGTTAGTGATTCTGAAGGCAGACTTGCTTTAAAGCAGAGGCTGTGACTGACTTACTCAACACTCAGAATGAAATGAGAGGAGAACATTTCTAAGCAAAAGTAAATCCCTTCCACTTTACACAAAATGAAGTTAAAAGCCTATTAAAAATGTAAAGACTTCATCTTGAAGGGATCTAAGGCTATAGAGGAGATTCTTGTGATTGGTCTTTTCTCAGAAAGACCATGTAGAAAGTGATGCTTACACACAAGATTTGTAAGGGAGGATGCTGAACAAAGGACACAAAATTCACCCTCTCTGCATAAATGTCAAATGGTAATAGCTGACAAAATAAATTAAATGTAACATCGACACCTATAGACTCATAGGTAAGACAAGGTGACCTGTGCTGTGACATGAATAAATAGCTGAAACAAAGTACATTTCCTGTCCCAGAAATGTCACCTTGTCTGGCACACTGCTGGCCCCAGTCCTGAAGTGACTTCTGCTGAAGTGCCCTGTCATTGTTACACTATACATTTTTGGAGTAGAAGGTTTGGGTACAAAGTCTTTCACCACCAAATACCCATTAGTCTGTACAGAAGTGCCTATAAAATCTGAGTGGTGTGACAGCCATCTGGGAAGCACATTCAGGAACTAACATCCTGGGAATTCACAAAAGGAAAAATAATAATTAAAAGTGAAGAATAGGACAGACCAATTTTCACTGGGAAATTTTGCTCATAAATTCCCATTTCTCAACTTCTCTTGGTAAAAATAAAGATGACTCAGGAAGATTCTTCCTGAACTTAAGATCATTCTCTCTCTTTTATATCCTCTAGAGAGAAATTTATTTGTTTTTTCTTGGATTTATTTTACTTTTTAGTAGTTAGCCTGGATTATATATATATAATCTGCATCAGTTAAGGAAGAGAGAAGGAATGATGTGCATTTAAAGGACAAAAATGCAGCAAGCAAAGGAGCTCAGATATTTAATGGATATCTGGATATCTTCCAATATAATGCAATAGATTTTAGCATCATCTGGCTTGCTCATCCTCTTTCCAGTAGATTTGTATCCTGTGTCTTTTTTTCTTCTAAGTTCCTGGATTTCAGTTAATCATAAATTCCATTATAGACAATGCAAATTATGTATTCCTATATATTACTCTAATTTTAAAATGCTATATAAGATTTATCTAGCAAAATTATGGAAATTGTGTTTTCCCTGCTGTAAAATATAGCAAAAGATTTATTAAACACATTATTCCAAACAATAAGGAAAAGAACATTTGGAAAAGCTTGAAAAACATTGTATTTAAAAGAAAAATATATTTTAAAAAGTAGACATTCCTATCCATCCCTATCCCCGCAAATATTTATCTTTCCTCTACTGCAGTCCAAGCATTTCACCTTTTGACTTCAGCACTGAACTAGATTGCCCATGCCAGCCATGCAGAGTGGTTTTATAACTCTGTGTGTCCTTACACTGCCAAAGTCATGGGTGTGTATGTTTGTGTGTGTGTATAGCACTTATATAAATAGTTTTTCTATTTTATCCCTAATCTCTTTTAAGCCTAATCAGGATAATCTTAAATTCTGACATTTTTATCTAGGAATCTCTTTAGATGACCATGGAGCTGAAACATGCAAATAAAATAGAAGCTGGAGTTGCAGAATCAATACACAAGAAAAATGTATATTGGGAATATTATACATATTGTATATTCTCAATTCCATTAGAGAAACATGCTGCAAGTGAAAGTCAAAGATTTTTCTTCTTGTTATGTGTGGATTATTATGAAAAGCTTTCATTTAAAAAACAACAACAAAAAAATCCCCACAACAAAACAATAAAAGCAAAAAACCCTTCAGATTATTCTCGAGGCAAAAATGTGTTGGCTGCCATTCTTACCATGATTGTGATGGATGTGAGCTGGTAGTAACTGAGCAGAGGTACAACTGAATGGGTTGTGGAAGATCTTTGGTGCATGTGTGCAGCTGTGTATTTGCTATGACCCTGACACTGTTTTGAAATTGAAGTTACTTGCTGTGAGCAGAGAGCTGACCAACTTCTTATCAGGCAGCTTTGTGGTAGAGGATGATTCAGAATCCATGACAGCATCAGTGAAGAGGTTCAGCTCCAAGTGGAAACAGCTGAGGACAGGGAACACCTCACATCCCCTTGCACCTCTGTGCCTGTCCCTCTGGCACCAGTGCAGGCTTCACCAGGTGTTTTGCTGAAACCAGTGGGACCCATCTGCTGCAAACCCAAGAGGAGACATTTCATGTGCCCACAGGCTTTTCCATCCATACCCTGCTGACAGCCTGGGAAAGCTTATGAGCCACCTCTGAGCTCAACAATGAGGGTTTTTCAGTGCACAAACACTCAATATTATTTCAGAATTTTATACAAAGATGAAAAAAAGGGACAGCTTATTAGAAAACACCTTTATAATTACCTGTGTACTTACATGCATATGTAAGTAAGTATGCTTATATGTATGTGTATGTATGTACAGAGATATAATTATTATTCATATGTCACATCTCTGCCTTAACTGGAGATGACAAAGAAAGTTTCCAGTACATCAGACAGCTGTGTGAGACTACATAATCCAAATTACTTTCCACAGCTTTCATCTCAGTGACCCAGAACAGCCCACTGGGTGGAATCACTACCAAGATGCATGATCAGATATTTTTCCAGTGGAAAAATTCAATACCATGCTTCTCTTCCAATGCATCATGATCCATTAATCTCACTTAGCAGCTACGTTATTACCTGTAAGTATTTGTTGAGGCAGTTTAAAGGACTAGATAAAACAATGAAGTAATATTTCCTATAAAAAAATAAGAAAAAATATTTAAAAAAAAAGAAGAAAGCAAAATTTCCCTTCACCAGTAAGTTCAATAAAGAAAAATATGGAGTAGAGCTTGCCATAATTTGGCAAGCTTGAAAGATGACTTGAAATCCACAGAACACTACATAATTCTTGCAACCTTATGAGAAACAAAGCTACAGAATCAGCAACAAACCCTACAAATATAAAAACAAGATCAAAATTATAGATTTCCAAGCATTTTACCTATATTTAAAAGCAAGCAAGCACATACATCTGAAAAGGGGTTCACTGTGCTGTGCCACTTTTAAAGGCCCAGAAACTGCTCCTCAAAAGATACCTGGGAAAAAGAATTGAGATTCCTTAAAAGATAAAAAAACACATGCTGGAGCATTCAGGTGAAGTTCCAATGGTTGTCATCCAGCTCTGAAGATGGGGAAGCTTCTGCTCTTGCCTGTCAAGAGGCAGGTTTTGGCCTGCAGGAAGGGTCTGTGCAAACCCTGCAACCCTGCTATATCCAATGCCAAGTAATTTCTGTGTCTGACACTGATGTATTATAATAAAATTAATTAGAAAATTAAGATAAAGTAAAAATTTTCCTTTCTCCACTTCTTTCCTGATAATTAGAGATATTATCACTTAATTACAACTATTAGCAATTTATTAGCACATATTCTGTTATCAAACTGTGCCTTCCGGGAGTATATTGTCTTTTTCTTCCTTTCTTTTTCTACTTTTCCCCCTCAATAAAACAGTGACTCTTGCCTTGGTTTGGTTACTGAAATGCTAAATTATTTTACTTCGTTTTTCAGGAAGATGTAGAAAATATGTCATCATTAGTTACCTTCCAAGAATACCAAATGTTTCATTTTCACTTGGAAACAGACCTCGAATTGCATAAATATAAAGAAATACTTTCCCTTCCTCCTATGAAACAAATATTTGATATCTATATTGTTTTGTTTGCTTTCTTCTTTCATGTCTTTCTAATTCTAAAGTAAATATCAGTCAGATTCGCTTGCCACTGATATAACAACAGTGTTATTAATATAAAAATGGTCCCTTAATTCATTTACAGCATGCCAGAGGAAAAAACTGACAAAAACCCCAGTACATTCCCCACTAAGACCCACAAAGAAGTAAACAAATAGATCTTGTGCTGATGAAATAATCCATAACATGCTAAAACCTGCTTCAGGCTAAAACAAATCCACATTTCATTAACAGTCTGCTAATCAATGGATGATATCAATAAATAACAATTTATCCTGGTCATAGCAAAAGAATGAACAGAAAACCCACCTTGTTGAAATGCGAGCTATACTAACAAAATCTTGAAAAGGAGCTCCTGGGCCTGCCTTATTTCTAACATTATTCTGTATTTTCCATAGCCTTCCTCTCAAGATATGGGGTGGATTGCAGTTTTGCTCCAATTGTGAAAAATGCAGGCAAGGGCTGAGCTGCACCATTACTGATACTCTTAATTTCTGCTGCTGTTACTGGAACCATCGAGGCTTGTGTGGGCCCTTTTGCCTACAGCTGGCACTGAGAGGGAGCCAGGTCTGTAATCTGGTGGAGCTCTGGGATCTGCTGAAGTGACCTGCTGAATTCCAATGAAGGGAAGAGGCTGAGGGCAGAGAGGTCACCCCAAAGCAGTCAGAACTCTCCCACCTGCATGGGCAGCCCCAGTGGGGAAGTGGCACCCTTTTCCTGCCACCCTGTGTGCCTGATTGTGGTGGAAAGTGATGGATATCCCTGTGTATTGCTAACAAATAATGGTACCGAAATCTAAATGTAAGTTGTAATAAATACATATGTGAAAGAACATGGATTTGGTGTCTTCCTCTTTAAAGTACTTGAGACATGTTAAAGCATTCAGAAGGCAAGGTATAATTTTCTGTAGGAAACGCACTTTATCTGGGGGGGGAAAAAATTATGAAAGTGTATACTTTTCAGTGAAAGCACATCTGTCTGATCTGGAGTGCATTTCAAGCCAACTTGCTTTCACACTGAGAAAGAAAATCTCTACCTTTCACATGCTTCTGATGTGAATTGGCAATTTTTTTCTCTTAGTAGTTTTTAGCAAAGTGGAATTTGGCAGTGAAAGAATGTCATGTATCTGCCAAGAGGCAAGGTACTGAAGAAAAGGAAAAACCTCTTAAAGAGCTTTAGAGCTTATTTACAACTCATAATGATAAGACCTTTCCCCTAGAGGTCCCCAGAGAATCCCTCAGTGATAATGCAGAAGTCCAGTAGAACAAAATAACAACATTTCAGGCAAAGTGAAATAATAACTGATTTTTGTCTTGAGTTCCCCACTGTATGACTTACACTACAAAACATTTCAATTAAATAAAGGAATAATATAAAGACATCTAGAGAAAAAAATATTCTTTGATCTTTCAAGAAATCATGTTCCAAGGGAGTAATAGACCTTCAAATACAGTGGTTAAATTTTTCCTTTCATACTTCTGGTTTATGTAGAAGACTTGCTTACTCCATTCTGTAATTTTCTTCCTCTTAACTTCTTCATAAAACCCCCAAATAAACAAACAATTCCCTCCCCCCAAAAAAAAGTTTTCAGAGTTTTCAGCAGTGTAACTTTCAGTGAGTTACCAGAAGTTGTAGTTTACTTGTATTAGGGTGAGGAGANTTTTTACTGAAGAACATTTTTAACAGCACATCAAGATATGCAGTTCTGTAAGGCTAAATATAAATATCTACCCATGACAACAAGTTTAAAGGTCCTCATTTTTAGCAGAATAAGTTTTTTCTCCATTTTGTGGTTGTTGCTTGATATCTTCTAGATGCTGAAGCACCTGGTTTGCTAGAGGGAGCTGAGGAAAACAAAAGTATGACAGAGCACCCAGAAAATGAAGGAATTGATAATTACTTTTTAAAATCCCAAATGACTGAAATGAAAACTGCTTTGCAGTATTTGAGGTGAAAGAAAATACAGTAGAAGTGGACAAATGCCACAAAGGGTTGAAAATGGTGCTCAGCTTCACATACAGGATTATCCATTAAATGACAGTACATACAGTACATAACATATATGTTATATACAGAACTTTGCATAAAGTCCTTCATGATTAAAGAATGCCATCCTGTATCTGCAGATGACAGATAAAGAGAGATCATAGAAATATATTTCATTTTTGTTACTTCCAGGTATGAATGTAACTATAATTATTTACTGATATTAGCACGGTTTTAACGTTTCAAAATAAAAGAAATAAAAGTTAGGGGCCCATTCTAAGCAAACAAAGAATGCGAGCAAATGATAAGGTTGTAAATACTATAGTAAGTATATACTATAGTAATTATATGCTCTAATTCCTTTAAAGGACATGTCAGATATACTAAATACAGCTCAAGTCCTTGCAAACTGTAGAGATGAGAAGACAGCTCAATAACCAGTAACTCAGAACTTAAAATTTTACTGTCTGTGCTCCCTCTCACTGCCTATGTGCCAGTTGTGGATATTGATGAGGGAGCAGTTCCCAAAGCTCCCATATTTTTACAGTTATGTAGGAGCAGTTTGTATTGCTCCCACTCCTTCTGTGGAAGGCTGTATGGCAGTGTAGGAAGCCCATGCAGTGGCACACATTGGAATGGAGCTCAGAAGTAACTGTGGTTATGCCTTTAGAGCAGAGATTTTTTCCTGCACTGTAATGACCCAGCCCAGTGGTGGGCTGCCAGGTCCAGGATTAGACCACTACGAGGAGCTGAAGGAGCTTTTTAAGCATGGAAATCCTCAGCAGTGCTAAACCAAACAAGGTAATGTTGAGTGAGAAGCAGCGCATACAAACCCTTCCCACTCTCCAGAAGAGAGTGTTCCCATACACATTCTCCTTCATAACTCATCTTAAAGCCCCTTCTCTTGCTCCAAGGCTGCAGTTAACCCTTTGGGTGCTAGGAATGAAATTGCTTTTGCTCACATACCAGTTTTTCATTTCACTTAAATAAAAGTGCCTTGGACTTAAAGGAAAAATATGTTTTGAAGAAAGCTTCCACAAGGTAATTACCTACAATAACTATGAGCACTGAATGCTTAATATGAAAGAACATATGTATTAATGTTATGTATGTAATGTTATGTTATCAACATAACGTTGATTTTTCTAAAAATGTTTGAAGCATTTCTTTGGCTGTAATATATGGGAGTAATTAGACATTAACATAAAAATAAAATTGAGTAAGATATTTAATTACAAACTATTAAGGTCTGCATGTTTTTTTAAGCACAAGAAATGTTACTCACTAGCAGAACTAAAACTTTGGTGTCACATTGTATTTCACCATTCTGCATTGGCAGTTTGCATCAATGACAAGGAATGAAGAGTACTCTCCCTCTGCACAAAACTTTCATCTGCACTTATTGAGGGTCTTTTGCAGACATCTTAAATTCTTTTAGGTGTATTTCAGTTTTATATATATAGCTGACTGAAAAACACTAAGCTGGAGCAAATAGTGTCTGTACATATTCTCCTGAGTCAGAATTGAAGCCCTCTTTCTCTACTGGATTCATCTTGTTCGAGAGACAACTTCCAGGGTGGAAGATACATTTTTCCTCTTGCAGGGCAGCAGGAAGATTTGAACATACTGAGTAGTCATAACAAAACTGGGGTGCCAGGCATTGCAGGCTGCTTTCCAAGTGAGGAAGAAGAACTCTCTGAAGCTTGGACATAGTGCAGGATTGCTACCTACGAACAGGAGATTACAGCTGCCCTGGAGAAATGGCAGCTGTGTGTGCTGCTTTTCACTAACAATCTGCACTATGGGAAATCCACACATATCAACAACCCGTAGTAAAATAGACCTGGCAGCTAGAAAAGTTGCCTAGTGGTGAAAAAGAGGAAAACTTTGGATGGAAACAAGCAGAGATACCTCCAAGGGAGGGAAGAAAGTGAAGTTTTTTCAGAAATGGGAAGACTGAGATTGAGACTAACGAGAATTTGAAGGAAAATATACCCTACCTACCTAGGAGCAATATGTTTTAAAGCAGGTGTCATCTCTTTGAAATTCCCTCCACCTCACATGGCTTTTATGGGATGTTCTGGTTGATTGTTACCAAGAATTTCTATAATCCTTAATTCAGATGATGCAAACCATCACAGAACCATTTGTATTTCTTCAATTAGTGAAAATCTTCCACAACAGCCAGAAGATGTTCCACACTGGATGTTGCAGGGTGTGTTTCTGTATTTATCAGTAATGAGGGAACATTATTTAATTTATGTTTTTCCCCTCTCTCTGATGTAGGCTGGGTAGCTTGTGGAAAATATAATAATAAGGGAAAAAATAGATAGGTATGCTCATGGAAGCTGGAAAAGATATAAATGAACTTTACTGAATTCAGTGGCATAAAGATAATTACTAGGTAATCTTTTCTCCATCTGTCTGCTCAGAAAATCATACACAGCCCCACTGCCTTTATCCTCCCAAGCAGTGGAATATGTTACTTGGAAACAGTCATTCACACAAAAATAACCTTTCCATGCCTGTCACCAGAACNAAAAAAAAAAAAAAAAAAAAAGCCCTGAGGTGCTATCCTTCATCTACTTTTAAGCAGCATTCTATAAACCAAAATGTATATTTTCTGTGTGAAATCCTTGAGGGGAAAATATTTCCAGTCTTATTTACAGTTTAGAAAATATAGGGGTTTCAAATTTGGGTCTATTTAATTTTCTGTTTTAAAATTGAAGTATTAGTGCTTGTCTGCAAGAACATATGAACATTAATAGTAAATGAGAACTCTATAAATTGCCATGATTAGAACTAAACCCAACAAACAAGTGCAGGTGGGCTGCTTTTTTTCGTGGATAATGAAAATTTGAGTTGTGTTTTGAGTTTGAAGCAAGTATATTGACCCAAATCTGTGCCATCCATCTGTTTGATGCCAAATGGAGTTTGAAATTGTTCTTTCTACCAATGTTTGCCATACTTTTGAATGCTAAATTCCACTACAGAAAATTGAAACCAGCTGTGCCTTCTTTCATCTCACCCATATGCTCTAAAATCTTTGCCAAATAAATGCCGTAGCTTTTCCTGGTAGGACGTCTTCTTTCCTGTTGTTCTTTTGAGCAATGAAACTGCTATCAGAGCTGGAATTTGGATGCCATCAGTGACTGGATTAACATGAAGAGGAATTATCTCCATAGCTGGGGAGGTAGCTGTTTGGCACTGCAGGAGCAGCATGGCCTTGATCAGTGAAAGTACATGGGGTGAATGGAAGGGCAACACATGAAACACGTGGCAGCATCAGCACAGCTGTCTTTTGTCTACACAGCTAGCCAGGTTTCTCAGCAGATTTGGAACCTGAGGAAGGCCAAGTGGTTGCTCAGAGAGCTTGTGCTGTATCCATGTTCTGTGGGTGTTCAAGACCCAGCTGGATAAAGTCCTGATTAACCTGATCTGATCTCAAAGATGATTCTGCTTTGAGCAGGAGATGGGACTACAGGCCTCTTGGTGTCCCTCTTAACCTGAGTTACCTGGTGATTCTGTGATCTGGGATGGATCTGAAGCCGTGCTTGGGGTATTTTCCTTGCAACAATAATAGACAAGATTTTGATGCGGCCAGAATAGCCCATTGATAACCATTTTCCTGTCTTTCCTGGCACAAAACATCCATAACTTCAGAAACAACTATGGTCTATTTTACTGTTAAGCCGTTGTCTTAATTTAGGGTAAATTTGGGAGGAGACCTGAAAAAGGGATTCCTCCAGAAAGCAAACCCAAATGGTCCCTCCCCCAGTCAGTCTGGGAAAACTTCCTCGGAGAAAAGTGGAAAAAAACCACCCTATTTATTTAACAAACAAAATACCCACAGGCACAAAGAATGAATACTATGAAACAATAAAACTTCACTCCAAAGAGAGATGGCAGAGCTGAGGAAGTCCTTGCCGTGGGTGTAGCTCAGCTCACTCAGTCTTGTGTCAGTCCCAGTCCCTCTGAAAGTCCAGGCCCAGTGGGCCGCAGGTGCGAGCCCTCGGTGCTCCTCTGGGTTTTCAGTCCAGAGCAGATTTAAACAGTCCCAAGAAAGAAAAAAAAAAATGGTCCAGGATACTTCTCTGCCTCAGCTAGCTAAAACTAACTAACTAAGAGCACAGGAGATCTCTGCCCCACCACTGTCCGTGCCTCAGACAAACACCGCCGGAGCAGGAATGCAGAGGAGTCAGGGCTGTGTTCTCAAAACAAACTGCGCTGCTTCTTTCTCCCCCTTTGCTCCCAGAACCAGGTTTAAAGGTACAGAACTCAATATACAGCACAAATAGAACAGACAATTGGGGATACAAGCACCTTAAAGTCATCCTAGGATAGATGTGCTCTATGTAGAAAAGCTAAGACCATGTTCACAATGGAACAGACAGTACATGAAGCATGGTCATGGAGCAGAAAAATACCTAGATGTCTTAGTTTTTACTGCTATTTTCTTATCGGTATTGGAGCCTATCATGGGGTCTGTGAAGAAAGTATTTCTACTGAAATTGTGCTCTGAATTAGGAAGAAACTAAAGGCTGAATATCTGAACAGCACTAGGTTCTAGGATACAAAGAGAACAATCTTAAAAACGTTTCAATTCCAGAAGATTTTGAATGGTTTGGTTTTTCTTTCTATCAAGCGTTACAGGAAAGTTCCCATCATGATAAGGAATCCAATACGCTTGAACAAGTTAACAGGAGTTTCAGGCTGGGAAAACTGAAGGCCAGCAGACCACGTCCTGGTCAGTATATGGCAGATTCTGTGTCATTCCCAGCCCTTCCAAAGCAGCTTGGTGCCACAGTTCCTTGAATTCTGAAGGGCCTTTCTCATCTGTTAACTGAACTGAATGTTTTCCTGCAGGTAGAAGCAGAAGCTCTGTCAGTTCAACCTAAATATGTCTGTTCCGTTACTAATAACATATCCTGTATCTCACAAATTAAAATGAAAGTGAATTTACAACTAATATTGACAAATTTTCACCAGCAGGTTAACTTCTGTCATTTGTTCTCTGAAGGCAATGAAAAAATATCCTGTCAGCATTTTTTTTTATTTAGAAGAGCACCTTATGCGCTTCTGTAGAGGTGAGTTAATGCTCAGCTAGGTAGCATGAGTCTGTGTAATGGCTCTCTTACTACAGCTTACTTTAGTCTTTATAGGAAAAATAGTGCTACATGGGTTTTGAAGGGAACATCAAGTACAAGAAATTTTTATGGAATTAGGTAATGGAATTATGTCACCTACCTTTATGAACTCATTTTCTTTTCAGAGGATAAATATTTTTTCTGCTGTTGCCCTGCTGCAATATGATATCCTTTGATGATAATAGGATTTTTCATGTAGTCAGACTATGTGCTAATTGAGTGTATACAGTGAGCATTCTGCACCCACCAGAGTAGAAGGGAAGCAGGATGAATAGTATCTAGTGGCAAGGCTTCTTTGAGGAGACAAAGTTTTTGTAACTAAAACTTCACGAAGCTCATAATAAGGAGACATGCCAATTGGTTTAAGTGCAAATTATTGGAAAAAAAACTTGTGCCATAATGACCAGGCTAAAGTGCCATGCTTTACAATTTGTTTTGACTGTGCCCCAAAGGACAAAATAAATGAAGCTCAGAATAAATTAATTTAGAAGAAAATGTTAAATTGAATGTAGGGCACATTGGCTAGTTTTTGTGCTAAGAAAAAGGGAATTAAAAGTCTGGGCTCCTTTTCACAATAAGATACTTTTCCCAAGCCATTTAAATAAAGATTTTACTAAGGTTATTTTTACAGCATTATATTTCACACCTCTCAGTGGTTTGGTACGTCCAGTTATATCATCTGTGGATTATAAAATTTTCAACACTAGTGCAGGTGGCAAAATCAAATCTTGAAACTATTTGGACAACAATTCACATATTTTTAAAGTTGTAGCATTGTTGGCTGTAATCAGATGTTATTGATGAAAATAAGTTTAAGCCAAATAATGTTTTAAAGAAACAGTAGAAATAAGTTGGATACTATGGTTTTAGCATAGACACTTCCATTTCCCCAGTTCAAATCTTCTTTTCAGAACATGCAAGAATTAAACGTAATGTTCTCTACATTTTGAATAATGGAAAATCCAAGGTTTTTCTGAGACCCCTCTCACAAGTAACACCATAATCTGTAAATAAGTTATCCTCTCACAGAACTGCTATGTGCTTTCATAAGAGAATGTTGAGTACTTTCCTGGAAAGCTTTTTAGGCACCAGATCAGAACAGAAGACACAATTGGCTCTTTGTAGCTGACTTTATTACTCATTTACTACTTCCTCATTATGTTTACAGGATTATATCTGCTTCTTTTCATTCATATTATTTTATTATTTTTATTTGACAAATAGGGCAATTTCTCTCTTTCTTTTCAATGTCAATCTTATTTGTGTTGTTTGTTTCTGCTTCTCCCTTCTCCCTGTGACTTGTTAGCAGTGGCCAACATTCCTTGCCTTCATCAAGCAGATTTGTTTTCTTGCTTCATCTGTCTCTGTATTTCAGAATTTGAGTTGTTTTTCTTTTTCCTGGTTTTCTTCACAAGAGTGGAGCAGTGATTACTGTTCACTGGAGGACAGTACTGTGGGCTTCTTTGCTCTGCTGATTACCTGAAGGACTCATTTGGTACCAATGACCTGCAGCCACTCACCTGAAGCTGCAGAAGTTCAAGGAAAGCACATATTAAATCCTTTTTGCCAGTGGGATTTTCTTCATTCATTTTGAAAAATCTAAAACCCTATCCAAGGAAGTAACTGGCCATGTAGGCCAAAATAACATACAGACACAGAACTACTCATAGATTTGGGCTGTTGCTGTACACAAATATTCTCCCATGGCACTAAAAATAATCTTTGGATTTTCTTCCCAAAGAAATCTTAATTGAGAAGTAAAACCAGAAGACCTGCTACCAGATTTTTTGTTCATTGTCTCCAGTACAAGTCATGTTGTAGCCAAAAACTCCTGTAGAAAGACAGAAAAAAAAGAGTCCAGATGTGTGTCAGAGTTTCCCCACATCAGAGAAGATAATGTTCATTCTCATAATTCAAATCTTTAAGTAAAACTGCTTCTCAGACATGCTTCTTTTGTGTCCTCTTTCAAATCTGCTATCCATATGTATAGAAGCGCAATACCAGATGAACAAGTGAAAATACTGTTGAAAGTTTGACCACCCATATGCAAAAATTTTACAAAAAAAAGACTAGCTGTGTCCTGATAGTCCTCATCTCTCAGTTATTTAAATGCTTATAAATTAACCCTATATTCCAAAACCAGAGTTCTCTTTAGGAGAAGTTTTATAACCAGTCAACACTCAGGACACAGCTCTTATATTTGCAATGTGAGAGGATCAATGTCATTGTTTGACATTCTTCAGTTGTGTCACAGTAGTTTAGACATAAGGGTTAAATGATAAAAGAAAGTGAAACAGTTGTTTAGTTTAATTTGTGGCATGCTGGCAAGACTTGGGATTGCATTTATCATTTCAAGCCCAATATTACTGTGTTATATGCCAAAAGTAACCCCACAAGTTCTGAAATAACAGAAGCCTGGCTTGCTAGGCTTTTGTGCCCTGGGGCTCACAGCAGTGTCTGATTGTCTAAGTGTGAGGTAAAGATGAAGCCAACACTAACAGTGTCTATTCACCTATTTTCAGAACAGTCTGAGGAATTTGCTGGAAATTGGTGCCTTGCTTTACAGATGGCAAACTGTAAAGAGACCAGTAAGCCGAAATATAAGGACTAACAGTAAGAGTAGACTCACATAAAGACATTTTCTCTCAGAATTGAGTCTAAAAAGCTGCAAGAGTTGCTAGTGCCATTATCTAAACCAAAAAAAAAAAAATAGAGTGAGAAGCGGTAGTGAGGGCTTTTGAATTACAGTGGCTTTTCAAAACTGAACTAAGTTTAAGCACATTTAACTTCCCATAAATGATTTTCAATATTCATGTCAAAAATTTCTTCTTTTTCTTTTTATGTCTGTCCCTCTATAGTCTATGCATTTATCCATATACCTAGATAACACCAAGAAAAGTATCTAAAGGATTGAGTAAAATTCTGCTTTTATATCAGCTGTAGTCATGGAATAGATGAGGATCTTTGCAGTTTACCTGACTGACAGAAAATCTCGTGGCTTCCACCAACCAACCAGAAGAGATTTGTTTGTCCAGTTTGCTTTGACTACGAAATTTAACTATTTTTTCTTTGATGTTTTCCCCAAAATCTCACCTGTACATGGTGATGTTTATCACTGAATTCAGCCCAAACAGGAACGCAAAATCTTTAGACCTGAACTGTATTTGTAGCCAGCTAAGTATAAGGTAGCAATTGCTATAGTTGTCCCAGATAACCCTTTAAAATCCTTTTCTTCTTAATTAAGCCATTTAAAAACAGAAGGAATTAATATGTCACAGAAATGTACCACAGCTTGATACCTGACTGTGAGATTTGCTTTCAGACTAGATGCAATCAGCTTGAGACAGCCTGAGTCTTATAAGCATATAGGATTGAAAGGGATTTCTCTGTATTAAATTAATAGTATGAAAGCTATTATCAGTAGTTGAAACCAAAACCAAACTTTCTGGCCAGCCACGAGATGAAGTTAGAAAATAAGAAACAATGAAACCCAAGCAAATCAGCCATGTTCTCTTTAAAGTCAATGGACAATTTGTCATTGGCCTTGGAAGGAATGGGATCTCTCCCAAATTCTTCACTTCTTGCACTTGAAAAAGGAAGCTGAAATTCATGCTGACATTTTCCCACTCCTAATCTCATTTCCTCATTTTCCTCTCTCTCCCTCAAACCTAATTCTCCAGGGACCTTCAGAACAAAGTAGCAAGTATGAGTGGAGGGCTACAGAAAGGATGTGATAAGGCACATGCAAGACCACTTAAGTTTTGCTGCATCAATGTGCTGTGCTTACAGCTTACAAAACTTTGCTTTACTTTAGTCTAGACTGTGTCTGATATAGATCCAGGTATTTTATAAGCAAACAATATCATCCTCTGACTGGCTGCTTGAGTGGGTAATTTTCACCTCAGTGGTAAAAATGAGAAGATATTTTGGTACCACTGAAAGCACTGGGGGGCAGTGTGATATAGAGAAGCCAATATACATTGGCACATCTGCTCTGCCATCTGCCCACGGTGTCACTTCCAGGAGGGACTCCTGACTTAATCTGGCAGCTCTGCTGTACTTCCTTGGAGGGGTGAGTGTATGAGACTGTTCTCTGCCTTTTCTGGGAGGATGGGGCACTGTAAAATAAACTACAATGTAATGTTAAGAGAGTCTGAGAGTCTAAAAGGTTTGACTTACCATGAGTGTGCCATGTGTTACACAAACAACAGAGGTGGCTGCTTGTTTCTCTGTAGGCCCATATGAACTGTGAGAACAAAAGCATTCGTCTCTATGCTTGGGTCTGTGTGTCTGGAAAGAAAAGCAAATACTTTCTCTTATTTCTGAAGTGTACTTCTTCCTGACAGCAAAGAAGAGTGGTATGAATTGTTATCAGCTGTTGCATGTTTTCTACTTGGGTTCTGTTTGTTTGTTTGTTTTCATTTTATTATTTCTTATCTTTTACAAAAGCAAGCAAGCAAACTAATCAATTTTATAACATCAGCTAATCTGGAAAGCAAACAAAAGGGCTGCACACACAGGGGAAACAATTGACAAACAAAACATTTCCCACTATGTGCTTGTGTAAGTTATTGATTATTCTTTTTGACATCAGAGGGAACTGCTATTCTTGTTGGCCTTTTAGTTCAGACAATTCTGTCCTGTAGGACTACAATGGAATTTCTACATTATTCAGAGAAATAATGTAAACCTGGTTTTTTGAGCAACCAGAATGTCTAATGCTGAGGTTTTAATTCTGTAATTGAAAGCAGTCATTCATAAGCATGTTCTTTACAAACTTTTATCTGAAAAGAGAACTTTGAAGGGATTACAGTATTATAGCAAAAAATTACCACATTGATTTTCTGGTTCAAGAGCAGGAGAGCTGTTACTGCTTTAATGATGGAATGAAGGCTACACCATTTCTAATGGTGTTGAAGGGTAAATTCCACTCAGGTATATTAGAAGAAATTCTCATCTTGGGACTGCCTACATGACCTTAGGTATTATGCAATGTCTCAGTTAACTTCTATATGAAAGGCACTACAGTTACAGTTTCAAAGAACTCTTTCATGTGGTGCATTGTGTCTAGTCTTCAGTCAAAGGTCATACCTTGTCAGCCACTTTTTCTCTACAGTGTATCCAAAATAATTCTGAAAGCAAGAGCTGCCATCTCCTCTGTTTCATGCCCAATAGCCCTGATGTTATTAACTCGTTTACAGCATCCAGAGCTACACCTATATTTTCCAACAAACAGATAAACCTGGGAAGGGAAGAAAGGGCTGAGAGCAAAACTTTACTCAAAAAAGAACAATCATTACTCCACAAGGCTTTCCTGGTGTATATAAGGCTTTCCTAACTAAGCCAGCAATGCAATGAAAGTGAACAAGCCTCTTTTTTTCAATTTTTTGCTTTTGAGCGCTTCTATGCAGAATTAACACAAAACAAAACTGAGAAGCCTAAGAAAATTGCCTATTTCGCTATGACATTATCACTATCTCTGTGATAAACCTATAAGGAACACGTTCCAACTTGACTCATGCAAAATAGACATTTTGGAGGGTCTTGATTTTATAGTCAGGCCATACTCCTACTTTGAATCAGATTTCCACACATAATTTTAATTGTCTTTTGCTATTTAAATATCCTTTATATAACTGTACATAAGTATATAAAGATAGAATGTGTTGTCATATACATGCTGCATGTGCCAGAAAACAGGCTTCATATGGAAATGCATATGGGGTTAAACAAGGATACTGTCATCCTCTGTCTTTTCTGGAGGAAACACCTGAAAGAATAATCTGTGATGAAGTCCATATTCTGTAAGATGCTTAGCAAGGATAGAGGGAGGTTGTAGCCATCAGAGAGAGGTATTGACATTAGTGGCTGACTTCATGTTTCTGAATAATACCCACCAAATGAGAAAAGAGCTACAGCAAACACTAATTAAATGTGTGTTCTCTCTCTCTGTCAGACTAATTAGCACACATAGAGGTTAAGCCCTAAAGAATAAAATGTGCAGCTTTGAGAGTACAAGAGAAAAATACAATGAAAAAATCCAAATCACTCTTATTAGAAAATGTATTTGCTTCTGTTCACTCTGGGTTGATGATTCAGCCTTCTTTCTTTTTCAGCAAACACAAAATCTGCAAGTAAAACTCATAGTCACAGGTTTGCTTTATTTTCTCTAAGAAATGCAAAGGAACATGCAAGAAACACATGCCACTTCACCAAGCTCAGTTGAAAGAATGTCATTCAGATAGTCTGAGAAAGATTGCCTCTAAATTGCAAAGAAAATAAGGGTTTTTTTCAGACAATAGACCAATGCCTGGGATTCGGACAATGTGACTAGTATTCAGAGGGCAACACTAAAGTAGTATCTTGAGACACTTCAGATCTTTAGCTCTCAATTTCATTTTGTAAAGCCTCTTCAGATGAGAGCAACAAGACTATTAAAAGTAGTTATTGTTATTCTGTGTTATTTTCCAAGATTCAAGCTGGGGAGAAAATTCTAATCCTATCTATAGGATTTTTAAGACTGAACTTCCATAGCCTCTGCATGCATGTTTTTATAATCTGTACTGATAGACTTCAAATCATCTCATTATCTTTCATATCATGTACACACAAGTAACTTATTACTTCCCCACCATCAATCTTTGTCATCTTTATGTCTTTACATCTATCAGGTTCCTTCTCTAAATGGAAAACAAGGTCTACACCCTTATATATTTTTATTTGCATTCAACAATGATACAGCATACAGAGTAAAAAGTGGTATGTTTTTCAAGTTGATTCCTTTAGGATATTATAAAGCACACATTTTAAGAAGATATTAAGTGACACTAAATGCTAATAATGTCAATTATTTCCTCTGAGGACACACACGTAATTACTGAACTTTAACCAAGATTCTCTTCTGTTGAGGAAACTTTTGTTAAAGTAGGCAACCGTAGGCAAAGTGTAGGACTACATGAAGGTACATATAGGGAAAATTAGGAGTTAGGACCCCACTCGGCATCTTCCCTTGTGGTCTGCCTTTACACATTTTCAGTCTTGCTGTGCCTGGGCTCTTGGCCTCTCCATTGTCTGATTTTCAGGTCCACTGACTCTGTTGTTCTAACTGTTGACCTAAGCCATTTGCCTTCACTTTGCTCAACAGGACCAAGTAAGTTGGATGGCGCAAAGGTCTTCTTGCAAAATGTAGGATTCCAGAGCTGGCAAGGTGTCTAAGAGTAATTGAATCCTAGATAGCTAGATAGCTGTCCAAATCCATTTTCACTGTTTCCTTTCAACAAAGGGGATAGGACCTGGCTGTTGATTTAGATATTTTAAGAAGATATTTTCAGTATCTTCTGCACGCTTTGGTGTTTGTGGGTAGCCTAGAGACCACAGGCAACAGTACTGTGGAGTGAGATGAAAACTCTATCTAGCAGTCATGGTTAAGAGGATGACCATTTGCAGCTATATCTAAAACTTATGCCTCCGCATAGAAATTTACTTTTCAAATAAAAGTTTTAGGTGTAAGAATGACAGTGATATTAGACATGGTTGTCCCAGATCTATCACATTGGCTCTATTCAGAGTGTCTTTGAAGAGATAAGCTACTGATTTCTATGTAGCCTGTGAAGGCAGGTTAAGTCATCCATGTTTGCATATATACCAAAGTGATATACAGAGAGCTATAACTGGAGATAGACCTGGATAGTCTCCAAACCCATCCTTATTTCCCATCACAGCCACTGAGTGGATATGAAAGAGACAAATAGCATTCACTGGAGAATCATATTACAAATGACATTACTGTTGTGTATTGTTTTCTAAGATATGAAACTGATCACAAATTTCGTTTGAAGGTACACATTGACATGGACATGTTCACTGGAGATTATATTAATAAATAGGCATGACATTGTTACTTAAAAGAACATGTGCTACACAGTCAGATCATATAAACCTCACTGGAAGTCTAAAGAGATGTATTAGGAAGTTGTGTTATGTATGCTGAGTTAAGTCCAGTAGAGCTGAAAGAAGAATCTGCAACTTTTGCTTTGGATCTCCAGAGTTTCATCTATTGGCAGAAACATCTTTTCTTGTTAATCAGATTTTAATCACAGTTACTGGCAAGGGCAATTTCATTCCAGCAGAGGTTAGTAAGCACACATACCACTATGTGTCACACTGTCATAGCACAAATGATGAAGAAGAGTATGGAGAGGATGATGAGCCACATTTTTGTCAGCTGGATACTATTGTTATGAAAGCAAATAACCAAATGAAATCCTTGGAAAGGGATTTGCTTACTAGTATACTTTTAACACCAGAGTACAGTGTTTTTAAAACCTCTTGGAAATTTTAAAAAAGCATGTTTTTCTTTGTTTATTGGGAAAGATTGGTTCATGTTGGCCCCTAAATTCCATAATTTTTCAGCTTTGGAATGTTTTTTTCTAATCTGATTTGATCTTTACCTTGTTTCTTATTTCCCTCTTGTTTTCCTCTCTGACTTCCCTCCTGTGTTCTCTCCTCTCTTAGAGGAAATGAAGGAATTACAGGGTTCAGCCACTTAAGAAGCATGCAGAGAAGTGAAGATGTAAAATGAAATTACTATTTTGGCAGCCAGGGCAGCCATATTTCTAGACATGTATTATCTAAACATATCTGCTGGGATTCTGAATTAAATGGTACACTAGAAATACATGATCAGAATAAAGATCCCAAACATCCCATATTGCTACCCCCTTACCCTGGCACATTGAAGGTTAGGCACCAAAACTACTGCTGTTCCCTTTTTTCCATTAAATCTGAACATGAAGCACTGGACTTGGTGTCAAAATGATTCCACAATGGAATTTGTTGACCAGTTGCACCATGTGCCCAGAGATCACAGCACCACCTGACAGTACTACTGAGTTTGACCCTGCATGGGAGGGACTGCAAAACTTGTTTCATGGTGGCTATTTCCACATAGGAGTGGATGAATTGGCAGGGAAATCTCTCTGAAGAACTCACCAAACCTACTGAGGCCACCACAGCCACAATATAAGGCTTCAGATTGTACTATTGTGAGAAATACTGTAATGAAACTCTAGGTTTCACAAGCGTCAAACATTAGTAAACAACTCACAAACTACTTTGGTGTTCCTGTTACTTCATGAAACTAAAGAATCCCAAACACCAAAATATGTACATTTTCCTCTCCACTCATAAGTTTGTATATGTGATAGTGGAGATCAGTACTTTAAACTGTTGCTCCTACATGAACAGTTTAGATAAGTATTAATATGAATCTTTTGCCCATGCATCATTTTCATCCAAATGTATGTATCAATACAGGCAGGACAAGACAGAATATTTTGGTAAATATGACCCGAGATACAAGTAAGGATCTGGAAATCTGGAAATCTGTTGACAGTGGAAAGAAAGCATTTGACAAAACAATCTCTGATGGAGTATACCTTCTTGAAAATCTGACTTCTTCCTTGTGAAATGTTAATAGTAATTTTGATTGGGGGAAAAAAAGAGAATTGATTCCTATTTATAATTCATTTAAAAAGTATTTCAACTGAAATGGAAAATGGAAATGGAAAAGAATAATTTTGATTGAGCCCAAACCAGCTTAGAACCATTTTGAGATTTATTTTTTGATTACTATGCGGTACACTACGGTGATTATGTGTGATTACCATTTAACTACATATTTATCTTGCTACACTATATTCCTCTACCCATTATTTTGGTTTTGGGCTTTTTAGTGACCTCAAAATGCCATGTGCATACTTTGAAATAACATGGTGTATATGTTTACATTAGCAAGAACAAAAGTAGCATTCCATGGATAACCATGGAGATGCCATTGTTTGCAAAATACTTCAATTTCTTCTTAGCAACAGCAATTCCTTGTGTGCTTAAAGAGTAAAGGAAGGCTCACCTGCATATGCCATGCTCTTGATGCCTCCTGAGCTTCAGTAATTTACTGACCTTTAAGAAGAACAATCGGAGTGGTAAAGCAGCAATTCATAAGCAATTACCTTTTAAGCAAGAGGCATACAAATTTCAATTAGGCAATTCAGGCATTGTTTAAACTGAAGTTGCAATTAGGTAACCTTCACTTACTTAATAAATCATCATTAATTTTAATCAGGAATACTCATTAGTTTTGTCACTAGAAAAATTAATGAAATTCTGATTCAAAATTCACATTTATCTTGATTCAGCATGCTGCAACATTGTTTCAGTGAAAATATCTCTTTCCCCTGACATCACATTAATTAAATAACCCTCTGCAACATCACAGTTCATGTATGTAGATTATTAAATGCCATGTTTTACAATTCACTCCTAAACGATGAAGAATGCTCCTATGGCATCTGGTTTTAATAGAATAGCAAAAAGTTTACATGGAATTTGATTGCATAATTCACAAGAATTTTTATAGCATTTTAATTGAGTTATTAATAAGTTTTCCCCACATTTTCTTTACTGATACTGAAAGATCTTGCTAAATATTTCATAAATAATTCTTTATGAATATTACTTCTGCAAGTTCTTTTAATGAGCCACCATCTTCTGGATGTATTTCAATATCCACATAGAACAAACTGATCACTCCCAAAAATCAGCCAGGTTCTGATTCTATTGCAGCAAGTAAATAATTTGATTACACACATAATATGAATTTAAAAGGTAAAGGTAGAAATAACTGAGTCTGACAAATCCTGAAAATTACTAGAAATCACAGCCCTGCATTACCAATAAACTTCACTACAGGAATCCTACTGTGTTCTACAACTTCTGAAGTAACCACAAAAAAGTTATTGAAATAATAAATGTATTTATGTTCCAGCTATAGGAAGGGGGTTGCATCTTAAAAAATTTTTCAGAAGTATTTATGATAACTGAAAGGCAAAAGTGACAACTTTTAGACTCTGATGTCTGCAAACCTTTAGTTGTTATTAAATCTATATCCAATATTTTCATGCTTGACTAATCAGTATTTTAATACACATTTAGTATAATATACTCCATGGGAAAAAAACCACTTCACTAACATTTTGGCTTTGATGAACCATCAATTTAATATGATGAGGTTGGAAGGGGAAGTGGTAATGACCTTAAAGGCTTAGATCAGAATAGTTGAGTACCTACACAGTCTAAGTAAACCTTAGACTTCCTGAAATTTTTGTTAGAGTGGTTTGTAACTAGCTGTCTTGCTCTGGGATGTTAACTGCATCTCTCAGAAGGTGTTATGCTTAATGATTTGAAACTGCCCTTCTTTAGCACAGTAGGAAAGACATGTAAATCTCTGTTAGAGATAATAGTTTAGATAATTACAGAAGTTTTCAGACTTGCTCTTTAATTTGACAGGCAATTTAGAGGATGAAGAAAATGTGTCACTTGTGAACCTTATCAACCAAATGCTTTTCTCTCTGTGCTTCACCACTCTTTGCTCTGCTAATTCAAGTGCAGAATGAGAATAAAAACATCTTTGCAATATGAAATTTACTGGCAAGATGTAGCAGTTCTTTTGCTCCGTGGACTTTTCAGCTTTGTGTAGAAATGCAAGACTCAGACAAAAATATATTAACCTACAATAAACATTTCACTGATAGGGATTTTTGTCTCCATCATCAGTAGAACTGAGTATTCAAAGTTTAATACATGAAGTTGTAGAAGATTCAAGAAATAATTCAGTATCTGATGAATGGAAAGGTATTAAGACCTTTATTTAGTATCTATATTTTCACAGCTTTGTTTGGAAGAGAATAGCAGATTTTTACAATTATTAAAAAGAGGAGAAGTCACTTAATGTAGACCATAAGTTATATACCTAATTAAAATTTAAGAATCATAATCGTAGCTTTGCTCTAGCTTTTGAAGTTTCATCTCAGCCATTGATTCTTAACTGGGTCCTGATAGACGATAAATTTGTCTTTTCCTGTTTATTAGAAGCTGCACTCGATATATCTGAATAAAGGACAAGAAAGATGATTGGCTACAGACATGCCAATATTTAATGTAAGGTTGATTGACATATTATTGTCTCTAATAACTGGGACTGACACTAATAACTGAGCCACAGTAAGTTATCTTGTTCTCTCTGGTTACCAAGTGAGCAAATGTGCTGATACACCTTTGTGGGTCATAGAAAAGGATGCTTGCTTCATTGATTTTTATACATAGGTTTAATTTATAATACTTTAGGCAACAGACATAGCCTTTAGATAAGATGCAGGTAGAGTGGCAGGATTATAACAACAGTGTTCTAATTACCATAGGCCCAGGTTAGTACCATTGGACACAAGATTTTTTCCACAAAGTAATATATAAGGTCCTTTTCTAAGCATCCAATTAGTAAGAAACATCACACATGTAAGATGGGCATTACAGCATGTGCTGTGAAATGTCTGTAAACAAGTGAACTGGGACTGCTTTCTCTCACAGCCAAAGCAATCTAAGAGACTGTTAGGGGTTGAAAGCCTTGAGAAATGCAGATTGTGAAACATATCTGGATGTTTCTATGTGATATAAGTGTATTTCACCTGACAAAGAGGAACATAATGCTGGTAAGTTCACTTGGGAGAGAAGAAAAAACTGTTGTACAGGAAAGAGAAGTCATAGAACCCTACCCTCTAGCAGGAAAACTCTTACCAGCCTCAGTGCCATGGGCCTGCCTGGCCACTCTGCGGTGGCAGCGAATCACCATTTTCAATTGTAAAGGAAAATTTTAGATTCTGCCTCTAAATTGCTGATAGATTAATGTGTTACAGAAATAAAGTACTTGCACCAGATAGTAGACTAGGGATTTCACACTCTCCCACTGACTTTTAGTAAGGGACAATTCTGTTCCCTTCTATACTTGAGAATATGCCCTGCAGACATGAGGTCCAGTTGCCTACTTGTGGAAAGCTGTCCTTCACAGGTCTGCCAGGGCTCTCTCAACCGCACAAACTCATTTCTCTGATTAATTTGATCCTAATATGTAGTAATGCACCCCCACACCAAGTGGGAATTTCTGTATAAGAAAAAGGGTTCAGTTTAACTCTTGACTTTTAGGAAGTTTAACTGGAAAGTTTGATGTATGTCTCTTTGTAATTGGCTCAGTGCCAGGAGAGAAGCACCTGTTGGACCTTACTTCTGTTCATCAAAGCCTTTACCCCTCCCAATTGGCAGTATTTCCAACAGGTCCCTCCTCAATCATTGGTTATAAAAAGGAACAGAAAAAAAGGACCAACAGGCATTCTTGGTGTGTTTTAGCAGGTGTAGGACCTGTCCCAATACTGTGCACGACTTAGTAAGCTGCTTTGTATTATTTCATGAATTTGATTTTTCAAGGCACTCTTGACCATGCCTGTCTTGCTGTTATTTTAGCCAAATCTGAGCAGGGCTGGACCCTCAGAACTTATGGGGGTCATTCCCATACTAATATCCAGAGTTACAGTTCCTCTTCTTTCTCCATGCCAGAGTAGATCACATCCCAAATGAATCCTAAGGATGTTATCGTTACACATACAGTAACTCTTCCAAACCTTTAGGTCACAATTCATGCACAACTCCTAGAGCTCTCATAGTGCCTCACAAACTGTCACAGCTCGAGCTCCCTGATTCCCACATAACCAATTTGTAGGCAATGTAGACCACTTTACCATCAAAGAGGTTGTAAAGAACAGCTCCTTTTTTTACTTATAATAGGAAACCGTTGTGTACTAGATGAAACCATGTGTTACCATTAGGTGTACTTCTGTAAATTGCATTTGCTTTTACACAAACATAACATGTGAAGAGGGAATCTGATCCCATTTCATCTCAGTTGAGAGCTGGGTAGCCCTCAACAATATAATAAACAAAATAAACAAGCATTTATTTTAATTGATCATTGTAGGAAAACATGAGATTGAGATGCGACCAACAACTCTGTGTGGATTATAATGATACAAATACTTTAACACTAAATGCAACAGCTGTGTGCATTACTTATCTATCCTTTATATGCACACAGCCACAAATCTTGATACACATTGATAGTTATCTTTTGGCAACAACAACAACAAAAAATCCATGTCTATGCAAAAAGGGGACAGTTCCAATAGGAAATTTCATCATTAGTAAGATGAAAAATAACAAAAAGGCATTTCTTTTCCAGGATAAACATAGATGGTTATCCTGGGCTGCAGCAGAATAGTCTCTAAGGCACCCTGTGCTTTCAGCTAATCTACATAGCCAGAGGCTAACTTCATTCACTATGACTCACAGGAAAAAAACAACAAGCAGTGTCACTTAACAGTAATGGATATTTGAAACTACTTAAGCTTTTAATTTTTTTTTTCTCGGATGTATAAAATTAATCTTCATTTATTTTCATGGGAAGTCAGGGTAATGGAAGTCAGGTTTTGAGAGATGTCACCAGGATGCAAAAAGCTGTAATTAAAAAGAGAATGCTGTATATAGTGTGGAAGTAACAACACCTCTACTGTTATTATTAATGTTGCTTTTGTTATTATTATTACTACTCTGGATCTTTGGAACTGAGTTAAAATCAGTCATTAAAATAATTTTTTTTGTCAGTGTGAATGTCTGAGTTTGCTACAGGATATTGTCAAAGAGTCAAGAGGATTTTTTTTCAGCTCTGCAGGGCATTTATTTATTTTTTTTTTCACAAGATTCAAAAGAGTACTTATTTTACAGTGAAAAACAGATATGAGAAGGTGCTATTAAAAGAGAGAAGCAGAAAGAATAACTGAGTTTAACAAATTTTAAACCTCACTGCAATCCTGCAACTCCCTGTTTGCTGGATGGCCTTTGAAGATGAAATAAATGCAACTACAGACCAAGACCTTATAAACCACAGCCTAAGCAACTGAAATATAATTCTTACAGTAACTGCGCAGTGTGCACAGCTGTCAGGAGATATAAACATGATGTAAACTGATGTGAGAGGAATGGCAGGACCTTGATAGCAAAAGCTCTTGTCAGTCAGCTGTGATTCCTCCATAACCATAGCATTTGGGTGCTAGATTGTCCAGGTGGTCCTGCTCTAGCTCTTGAATTCTCCTGTGGGAGATGGTGATCCCTGCAGAAATACATCCCTTAGTATATTGGAAAAGTCAATGTTTGAATTGCATATTCTTTCCATGATCCTGCTGGTACATCATGCATATAATCCATGGAATATAAAAATGATTATCTCATGATCCCAGTGGAAAGCCTGTCTCCACCAGTTCTTATTCTGTAATTAATTGGAAGCGGTAATCTTCGTTTCTCAAATTAGTCTGACTGTCACCCTTTTATTAGAAGACATGACAGTTTTGTTTTTATATGAAATCTTTAAATCCTAAGTTTCCCTAAAACTCTTTTCTAGTTTAAGAAATTTATATGTGATGCAGAAGGAAATGTCCTGTTGGTCACAATATGAAGCAAGTTGGCTGACATTAGTGCTCCCTTTGACCTTTATGATTGCATGCTGTACAGAAACACTTCTGGCCTCAAGGGAAAAAGCAAGACTACCAGCAGTTTTTTGGTTTTGTTTTTTTCATCTGAAGTGATGTGAGTCAGTAGAGCATATGTAGTATTCCCAGAAAGTACTGGCAGCAGAAGATCAGGCTTCCAGGAATTGTACTGCTTAGAGTACAGTCCTCCAGGTTTTCTGTTGTAAGGCCATTCCATGAAGTTAAAGGAGGAATTTCTTTAAATCATATAAAGATCAATAGGGCCAAAATATATATCAAAAAACTACATAGAGTTGAAGGCAAAATGGCCAGGTGCAGAGCCTCTGGCCAATGCTACCCTCTAAGGAAGAATGACTTAGAAAATCAAAGTTCCCGTTAATCATCACCCAGAGTCACTGTTTCAAGAAAAATAATACTTTAGCTCAGCACATCTCAACTGCAAGCACTTATTACATCATCTTCTTTGAAAAACACTTTTTGCTGGCTAATGAGAGCTTGCACTATACCCAATAACAGTTAATATAACCATATCTCTCTCCTTTATGATCTACTACAAGGTCCAGGCCTTTGAATTTTCTGGCATGGACAAGTCTAAACAAGCCACAGCATAGTTATGAGGACACTGTGACACTGAAATCTTGGCATGGGTGAAAATCAAGCTTAAACAAATTTGTCCACAGTTGTTTCTCTGCATGCCCTAAGAACCAGGGTAGGCATAGGTTATACCAAGTGTATTGATGGCTTTGCTCACTTTTAGTCAGGTCCAATATAAATGATTTGTTGTGAGGAAATGTGTTTGGTTACCTTGTCTCATGTCCATTAGCTAGGGCTCCTTCCAAAATTTCCGGTTGAACCCTTGACTCCATACTCTTTAATTTAATCCTGCTTCTCTTCAGTTTTCATCATGCTACTCTCTCATTGTATGGCATCCTCACCCATCTCTGCAACTTCCTAATTCAGATTATAAGAAAATATTATTCACTTTTTTAAATCAATCAATAGTTAATCATTACTAGAACTTCCATTAACTTGAGTGAGAGCAGGATGTCTTAGGTAGTAACCACACACCATACATGTGCAATATTCTAGGCTACCCAAAGAAATGCCTAGTCATTTGCAAATTCATCCTCCCCTTCTCTCTCCAGAATAGGCAGCATGGGTGTTGGGAAATATTTGTCATCTTTTCCTCATTAATTTGTCTGCATTAAGATGCAACAGTGACAGTTTAAAACTATACCTCATTTTTCCTCTCAAAAGAAGAATGACTTTCATCTCTGTTTTGTTAAATGAACAAAGTCTGGAAATACTATGTTAAAAAAGTAAAAATGTTTAGTTTTGGGTACCATTACTTAAAAATTCATAATTGTTCTTTATCATTCAACACACTTTCTGTCAGCAAACTCTTAGTCATATAGGATACAGCTTAGGACACCAAGCCTTTGGAATCAGTTAATTTATGAAAGATTTTTGTTTCACAAGTAACAATTATGTGTAAATCTATACTTTCTAATACATTTAACTCCCAAATAAGCTTCATTTATGGCATTGCGACTTCTCTGGAGTATAACTGGCCTTGGTTGCCAAAGAGTATAAATGTTATTTTCAAAGAAATGTTTATCAATTCTTCATGTTTCCTTTTTTCTTCATCTTTTTCAACCTTTCCTAGATTTCATGTGGTAACAGTCACTTGAGATCTACTGATTGTAATCAGAAAAAAAGAAAATTAAGCACCAAGATTTTAAAATGGGAAATTTTAAAGACTTACATTTTTCATTTCCAAAAACATATTCACACTAAAATTAACTTATAACACCCTAAAAGAAATTTTATCATAGAAGAGAAAAAATCAAATATGCTATCCAAGACAGCTTCCATATGTTTCCTTCCCATTCTTTATATAATTACTTTGCCAAGAAAAATATATAAATGCTATAATTATTTCCTTAATTTAAAAAGTAATACATTGTGGAAAATAAATTGATTGCTATCTGCAAATTTCCAACACGATTGACTAAATATATGTAAAATCTTCTAGCACAGTCCAGGTACCGGAGCTGGCATTACAGTTTTATTTAGGTTCCAATACCTACCTGCTTCTCATAAAACCAGAAATTAGTAAAGAAAAAAGCTGGTATCAGTGCAATTTCTATTTTCATCTAAATGTGATGGCATCCAATTTACCCTTCCTTTGTGCTGCAAAGTGGTATGAACTAGCATTACTGACACTGGAAATTGTGCCCTTCGTTTCTTTGCCTTTTAGGTTCTTGTCTAGTAGGAGTTAAGACATCAGGAAGAGGTTCTTCATCCCCAGGAACTCAACAGGATCCCCAGGGAAGTGGTCACAGCACCAAGACTGTCAGAGTTCAAGCAGTGTTTGGAAAATGCCCTCAGGCACGTGGTGCAATGCCTACGGTGTCCCATGCAGGCCCACAGGCTGGAATTTGAGGATCCTTCTGAGTCCTTCCCAACTCAGCATATTCCTGTCCGCCCTTCTGGGAGAGGACTGAGTGGGGAGAGTCTGTACCAGACCTGGATGGGAACAGGCTGAAGTAAAAATGACAGCCCTACTCTCAAGCAAGATTGTGATTCACACCTCTCCTTTGTCACCTTGTCTGACAAACCCGGCAGAAGTGCAGCATTGCACAGACAGGCTGCAAGTGTCACCATTTGAGCAGGTGCTCTCTATGTAAACTGAAAATACAAAGTTCACATTTGATACAACCCTCTTCTCTTCTGAGGAGCATTGCAGGCACAGTTTTGTTGTCTGTATATCTGTTTCCAGTCAGGGTCTACACAGGCAGGAACAATGGCCCTGGCCTAGGGGTCATAGCCAACACCGTAGTTCACAGCCTCCTGCAGGGAATTAAGACAAGCCCTAACCCCAAGCCTTTAAACTCTGGTGTCTAAATTCGTTGTTTTTTTTCAGTCATTTCCTTGAAGATTTTTTGTCTGGATCAGACAGAAAAGCAGGCTGTCTAGATAAATACACTATTAAATGCAGTCAATAATTTAAGTGCAAATGCTTTTTATTCCCTCTACTAAACAAGATTCTTGCCTATTATAAAAAAAAATAGAATGATTACCTAAAATTCAAATCATAAGACAAGTATTTCAGTGAGCAAGACAGCTCTGAGTGCATTTTATGTGACTATTTAATGCAGTCTTATGCTGTTCTTCCTGAGCATATGCTGAATAAAATACAAAAATGCTTTATATTCAAGGTGTTAAAATGAAATCAATTCTTAGTGCTATTGCTTGTAATAGGAGCTAAATTTTAGTTTCCTGAGATGAATGCCTCTCAAAAACCTAGTCAACCATGACTAGAAAACAAGGTCATTATTTTTGCTCTTCTAATTCTGATTTTGAATGGTACTATTACTTTCAAGCTACAGGAAACAAACCATCACATTTTGTTTCAGCTGTTGAATGGTTCAGAGGTACAAATTACCTCCCCTGCATATTTAATGAAAAAAATTTTCTTTGGTTGAAAAAAGGATAGAGGTGAATTTCAGAGATATCTAGTTTATTGATATTGACACAAACAATTTATTGTTTAACACATTAAAAAATTAATATGCATATCTATATGCAAAACGCTTTCCTTCTTAAAAATGAAAATGGGATGCCTCAAATGGAAATCCAAAAATCTTGCTGGGGAGAATTTTCCCAGAAAATTTTCTTTTCCAACATGAAAAAGGTATATTTTCTTTAAAATAATTAATTTATAGTACTAACATCCCATCAAAATTAAAACAGAAATGTTAAGCTAGAAGTCAGTCTTGATTCTTAAAGCCAAACATGACAATTCATTAAATTACTTGTGTGTAATTCAGATTTAATTTGTCACAGGTGAAGTACTTCACAGAATCATATGACTTCAGCTTGGTAAAAGTGTGACACTTGGCATGGGTTTTCCATCTCAGCTTCTTTGTGATTTAATAGAGTGGTATTGAAAGCATGTAAGTTTTTTGCAAGAAAACAGAGAACCTACTTTTTATTTCTAAACACTAGAATCTCTTATGGAGGTCAGAGGGTCTAAACTGGGGCCTAAATGAACATGATGAATTTTTTTCCTTTTTTTTTTCTTTTCTTGGATAACATATGTAAATAACCAATATTGAACTCCAAGGGGGCAGGTAAAATTTCCATTTTCATGAGTATTTATACTAGTGAGCTTAGGGTTTCAAATGTTTCCAGGTGTAATCAGGGAATAATTACCTTATGTTCTAGCACTGAGGAAATCTACAGTTTCATAGTTAGAAGCTGTAATGTTTCCAAAATACCTTTACATTTTTTTTCAGAGTTGCTGCTTTGACTGTGCCCGATCACTGTACAAAGTCATAGGGAAGCCATGTTGCAGTAATGCCAGACAGATGAAATCCTCACAGGTGGCCTAGATACACACTTCCAAATCCAGCAGCAGCCAAAGAGAGCTAGCAGGATCCTGTATCTCAAAACCTGAGATCGAAACTGGTGTGATTTTCAAAGCACCATTGACATGAAAAAGCTAAATATTGAATTATATATATCAGAAAAATTCAGAAATTACTAATAATTAAGAATAAAGCTCACATGTACCTGGTGCCAATACAAATAAGGAAAATAGACCACACTATACATATTGCTTGTGATTGCAACAATTATTACTAGATTCTGAGTTATTACTAGATTCTGAAGTCTTTGGATGACATTTTTCCTGTTGCTCTCTACTATTTTGCTGAACTTCCCTGGAATAAGAAGAATAAAATATCGGGAGAAAGCCCTTGCTTCCTAAGCTTGAAGAAAAACCTTAAGGCCATGTGTTTGTTTGTCTAATAATTGTTAAACATAGAACACTTTTCCTCTGAAAAGTGAACTAAACTTTCAAATCCAGATCTTTGTCAGTATCTTTGCACTTTAATATTAGTTTAATGTCCAAAAACTCAGCAGACCTTTTAACAAGATTGAAACCTTCTTTGCAAATTACTCCACCAAGGCAGAACTGCATTTGCCCTGTAGTGCCAGGCTCCTGACAGAATCACAGAATCAGCTAAATTGGAAAAGACCTTTGAGATCATGAAGTTCAACCTAACAACCCCATGTCAACTAGACCATGGCACTGAGTGCCACATCCAGTCTTATACACCTCCAGAAATAAAAGTTTCAAGACTTTGTCAGTTGGAGAGGTCAAATATGCAGTGCACACAGCTGCAAGGACAGATTTTTAGGGGATGCATGTCCTTCAATTTCAGTGAGAATTGTGAGCAGTCATTCAAAATATTAAGCCTTCTAAAAGAGCACAAGTTGCTTTTTGATCCTACAGCTGATGTATCTTATCTTCCTTTTCTTTCCCTCAGCCAGTCAAAAGAGACTTCTCACCCATTCCTACTTGAGCAGAGACAGTATCAAGCCTTTAAAACCTGCCTGAGTATGACACAAGTCTCCCAACAGCTTCTGCCCAGTTGAAGTGTCATTTGCAGAAGGCACTGGAAGAGAGGAGTCTGCACGTAGGAGTCTGCTCTGCTGAGCTCTGGCACTTTATCTCAGATAACAGCCTCTGTGTCACAGGAGATGCTTCCCAAACTTTTGGCCTCTCGACAAGCCCTTCTCTGTAATGTACACTAAATGAGTGGAAGTTTCCTGATAGTAACAGCCTTTTCTAAGAATTAGTGCTGAGGCTATCAAAGTTATAATTCTTCACTTAGAGAAATTTGATAAGAATAATATTTTGGTGAGGTCTGGTCAGAACTGATTTGCAATCATGAGTGCTGCAGGCAAAAATCAATTTAGATAATCTAACTTACCAGCAATGAAACTTGAGACTACCTGAAAGCTAAATCTAGTCTTGTAGACCAAAATACAAGATTACATATCTATGTGCACATCACTGAATATGATGTGCAAGCTGTTTTTGTTTTGTTGACTTAAATTTAACTCCTATTTAGATGTATTTTTATATATTTGAAATAACTTAATCAAGCGAAACCCAGGTCACAGCAATCTGTCTTGTACTATGATTTTTTTTTCTAACACTCTTCTTCCTTTAAATGTGAAAAAAAATATTTATGAGGAAATTTTTTTTTAAAAATAGTCTTTTAAATATAATTAGTTAAAATGTAAGTTCTAAAATTAGCCAAGTCACTTCCTTCTCTGTACATCCTTTCCCCCATCTAGAAAAAAACACTGTCTTCCTCAGTGAAGCATTTTGAAACCAAAGAGAAAAAAACCACTAGCGGTAATGGTACTGCTGTTAGCTTTATTGATAATTTTGCTAAACAACAGTTAATTCATCATATGGGATTTTTCAGAAGCATATTTTGTCTTACTGGAGAAGCATAGGATCACAGAATGCTTTGGTTTGGAAGGGACTTTAACTGTCTTTGAGTTCCTCATCCCTGTCATGCACAGGGGAATTTTTCAATATATCAATTTGCTCAAAGCCCCATCCACCTTGAACACTTTGGACTGGGTATCCACAGATTCTGTGGGCAACCTGTTCCAGTACCTCATCACCCTCACAATAAAGAATTACATCCTAATATCTAATCTAAATCTGCCCTCTTTCAGTTTAAATTCATTACTTTTTATCCTATCACTGCAAATCCCTGTAAAAATCCCTCTCCAATTCTCTTTCAGGCTCCCTTTTAGGTACTGGAAGATGCTCCAAGGTTTCCCTGGAGCCTTCTGTTCTCCAGGCTGAACAACCCCAGCTCTCTCAGCCTGCCTCCATAGGAGAGCTGCTCCAGCCCTCTGATCATGTTCCTAGCCCTCCTCTGGACTTGCTCCTGGCCGGTCTTCAACCAGAAATGTTGCTCAGAGCCCTGTCCAGCCTGACCTTGAATGGTCAGGGATGGGGAGGAGGTAATACTGTGAACTGCCATCAGAACAAAATTAGGCAAAAGACTGAAGTACATAAAAATACCTACTGAGTTTCCATATCTTCCTTCAGAAGCTGAAATTCAGGAGCTGGCTATTAAAAAATTAATGTTCCTGTAACAGCAGACACCCTTTTGTCATGTATGTTGATGACTTGGAGAAATTCCTGCATTTGCACTCTTGTAAGTTTTTTAGAATTTTTTTTTTCCATTATTGCTTCTCCAAAAGACATTCCTGAGTCAGAAATTATTTCAGAATAAAGTTGGGAACTTTGAACACTCCAAATTCCTGGAAACGGGGGACTTCCAAAGCACAGAGGCCATATTAACTGGAGTTGCTGTTTTTCCTTGCCAGCCCAACTGCTGTGTGTGAAATCCCGCCCAGACCTAGATCTGCAGTCAGATTTGATGCCATGGATACACAGTTATTAATAGAAAGCAGTTGTAAAAAAACCATGAAAATAAACATACACTACAATAGAGGCGATGTGTTCCTGCAGTTTAAAAAAAGGTCACACAGATTTGGTGACCTAAGTGAAGACAATAATTCTGTGTGAAACTGGTTCGAAGTAGTGAACATATAGCCATGGTGTAATACCTGTTTGAATTCTGAACATTGTCATTAATATTTTGGGGATATCAGTCTCCATTGTGCATACACTGTTTTAAATCTGTTTGTGCAAATGTTAACTTGCCTTTCCAGTTGTTTTAGGCATCACAGCTCCATGTGCACGCTGCAGATGTGTCTTTGGTAAATCTGATCATTGTCATGATCTACAAATGTGCTTTTGTGCTGCATGTTATCTGTTTACAAACCCTGTGGCCATGATGCCAGTGGTGCCCTGCCTCTGAGAAGAGGAGGGGCACACTTGGAATAGTTGTAAAAGGCAAGATGAGCTTGAATCCTATGGGAACAAAGATTAGGGGGAAACTCTTAATTCTCAATTAAAAGATGGAAATAAGAAAATTAAAAAGAAACTGAAACTTTATTTGAGGTTTATGGTGTTACCTGTACTTATCAAGGGTCTTGCTATTCTAGTATGATAGACTAAGTAATAGCAATTAATTCCATGCACTTGCCCTGGGATTACACAGGGATTTTCCTGAGTAACAATGGAATTCTTACAGATCAATTGTTTCTTCTGCCAGATTTTGATATTTTTTTTTCCTTAGAACATTAGGGAGAAGAGGATGGAAGACAGAAATATTTCTGTCAATTTCATCTGTCCTCTGAAGCCTTGATAACTCAGTTCGAAGTTGAATGAAAAGAGATATGAAAAACAGACCTTTGTTTATGTAGTAAAAGGTGAGAGCATGGCAAAATTCAGTGTGTTTTTGCACCCCAGCCTAGCTCTGGTGTTTAGTTTTTGCTGGTGTAATTTATTTATAAACGGTATTAAATATTTGTAAAGCTTGCTTCTGGTCTTGTGCTTCAAGGCAATAAAGAGAGAAAATATTTACTTCTCTCATGATTTACCATGAGTGTTGTTTATTTAATTTGAGAAGAGCTTCATTCCGCATGTTTCAGTTGTTTGACTTATAGCAGTATTTTCACAGCTGAAACAATTCTACTGGAGTGGTACATTTTGCCAAAATAAGTGATTGCGAACATATAATCTTGGAAATCAGTGTCAAATAGTCTGAGAAGCAGTAGTTCAGATGCTTCTGAGCCTGAAGCTTTTCAAATCTGGTTAGTTAGGTGTATGTCTTTGACTTACAGAAATCTTCCCCCCACATACATTCATGGATTCCCACTCTACCTAAACATCACCTGAGCCCTCCCCACCCCCTGCTACCTACCTCCCTCCCTCCCTGCCTAAGCACCATTCTCTGTTCTGGTATTTCTATGCTTTACACACTACCACTTCACAGTCTTAGTGCTCAGAGCAAGACTAAAAGTGGCTCAACACCTTAACAGCCAGCTTGCTTAGTCACTGATTCTCAGGACACTCTCCAGGGCACAGGTTATTTATGAGAGTTCTTTTCTTACCAGCCCAACATTTCTGCCAGGTAAACCTACTAGACACAAAACCACTGGGTGATTTGATTTATGCCAGAGTACTCAGGCTTATTTTGATAGCCTGGAGGATTTCCTTGGACAGTTGTCACTCATGAGAGTCATTCTTTCTGTGAAGTCCACTGACAACTTTGCCCTGCAGCTGCAGCTCGCAGCATCCATTGCTTTGTAAAGACAGCCCCAGTCCCAGGCACTGGGCACCTCCCTGGGGATGAGACTTGGTGGGGCCCATGGTCTGGCAGGGCTGTGGGGAGCTGGAGTCCAACCCTGCTGCATTGTTTCTGGGGCAGGTGCTGATGGTTCCAGGGAGTGACATTGGGTGTTGGGCTGTGGGCAGCTGGGGGAAGCCCTGAGAAGCTATACAGGGACAGGAACACCTGAAAATACCCTCAGAGTCCTGGTAGCAGGATTTTGCTTTGAGATTGTCGCAGATTTAAGTACTCCTGAAAGACCTGCCTCCAGAAACTCACATGAGATATATGGGCCCTACAGCATCTGTTTTGGGGGCTAGAACAGTACCAGCTCTGAAATAAACACAGAGCCAGTCCTAGTCACTCATTTTCACCCCCAAAAGCAGTAACATATAGAAAATCTCAAAAGCAAAGGATCTCTGAAGACAATGTTACCAGCCATTGTGGTGGCTTTGTTTCTCAAAAACAGTATAAGGTAGAGGAAATTCTCGCTCATGTAATAATCATATTTAGTCCATAGCTAAAGCACTGTGTACATTGCTTAAGCAATTGCCAGCGAATTCACTGAGGGAAATGAACAGCAGAAAGTGAAATGCAACATAAAGTGAAACATGTTTAATTTATGCTTTGAAGATTATTTGGGAGCTTCTTAATATTTTGTTTAATATTGATGACCTTTTCTCCCAATGTGGTTTAATATATAAAGCTCACAATACCACAGAGGTACAAAAAGGGAGAGGTAAGGATCTAAGGCTATGTCAGAGGATGATAGAAACATATCATGCCAAAAGGGGTCATTCCCCCCATCCTCTGTGCTGAGACAGTAACACATAAATAAATCTAGGGTTTCTTAAAAAATCTATACTGTTTCTAAAAGCTTTAGTGAAGGGGACTATATAACCCATTTACTTGATGGATTTCTATACTAACAGGTATTTATGCCTTTAGAAAATTTTCCTAATATCTGACCTCCAATTCTGTCTTTGGGGAAAAGAAGAAGAATGTAGTCTTCCTTGTAACAGATTTGTATATTTAGAAAAATTGTCATCAATCTTCTTTTCTTTAGATCAAATAAAGCTAAATTAAAACATTCCAATATTCTGTTCCTTTCCTCTTGACAAAATCTAGGGTAAAGAAATCTCTCTGAAACTCATCACAAAGTACCAATTTAGACATAATCAGTATTTAGCAAAGAGATAAAATATTGAACTCCATTTTGTAGGAAATATTTTTTTTAGTATATCATATCACAAGACTTGCTTTATTTAACATACTACCATATTGTAGATCATTGTTGGTCTGTTCTCCTACATAACTCCCACACTTCTCTTATTAAACTGCTGCCTAGTAAGGTTTTTGAATTTTGCATTTAGGCATCTGATTTCTCCTGTCTGGCTGCAATAATTTACAATCACCTTTTCTGAATTTCATTCCCTTGGTTTAGAGCCATTTTACAGCTTAAAAAGAATAAAAAGAATTTCAATCCTTGCTTCTAGAATGCCACCCTTCCTAGGCTAGTATAATTTGCAAATTTGATAAGCATGCTTGTTTACCATCCTCCATGTTTCAGTGAAAATATTAAACAGAACCTGGGCCTGGGCAGACCAAAATTGTGTCCCACCTGAGAGACAATCATGAGAGTCACTGACAGCTGTTCATTAAATGTACACTTTAGCTTCTTTTTGTTTCAGATCACATTGATTTTGTCCCTATCACACTTCCTTAGCCTGATTACGAAAACTGCAGGTGGACACAAGGATCAACTGTTTTCTCTGTATATATCCTACAGAAAATAAAATTAATTTGCTTTGGCTTGATTTGGACTCAAAAGCTTCATGGTAGGCAGGTGTTTTATTTTGTTGCTTCATTATCTCAGCATTTACAAATTCATTATTTAATAATTTCTTTCAGCAGTTTTCTGACTATTTAAGTGACTGCATGTGAATTCCTCTGCTTTTTCCATATTCCTCTATTATAAAGGGGACTATCTTCCCTTTATGTCTTTCATGGTTTTTCAGAATAGTTAGCTGTTTACTCTGCTCAGTTTTGAGTAGTCCTTTATGCAGCTTAAGGTAAAATTTTAAGGTGTTGCTGGCATTCATTGATCTCCTTCACAAAGATGTCACTTGTTCTTGCCCTACCCACATCTTATCATTATTGTCTTTAAATTTCTTTCCCAAATTTGATTAACATCCTGTGTTGCCATTAAAGACATTAAACTTTTTCATTATTAAAGAAGATACCTCACAAAATCTACTCCTATTAAAATATCTCTCTTTTAATCATATAATGTGGCCACTTCCTACAAGTCTTTAAATACCCGTTAGCTGTATTGACAGTGTCTTGAGAGGAATGCTTCCTATGCCTCATGTGGTTTTCTCCACAGCCACTCAGTCACATCCAATGGCATTTCCTACTTGCATAAAAAAAAATCTCATTATATTCTGGTTTGAAGAATATTTATTGGTTGCTCTTATTTATAGTTCGGCTGATTGCTCTGTTTATCATAGCATTTATGACTTTCAAAAGTTATTAGGTTGTCATTCTACTATGTTCAATCCCACTTAGTCACACTTGGCTTAGCTCTATTATCTTATTTGATGCCTTTGACTCTAAATCTTCACTGGCATGATCACAGTATATCCATTTTCAAATTATCACATTAATATCTCCCATTCTGCAGATTTCCTTAAAGCAAATAATTGACTGTAATCAAGAGTCTAAATGTCTTTGTGCAGCTGCAGAGTCATCTGTCTGCCACAAGCCTTTTATTACTAATCTAGGAAAAACAAACTAAAACATCTGCTTTACAAGGGTTTTTTTTTCATGAAGAGCTGTTTCAGTCTGAAAAATCACCAGGTGAAGTTAGGCTAGAGGGTCATGCCAATCATAGATCACTGCCTCAAAAATGCTACTGCTAATATAAATTAAACCACAGCAAATACCCTCATAAGAAAGTAAAACATGATGAAAACTGCTTTTATAAATTTTGTTCAAAAAGTATTTATCTGTCAAATTTCACCCCTTGAATCCCTGCCTCTACCATCCAATCTGATATTAGAAAAGGGTATTTTTATATTGTTGATCTCCTGAACATTTATCGTATGGTCAGAAGAGATTGGGTTCTTGTTTAAATTTTTAACGTAATTCTAAAAAAATTAATATTTTCACCACATATGATCATACTTGCATACCTTGTTTGTATTTAGCTTCCAAACATGATTGGTGGTATCCTTCTAAGTGATTAATTTGACAGATATCACATCAACAAGTTTTAAAATCAGTATATTCATAGATTTTTGTGTTTATCAAAATAATTTTTATTGAGTCACGTTTCTATAACTACTTACAATTTAAAAAAAAAAAATTTTATTGTTTAAATGACCACACAAGAAACATTTTGAAAAAATAATGTACTCTTCCAAACTTCATCCTAATATGTGACTAATTTTTCAGAAGAATAGAAGAGAAAAAGAAAGAAATTAATTTGCAGGAGACCATGATGCCAATACAGGGTCCAAGGAGCAAGTCGTCAGTATTATTCATATACAGGGGCTCAGTCTCCTTCTAAAAAACATATTTTATATGCAAAGCTGCACATAAACATTTCAAAATCAGTCTTAAAACACCAAGATCTGAAAAAACTTTTAAGACGCCTACTCAACACAAACAGCAGGAAAATGCTTACGTCTTATCAAGCCCATTTTCCCAGTGTCAGATTGTTAATAGACTGCATGGGGGTCTTTTAGCTGATCCATTAAATTCTTGGCTTTGTACAGTGACAGACACACCCTGTGTTTTTTCCATTCTTCATTTTCCACCATTTCATGTGATGGAATACTTTTAAACCATATTCTCTTGTGCATGATATGCAGAAGAGTGGTTTGATGGATTTACAGCCTCCCATGGATCAGAGCTACATGGAGTTTCTCCAATTTATTAATCAGCTTGAATTTTGTAGAAAATGTAGGAACACCAACCCCTGGTTTTGAAAAGTTCCGCATGCTCTCAAAATTTCTGTATTCAATACTGTGAACTAACTTACATGAGCCTGCTTTTGAAATGTCTTCTGAATGACACCTTCCATTAGACACTCCAAAGGACTTCCAGTTTGATAATTCAGATCAGATTCTGAATTCCAGCCAGGTTTAATATTACTTATTTTAGCTGGCTTGATTCCTAGGACTAAGTTCACAGTGTCCTTTAGTCTTGCTAGTTTTTTCAAATAAGCATATACCCTCCACCAATGATATTCCTGTTTCTTAAAGAACATTACTTTCATAATACCTGTGAGTCTTAATTGCTCTTGGTATAGACTCAAATATTATTTTATTTATGACTATTTAAAATTTGATAAACTGTTGGTTTTAAAAAAGTAAATCATGAACCCAATTGATAATTATGCTAAGGAAACAGATCCTCCCATATTTCTGGGTTTCTTCTACCACACCTATTTCATTATTGTCTGCCAAAAATTACTTTTTTCCGTGCCTCTCACCTTTATATCACTCCGTGAGTCCCAGTTTATAGCAATGCACATTTATTACTTATCTTCCTCAGAATGGCAAAGCTTCCAGTCATTATAAGCTAGATTGGAACCAAGAAGAGATATGGGAGGTCAACAGAACTGAAGAAAAGGCTGTTATCAAAAGCTTCACCATTAAAAAAGTGTTCTTTTTTTTCAGCATTGGCTGGTATATCTTTTTAGACTATCCATTGAATCTGTATTTATATGATCTATGTATCTGTCAATTGTTAAACTATTTTATCATTTATTAAATTACATTTTTTGCATTTTTTTAAAGAGTTTGTGTTCTGATTAAGAGTCTTTCCCCCTAAAGTATCTACAGTAAAAATATTTCTTCTGAACAGTTTTTATATAGTTTCTGCTGATTTTCAATCCACTCGTTGTCTTCATGTTCTCCAGGGAAAGGGTTTGGATAAAGACACTGAAGAAAGCCAGGTGTGTCTTCCTCCATTGCTGATGTATGAATGTTCATCAAAACAGAAGCAAAAGTGGTTTTCCCAAATACCTGTGACAGTCAAATCCTCCTTGGCTCAGTTCACACCTCTAAGTGACTGTGATGCTTATGGCCTCTCTCACATGCATCCTATCTCAGCCTTTAAACAGTGCTCTCAGCCTTTGGACAACTGCTTTTGTTTTAAACTGCAGGGGAACCAATCAATTTTAGGTCATCTCCACTGTGCTTGCATGAGATGAGTCACAGGAGGGAAACTAAATCTTGGTCTGTCTTAACCCTGGTTACCACCAGTCTTCATTACACAAACAAATTATGACATTTCTTTCTTCTGTTCTTCCACTTCTTACTTTAAAATACTCAATGAAAATATTCAGTTTTAAAATATTCCATAAAACTTGTCTGTTCTCATTTTTCTACTCCAACAACCAGATTATGAGAGTGAAGGGTACAGAAATATAAGAAAGTAGTGTGTAGTAAAGTTGAATAAATGGGATGCTTTGAATGCTGTTTCAGTAATTCATGGTTGTACTTTCTTGTCAAATGTTGTCAGGTAATAACAACTCAGACTTTTTCATTACTGGAAATGTTGAAGTGAACATTGAGAGATAAAGGACTTACCCTAAAAACTGACAGCTTCTATTACCATACAATGGAAAAACCTCTTTCATGGCAAATGCACCTATTTATCTTATTTGTCTAGTTACAAAAACAAAAAATATGACTAAAGAAATCCAATATAGGGCCTGAATCCAGTTGTTCTGATCTGCCCAATATAATTGGTTACAGAGATGCATATTTTCACAGTATGAAATCAAAAGGAATCTGAAAACCAATAATATGTTTTTGTAATGTGTTTGCTAATGGACAGACATAAAATGTTTTGTCTGAAATGTGTAGTCTATGTAATCTTTTTGTCAGGTTTCTCATGTTCTTGCCTGTTTGAAATACCACAAAAAACTTGAACAATGCCCTGTTCACATTTTGTCTTCAGTCCACAGTGCATTATGTGCTGTTATTTACAAGTTACCGAGCAGTGTAATTATAGACACTGGTTTACAAACACAGAATTTCAAAATAAAGATCTGGGAAATGACTGAAGGAGAAATGGTAACCAATGCCTCTATTTTCTTCTCTGATCTCTCACTTTTTACAGCACGTGAAAAATCATGTAATATGCTTTCCTTCTTATTTTCCCTTTATTTCTGATTCTTTCTTTTCAATTTATGCCTGCCTCTGTTAGCCGATGACACTTTTATTGTGGAAAAATTTATTTTTACATCCACAGGATAGATAATTAACTCATCTGATGACTACCTGTACAGTACCTAAGCTATGCTAGCCTGGGTACCTAAAGACATCCCTTGTTTAGTCATTGTCCTATGGGGTGTGACTAGTTGGTCTTTCTGATGCACTCATTACCAAGACTGCCTTATACTGCCATGTATTTGCCCACCTTAGAGTTTTAGAAAGCTTTTTATGACCTAGACATGTTTGTGTGTGCTGTTATTCATTTGTGTGGCAGACCACTGTGGGCAGAAGAACAGGAACAGATCTATCAATGTTTGTCTATCTTGACTACCATTAAACCTCTGGGTCCTTTCTCCTTCCTCAAACTATTTTCCTTCATGTCCCTGTAGCAATAGGACACCAATTGCACTTGAAGACTGGTCTGTGCTGGATTTCCATCCAGTCTCGTCAATATTCTTTTTTTGCTCTACACTTGTCATGCCAACATCCACAATGGGAGAAAGACTTAGTTAGGATCTCAGTCTAAGAGATTGTGTTGGGAGGCCTTTTCTCAGTTGCTCAGCTGGGCTGTCAATATGGGGCAAAATATGGGGCAAAAATTTTCTGATGGGCTGGAGGAATTGTGGCACCCACTGGCTCATGTATGCCACATATACAGCCAGGCGTGTTCCCTTGAAGGTCAAAGGTCCAGCTCTCACTCCCCAGAAAGCATCACGCCAAAGAGGAGGTTCTTGAAACAATGTGGCCAAGAAAGCCCCCAGAGTTAGACAATTTTCTTGTCAGCCATGCTACATCTTTTTAAATCCAGTCTTTAATTAGAAATCTAGGCTCTAGAGGAATTCCCAGACAGTTAATGAGAAAGAAATTATAAAGAAATCAAATGTCAGAATCTTGTAATTCAGCTGCTTTAGAGAGGCAGAAGTAATACTTCCCAACTGGGATTTTCAACCTGAAATATTGTCCAGCAGTGGTCCTCATATCCTAGTTATGCAGCACAGCCTGAGGAACTGGCTACAGTAAGCAATCTTTTCTGTGGTTAACACACCCAGCCAAGATGCATAGAAAAGTTTCAATTTCTTCTTCTGAATAAAGGGAGTAAAAACTCTTCCACTCTAATTGAAAAAAATTGAATATTAATTGGGCCATGAAGAAAAAACAGAAGGCCTGCACAAGGGTTAAAGAACTTACGTAGGTGTCAGAACATGTTTCAATATTTTATAACCATTACCCACTGGAGACGAGAGTCAGTTTTCCCATGTGAATGCCCTTATCTTGTTCTCTGTGAGCAGCCTCCCACATCTTCTGAATCTAGCTGGATAGATATGTTAGACACATGGAAATTAATGTGAAAAGCGTCTGCAGAAGTGAGTTTACTGAAGGACTGCAGTTGTTCAATAGACTTGCAGACTCATTTTCACGATTTCTATCTCACTGAACACCTTAAATAAATGGCAGAAACTGTCTTTCAGTAATTCTTTTCTGTTTTTCTACATCTCTTAGGGAGAAAGGAAGCTACACCATATCCTTGTATTCAAATATTCAAGAAGATATAGTTGAAAACAGATAAAAGAAAAAAATCATAGCACTGACTTTGGCAACAAGATAGATTATGCATTTACTATTGGAAATATCCATAGCTTACGTAAGTCTGAGGTTCTTAATAAACAATGTTGAGACCCCATGATTTCACCTAATAGATTGATAGGTACAGATGTTAGCAATTTTTGGCAATTGATGCATAACCTTGCAAATCTTGTCCTTCCATGAGCCTTTTATTTCACTGGTTGTTTGCAGAGGGCTAGAAGTCTAAAAAAAGGGTTGGAGATGGAGAAGGAGAGCTGTTTATTTCACAGAAACCCATGTTCACCCTGATGCAGAAGTCAGTCTTTCAGCAGAGAAAAACTGGGATGGGAGAATAGGAACAAAATTTCTGTGTTGACTGTGACAGCACATCTCTGCTTCTATTTGTTCTATGGTAAAAATTATCCTTTCCTGTGGCAGTAAGATGCAGAGAGGTTGAATCAATCATTATTGAAGGCAGGGGTGAGAAATAATTCTTGAAGCATCCCAAAAGAGAAATTAAAGTTCCTGGTAAAGAGGTACGGTTGCCAGCTGAAGGCAAGAATAGAGAACAAGGTGAAAATCCATAAGCAGCTTGAATAAGAGGAACTACCATATAATTAACAATGGAAAATGTGCATTTTGCTTTGAAGGAAGTCTCAAAAAATTACACTGAGATTAGAACTGGGTAACTGCTTGGCTCTGTGGCAAGGCTGAACTATTACAGGACTGGAAACTGTCCTTTCTCTTACTTTGACAGTCATGGTTTTTGTCTAAAACTGGAAACTTTGTTTCTCAATTGATTGACACCTAGAAGTAGCACCACTCTATTATTGACTTAGAATGAATGATCATTTCCCCAGCAAAGTCTTATTGGCATAACTGTGTCATTACTGCTTCTGTCCTTGTCTATGTTCATCTTGAACTTGTCTCCTGCTTTTTCTACATCCGATTATTTTCTTATCCATTATATTGTCTATGGAGATGAGAGTCGATCGTAAGACCACTGGAAAATTATTAATCTTATTTTTTCCTTTGTTCAGCTTACTGAAAGCAAAAAAATAGTGGACTAAAAAAAGCACAGTAACGGCAACAATACAATAACAAAAGTATAGAAAGAAAGTGCTTTACACACAAAAAGTGTTTACCACCTCAGTGTAGTTGTGCATGACCGCTGGGTCAAAGACAAGCTGGCAGACTCTCCCCCACAGGCTGTGGTCCCCTGGGTCAAAGACAGGGTGCAGGCTGTTCCCTGCTCCATCTCCTCCTATCCCTGAGCCCAAGACAACAGAAAACAATGACAGACAAACCCCTAAAGCTGGAGTGTCTGTCTTGCTGCGCCACTGCTCTGCTGTGCTGGGGCTTGGGTCCCTTCAGTTGTGACTCCATGCTGTCGTTCTGGATGAATTCCATGTGGCTGCTACCAGCACCAGCACTTTGGCTGCTCAGCCCTGCTCCACCCAGCTCTGCCCAGCTCCACTGGGTTCCCTTCAGCTCAGCTGGACTGGGGCTCTCCCCTGCCTCTCCTTTCCCTGTGGTATCCTCTCACCATCTCTGTCCCTCAGCACCATGTTTTGGAACCACAGCCCAGATAAATGGATAAAGGGTGGATGGTGATGGCAGAGGTTGGGGTCTGTAGGGCTGATCCTGACAACCTTCCTACTGGAGAGAAGGAAAGAGAAGCAAAATGATACATTTTCAGGGATGTGATCACTTTTGCTTCCCACCGAAAGTGCATGATGATGTGTATGGAATATGGTATAGCAAGTTAGCCGTACCCAGGCAGTGCTAATGTCCATCCCCTCTGCATCCAGACACATTGCAGTGATGTACAGATTCCTAGTTACTGCCTCCAGCTGAGTTCCCTCTTGTTTGTTCCCAATGTTTCAGCATTGCTCTCAGTTTCCTAACACTCAACTAAATAACACTATTAACCCAGAGTGTTTTAATTCCAGACATGAAAATATAGAGTTGGATGCATTTAGTTCAGCATTTCCCCCTAAATGGTACCTTTCAAGAGAACAGTATTTAAGGAAAATAATAACATAATGCATAACACAGTACTTACATACAACCATATTTTAATAAATTTGGAACACAAAGCTACAAGAGTAGAAGGAAAAGGTTTTAGTTGCTGCCATTACTATTAACAATGTACAATTATTTACCAAGGAAAAGTGGCCAAGCTGAGTCCTGGGCTTGACAGGTGCGGTTCTGTAATTGTGTAATATATTTTACCTCACACAACTGGTGTTAAGCAATTCAAAGTGCTCAGTGGCAAGCATTACCTTCTTTTTCTTCAGACAATTACAAAGATTTGAGAAAACTGGGAGATAAAAATCACATGCAGAAGCATTTGATCATTAACACACAGTTCACAATTTCCAGACTTGATCCTGACACTGGCTGGTTTGACCTCCTTTTGTTCACTTCCTGACCTGTAAAACTGAGATAACATTTTACTTACATATTAAGATCCTTAGATACAAAACACTGAGTAATATAAAAAAGAGCACTTAATGCAAAATGTATTTGCAATATTCTATTTAATTTTCCCATATGCAAAAATATAGAAAAAATATGGACTTTCTTTAACCAGATTATAAATTATGTACATTCACAGTCATATATGTTCAAAGTAGAGTAATTCTGGAAGATGGAAAAGAGGGTCACTCATTTTTGCTTGAACTGAAAAATAGATTTTACAGCAACAATGATAACTGAGTTACAGATTTGAAAACTGCCACGATTTTCATTTAGTATATAAATATTTTTATTATGGTTATGAGCCATTTCTCAGGACATTTTATGCATAAATTGTATAGCAAAACCATTCCTACAGAAGCCATTCCTATTAGCTGTCTCTGAGTATTAAATGAACTCTAGCTTAGCAGGGAACTTTTATATTTGTCGGATGTGCTAAATATTCCTATTTTCCTATGAAGTGTGTGTCTTTTTTTTTTTTTTTGGCACCATATTAAATTATTTAGAAAGACAATTTACAATAATGTGTAAAAGAACAAAAAAGCACAAGTACTGGCTGTATGCACACATTTTCCACTGCTAGTATCAACTTTGAACAACTAAATGGGACACCAAATCCTACTGATAAATGAGGTCTCAGATTTTGACTTTGTCCCACTCTCCCTTCTCTCCTGGACAGAAGAGATTGCAGGCTGTATGGGCTGGAGATGCTGCTGCTCCCTGAGCTGCAGCTGTCAGGAACCAGGTAGGGACAAATACTGGCTCTGTACCCAGCCATAATTACAGTGGCTTTGCCAGAAGTAGTGCAGAAAATAGCCATTAGACCAAACATTTCAGACACAGCAGAGGGGACTGCCAAAAAATCAAAAAAGGCCAGATGTCAACACTGAGGCAATCACCTTGTTGTCTGGCTTGATCTGTGCTTGATCTGACAGAATTAAGATAACCAAGCCTGGTGAGAAAGAGGACCTGGGGTGAGGTTCTCCTTGATCAGCTCTGAATTCAAGGTCTTCCTTAGTCTTCCTCAATGAAGTTGTCTGATTTATGAAATGGGAGCGAAATCCTTTTAACTATTATGACATGTTACTCTGAGTGTAAGCAGCTTCCTGCATTCATTTCATGCTTTATTTTGGATAATTTATGTGGTGAAGGAAGCGTTAGGCACTCTAACGTAAGAAATTGATTTGTTAATTCTGGTCTTGCTGAGACCTATAAACAGACCACACACTGAACTGCAAAATATGAACTGTTGGATGATCTGATAAATCATAAGAATTTGTAATACAAAATTACACTCATCCCTTCAAGTGTGGTTATGAATTTTTTTCTTACACTGTATGAGGCTTCAAAAAATGAGAATTAGGATATAAAATACTACTCAAATTGGTAGAGAACTTTTTACACAGGTAGCATTTCTTGTCATGTAAAACAGTGGTAATTTCTCTTGTCTGAAATATAATCCAACTTTTTAGGTTGGTTTACTGTTGACACCTTCCAATTTTACTTCTACTTTCAAACTCAGCTCAAACATGTGACTAAAAAACTTGAAACTTAAAGAGTCTCCTCATTGCATGTCACTCCAAGGATTCTTTTGTCAGGAAAAGAATATAGGCTGAAAAAATCTAATGAGTCTTAGGAATGGGGAAGTGCTTCTTCAGGTGTGACTAGGGCACAGGAAGGAGGTTTAGGAGACAGATCTTCAGTTGCAGCTGAGTGGGGTCTTGGAGAAAACCCAAAGATCACAAGAGAGGTGGGCTTATGATTGCATATATTCAGGTGACAAGCTGTCAATACCCTCCCACAGGTAGAAAACTTACCTAGAGAGGGTATAATTATGCTGACAGATTCTGCATTAGTGGAAATCCATCAATTAATTGTCTTGAGAGTCTTTAGCTCATCTGAGGTTAACAAATGGAACACAAATCTGTTCCTTTGCCTGCAGGGAAATCAATATTTGATTGTTCAAAAGACTATAATCTTCCATGAATTCTGTAATTTTGCTGATTTTTAGAAAGATCTTTTAGGAAAATATCACCACAGGTAGAGTGAGAATACATATCTGGAACTAAGAACTGTAATTTATATGTATGAATATAGAGAAATTTACACAAATGTGAGAGAACATTTTACCTTCCTTTCTCCTCATCTCCTTTTTGCTTTCCCTGAACTGCAAAATGGTCCTGGCATTTAGAAGTCCTTTCAGTTACTGACTGAAGTAAAATGGTTTGCTTCTATTAATGTTAGATTCGTGAAACAAAATATAAAAAAATAAGAGAATTATTACATCTTTGCATTTTTATTTCCTCCCTTGCAAGACTTGACTTGCAGCTTATTTCAGACATTTCATTTCAGTTTTAAAATTATAAAATATGAACAATAAGTTTAATGGAGCATAGAATGCCTTTGTGTATGAAGCATCCTAAGAGTTGTTTTGTGATCTAGATTACTTAAATGATGCTATCTCTAATATAGGCAAGGCCTCAAAGTGGAAGCAGTTTATGCTGTTGAAATATTCTACAGTTTGTTTTCTTCATTTTTGAATACTCTGATGAGAGGAAGGGCAAGGGAATTTCAAATCATCTGTCAGAAACCGACTTCATGGCTCTGACACATTTTTATGTATACAGTAGCTACTGAATTTTTTCTATTGATAATCTTCTGCCCTCTCAGCACTTCTTTGCCTGCAGTAGCTTCTAGCTGGTTTCATTTCATCTTAATACTCTGGGCACAGAACGAGGTCAAATTCTTGAATGGCCAGATAACAGCACCATTTAACACAAGGTTGCAAGTCCACAGCAGACTTCAGCACAATGCTGTCGGCTTTTGGAGAGCTGACAGCAATCACAAGGAGATGGTAAAGAGGTCAGGATTCTCTCATTTTGTGGCCAATATATCATGAGTGATAACTACAAGGCTTGAGTGGGCATGCACAGCATATGTGCTTGTCTCATGGGTCTCATGCACTGGCTGACACTGCTCAGTTCCTCAGACACAGTAAATCAGAGCAAAGCTCATTTTACATGTGGAGGTCATGAACAGAATAACTCTGGATAGTTTTCATTAAAATAGTGCCAGGAGCAGAAAAATTGAGGATCTTATGCACCTGTTAGAGAATATTTCACTTGTCAGATATGTAATGTGGAAGTGTGATGGGTAGTTAAAATGAGCGTTTCTTTACTGAGAAATGAGAATAGGTCATTGCAGAATTAGAAGCAGTAACTTCTTTGAGACAGAGGAGTTATGTATAGTCAGATGGTTGATCAATTATAGAGAAGGTGCATTAGGAAAAATGTGGAGGCAAGTAGGATAAAATAAGGTGGCAGTAGGAACAATCCTGGATAACAAAGGAAGAGAAGGGAAAAATGCAGTGGGATAGAAAGAAATGGAGACTGGAGTTTAATTAGTTCAAATCAAGGTAAACAACCTAATTACTGAACTCTTTTTCTTTGGATCTGACTACATACAGGACCCCAAGTATTCCTCTTTTATCAATATGAGGTACTTTCAAATACCTGATCATGTTTTCTCAGCTACAATATGTTAGTTGAGACAAATTAGATTGACTTCGTATATCCCATACTATGCTTTCTTTGATCCTGTCAGCCTAAAAGTAACTTCATCAAAGTATAAATATTAGGGAACATTTTAGCTCTGCCAGTCTGTTCTTCCTCCTAAAGAATTTCCACTATTATTAATCCCAGGGAAAATATTTTTTATTTAAAATAAATGAAACAAAATGCAGTTTTCAACTGTTGCTAGATGTGTTTGAGGAACTTGCAGCATAAATAATCTGAATAAAAGCAAATGAAATGTTCATGAGTCACTGATGCTTCCCTAGAAAAATGAAGCAAAATGAAGGAAAGCTAAAAGCACTGTGTTGTGGAGGTTTAAGATGTAAGTAGATAGGTTTATCACTAATAAAGGGCTTCTTCAAAAGAAAGAAAAACTAGTCTGATGTAACTACCTCATAGTACCAAATTGTCTTGAGTCATACCTTCCCAAATACCAAAAAATGTTAGCTTCAGCACAGAAATATCTAATGCAAGCGTAGCTGTTTAGATTTTTATTAAATAAAAATTCCATGAACAAAAGAAGGCAAAGAATAACTAGTTTAGAAACTACATTAACATACTGATGAAGAAAATTTTATCATTATTTGTGCTCCTCTTTGACTTCATGCTCCTCCAATGAAAAGATTCTGAGAGTTTAAGTAGTGTTTTTCAGAAATATATACTATGTGCACAAAGGTCAGGTGCTCATTACTGCGTGTTTTTTCAACCTAGAAAAAGCATAAGAAATGAGAGAGTTTGCAATTTCCACAACATGTATCTGGACTTCAAAAAGCCTGTAAAGAGTGTGTGAACTGCACACACATCAAGTCCTTTTGGAATTTATAGTGGTGAATAATACTGCAGGAAAGTGACACACAAATTAAATACGTATTCACATACAATAGAAAGGAATTGTTATTTGAACAGAAAAAAATGAGCTTCACAAGAGGCACCACTTTAATCACCTCTTCAATTTCTATGATGGTGTGTGCAGCATGAGGAACAAACAAGAGGAGCTCAATACTTTGTCCCAGTCCCAGAGATTTAACATCATTGTGACTTCTTAAGTTTTTAGCTTTTATATGTTTCAGATCCTGTGCTGCGTTAGTTTATAACTCTGAACTCCATATATAGTATTAGTAAGCTCTCATCACATTTTGTTCAGTCAAAACAATCCTTCCAGGCCTGAGAACCAAGAGTATATCACAGCCTCAGGCCCCAAAAAGCATAAACAAAAGTGAATTGGGAAGGAGCAAACTGTGGGAATATGACTTAATTACTTAATTGGAGAATTATCTCTTGATATGCGAACAGACAAAACTTTTATTTCTCTAAAAAACCCATGACCACCTTCTATTATGGGTATAGCCTCTGGAAGGCTTTTGATAGCCCAAGGTGTATTTATTTAAGGCCTTTAATAAATACTCACTTTATTCTCTTAACTCTGCCTAGCCCCCATTCTAGGTAGCCATTCCAAGGTGCCAACTGCTGTAAGTGAACCCTGGTGGGAAGAGTCCTGTGACTGGAGTGCCCTGCAGATGGTTACAGGCTCTTTAGGAGAGGTAGGCAGGGTAGAGCAGGCAGAGGGGTGGCACTGTATGTAATAGAAGTGGTAGAATGTATGGAGCTCACAGCTGGCAGTGGCTCCGTTCAGACCTTCTCAAGGGGTAAATAAATAATGCAGAGATCATCCTGGAAGTCTACCACAGACCTCTCAGCCAGGACAATGATGCTGGTAATTTATTCTTTGTGGAGTTAGGGGATGCTTCCAAATCAACTGCACTTGTCCTTATGGGGGACTTCAGCTTGCCAGAAAATAACTGGGAGAATCACACAGCTGGTAAAACCCAGGCCAGAAGATTTCTTCCTTATAAAACCTGGATGGCATCTCTGTGGAACAGGCCCTAAGGGAGCTGGAAATTGTCAGCTGACACTATAGAATAAAGCAAAGTAATCCACTTGATCTGGAAACAAAAGAACAGATGTTTCCTAATTAGAAACTCTTATACACTATGTGTCTTTTACATTTACACCAGAAAACATATCCCTCTTTGATATCTCTGAAGCATCCAACTGTATTAGCAATTAGGGCACAGAAAGTTTTTGTGAAATTTGGTGGTAAAAGTGAAATAATTCTGTTTAATAATTCTAGTAGAAAGGGAAAACTTTATGATTTCAGACTGATTGTATTACTTAGACCACTTAAGCATACAAGAAACATTAGAAACAGATGCAGTGTTTTTTAGAAAATCAATGAAATGTAACGATGTATTAAATATAGCATCCAAAGCTTCAATGTACATCAGCAAGGGGAAATATTCATTGTTTTGTTTTGCTGTTGGCTGTTTTCTTTTTTAACCTAACCTAGAAAATTTGTTTTTATTAGGAACCAAAAGCTCATGCATCATAATTGAGTGCCAATGATTTTGGAAACATAGATAAAGAAGTGTACACTGAAGAATTGCAGGAACATCCCCTGTGTACTCAGATGCCTCAGAGGCGGGTGGAATACCTGTTTGTGCTAATAGAGGTAAGCATTGTGCACTGAAATTTCCATTTTTCTTGCCTTCTCTCTGTTACATTTATTAGACTAACATTTCTTAAAATCATTTTATTTAACTAGTTTTTTGATACTTGTACCTAATAGAAGACAATTTGATGGACACAGAGTTATTTTAGTGTGATTTGGTTGGACTGCATAGTAAACCAACACATACCTATCTTATTGTTTCTTCTTTCTTTTAAGCCTATGCCCTGTCAATAACCATTATTATTCACCTCTGGACAAATCCTTAATTGTGTGCTAAAGGCATGGTTTACGGACTTGAAGGAAAAGGTTATACTGAATAATGGTGGGTAAGATCTGAAATAACAAGTATTCCCAAATTGACTCTAGTATTGGATATACCTGACAGATTAGGAACACATAATGAATTTAAGACTCGAAAGACATTTTAAGATTAATCACCAATGATCAGATTCAATCACCTGCTGTTAAGTTTGTGACATATATTAATACTTCAGGCATATCTACAGGCTTAAATATTAAATTAAACATCTCCTAAACAAAATTACAATATTCATACTTCAGAAAGTAACATTTCAAAACTAGTACATCCATGTGTGTATTTTATCTAATTTTGGTAGGCAATACTAGAAGAATAATGCCACTTGAATGAAAAAGTTACTGCAATTTAAAAAAAAAAATTACTTTGTTAAAGATATTTAGGAACAAAACTTCAGATAGTCGTAGAATCTTCAAGGTCAGAAATAACCTTTAATATCATCAAGTCCAGCTGTTTACCTATAACCACTACCATGTTCACCACTAAATTATGTCTCTAAGTGCCACTTTTACATGGTTTCTGAACACTAATTACTCCATCACTTCCCTGAGCAGCCTGATCCAATTCCTTCCATGAAGAAATTTTTCCTAATAGCCAAACATCCTCTGTGACAACCTGAGGCCATTTTCTCTGTTATGTAATATTTTTAGGGTTTTACATGGACTATATAACTTAACTTCATACTTTTATAATTATAATTATAATCACCTAAGTCAACCTTACATAGATGTAATCAAAGAAGTAGATAGTCTCAAACAAACCTGTCAGTGTGTCTTGTAGGCTATTTGACAATTCTCTTTCAGGTCAGATTTTAAGATGTTTTAACTGCTGTCCTAATTCTCAACAGCTAGTAATTTCCTCATTAATTTGGCTCTGCAGTCTGCTTAAGATGACCATAGAAGAAGGCTGTCTAAAGGAAGATAGGACTTTTCAAACCAGTATGACATTCACAGTGAATACCGTATTCCTGTACACCCCCCAAAAATGAGAAATCAGTAGCAATTGAAGACCATGGACCATGGACCTATCCACTTTTTCCACTAAACTTCATGAATCAAGCAGCTTCCACCATTTGCCCAGTTTTCCATTTCACATTTCATAATGCTACACTGCAGTGATCCTCCCTTTGCACGAAAAAGCCTTGGATCACAAGAAAAGCTGCCTATGGACTAAGCACTTCCCTCTCAACTGGAATGGAGAAATGAAAAACAATGCTCTTTACCACTGCTGACATGCAAGTCTCCATCCCACACAGAAAATATAGCAACTGTTGTGAACTCCAGGTGGAAAGGCATGTACTGGCACCCTCTGAGTGGTGTGAGTTTGCTGTGCAAAGTGACCTCAGTCTTATCTGTATCAACTCCCCTTTAGTGCTCTTTATCCATGCCCAAGCACCAGAACAGGTTTTGAGTATCACAGACCATGGAGCTCATGCAAAAGTTATTAACTTCCTTTCCAAGCACTCAAGCACTCTGATGAGGCACTGGTGCCACTTTAGCAGAATTTGTGGAGGATTTCTAGTTCCAGTTGTGTTGCAGCAAAAAAAGCTGCTTCTGCACATACCTGCACCCTAATCACATCCTTCTTGTTACTAGGGGTTCCTTCATCCTCACGTCCACTGGAAAAACTGCATGTGACAGTTCCTCTCCCTTCATTTCATCTAAGATGTCTGGGTTCTTTAAAGAGGATGATTGCTGCTTTTGGTTCATTTTTATTTTGTCCTTTCTCACTGAGTTCATTTGAGAGCACCATGTTGCAGAAGGGAAGATGTGTGACAATGCCAGCATACCTGACCAGGCAATAATCTCACTGAGGAAATAGTGATAGTTTTCCCTAGAGAGGTAGTGGTTTATGTTCTCAAACAAAACATTACACGTCTTAGAATGGTCCATCAACTCTTGTCACAACTTGTCATAACTTGCAGGTTTGAATGTGTATTTCCATCACCTCCCTCAAAACCCCCAGTAGTATAGCAACATATAATTGTCCTGCATTATAAGTTTATGTTTCATGACAACTTTAGGAAGAATTAAACTTCTGAGTCCCTCTAATATTTTTTCTGTCAATGACAAGCTGTACTCAAACAGTTCATTCACTTCTTTCCTTTCTTAAAAAACAAACCAGAAAATAAAACTGGATTACAGATCAAATTTAACTAACTTGCTTTGATATTTAACTTTCTTACTATATCACATCCAAAAGCTTTTTGGTAGAACATAATGCATAGCAAGCAATTTTTAAACTGAGAGATCTTTTATCTGTGGTCTTTTCATGTAGAAGAGAATGCAGGGTTAGGAAAGGATGGCTGGCTGGCTGTTGAAAGTAATGTATATTCTGTCTGTCTGAGATTTTTGGAAGCTTTATGGTTTAAAGAAACAGTCTTTAAATCAGCTTAAGCATTATAGAGGCTTATTCTTCTCCTATCCCCACTTCTTCTTTTAGCAATCTCCTTCACTGACTTCCATATCAATAATTTGGCCCCAGGCAACTAAAGATGGATGAACTTAGGAACAAACAAGAAGCGAGAGAAATAAAAACTAATGTGAAGTTGTTTTACACTCCCTAAAGCCATGCTATTCTGCCCTCCAATTCCTTGTTTGAGGACATGATGATATTAAAACCTGAGAAGAAGTAAAAGCTAAACTAAATAGCTTTTAGTGATGCTGCTTCTGTCTCCATTCCCTACTGTGTCTGTAGCAAATATGCCTCAACTTCTAGTATCTGATACTGAAACTATGTGATAAGCATAGGAGATCAAGACAGGGTACAGCTACTGTTGGAGCTTTGGTTTCCATTTGGGTTTGGGTGTCAAGTAATTTTATTAGGATCTTTTTTTGGTTTCCACATGCAGTTTTGATATCTAGCTGTAGTGCTGACAGCCTGAACCACCTGAATCAATATGATGGTCAAACCACAGAAGTCAAGAAAACATCACCCACCTACTCATGGTCCTTAGAGCTTAAAGCAGGGCACTTCAGTAAGAATGGAAAAGCTTTCTTTATGTGTGAAGTGTGCCAGTTTTCTGTGCAAAGTGAGAGCAGAGGCTTCACAGGATAAATCAGTTCAAAAGATAACAAAGAGCTCTTATCTACTTCAGAGTGAAAAGAAAAAGGAGACAATCTTTTTAAAGCATGACTTTGATTCAAGTGAATTAATTAGTAGCTAATCAAATACTTAGTACTAAAAGATTGAAATGCAAATAATTGCATAATATTACTTGAATTTTTAAAAAATATATTAATCAAAATTTCTGTCTTGTTTTAAACTGTTAGCTGATAACCCTAATGCATTTCCATTATAACAGTCCCTCTGATCAACTTTGAGTAGGCTCTGACTGGAAAGATTACATGTGATAGTTACAAAAATGTAAAAAATCACACAAAGGACAAGTTCTTCTAGCTGCCCTTAAAATTTCTCCTAGAGGAGAAATTCCTCTTCCTAAATCTAATGAGCATGCATGAGAGCTAAAAGAGGGTTATCTTTGTGATTGATCCAGCCATTTCTCCCTCCTTTATTCACCATGAAGAGGAAAAAGATAAGTTTGCATAGGTCCTTAATGTTCAGAGTGTCAGGAAAACATCTGAAAAGCAGTGTGTATAATGTCATCTGTGTTTCATCATGAGCTGATGTGACATGATTCCTTCAGAGCTCACCCTTCTCAAGGACCATTATTTAGCAGTGGCTCAATAAATTACTGTCTGGAAGAAGACCCTCCCTGACTAATATCATGATAGAGAGTGTGTATTTTGGGAAGGTTACACAGAGTTATTTGAAACTCCCATGTAAGATGTTACAAATACCTCACTTTAGATTTGGATTAACTCCACACAACAGCAGTCTTACAATGAAAGTAAGTTTTGTGCTCTGTGTGTGGCTAAGGTATTTGTACAGACTAGTGAAAGAAGATTTTCAGATCTGGAAGAACTACAGCTCATTCTCACTCCTTTGATAACTTACAGTTCCTACTTGAGGCAAAGGACTCATCTTCCAGTGTAAGTATCTGTATTGATGCCACTAAACTGCTCAGTTGCATTTTTCCAGGTAGTCAGTGGTTTGGTAGACTAAGATAGATACGAATTTATAATAAAGAGTTGTTCTGATCTGATGTTATTTTTCCTGACAACCTGCAGACATGCTTGGAAAAATGGTATTTGAGATGTGTTATTTTACTGTCATGAGAAAGCAAATGTGCTCTAAATACAGCTTCAAGCAAAATGTAGTATTTTGAGGATATGTTCACTGAACTTACTTGCTAAATATCCACTCAAAATATAAATAAATTGATACTTAAAATATTTGATACCTCTGCATAATTTGAACTTGTATGTAGTGACAAAGACTTTCTGTTGTCAGTGGCATCTATTTTCATTTATGTTTAGTTCTGTTTGTATTTTTGCTTCCCCTTAACTGACATGCTTTCAAAAGTTAGGGTTTTTTTTTTCCCTGAATATTTTTCGAATACTTCTAAAAAGAAACATTAAATGAATAATGTAAATGGTGTTTCCTTGTCACGCAAAGGGCAATCGAAAACTTTCACATAATTTTTTAAGGAGTGATTTTATATAGAAAAAAAATTTCTAGCTAAAAGATATTCTAACTAAGCAAACTGCAAAGTGTCACTTGTGTGTACTCATTTGAAGACAAAGGTATGGCAGGAGAGAGACATCACTTAAAGCTTCCTTTGTGTTGTGTTGACCCTCAAATTTCAAATTGATAAGTGTTTTTATAAATATGTGCATATTCAACAGAATTATGCCACAGGATTTACACACTTGCAATTTACTGGAGTATTTTTTGAGTCACTTTAGTCACTTTACCTCAATCCTGTTCAAAGAACATGTGACAGCTGTGTGAAAATCGACACCTTCAATAAAAAGTTCAGTTCAATGACCAGAAAGAGGATTGGAGTTCATAGAATGGTTCAGCAACTACTTAACAACTTACCCTTAAGGTGCAAGATAAAAGTGAAGAAGTTTAAGGTAACACTTCCTTTTTTACTGCCTACAAATGTCTTGAAGCAATTTCTTATGTCCCAATGAGCTACAAAATGGAAACTGAAAAACATGAATATATTAAATATATTAAGCAATTATGTGACTACTCCATAACTATTTAATAGTTAGAAGAGACCAGGGCTCAGATTCCCTAGAAAGTTATTGTGTTTTCTGTGAATTTAATTTTGGGGTCTTTTTATTCACTTGTTTTAAATTGCTTCTCACTCTAATTTAGAGATGTGATGCATCTTGGGGGAAAAATCACTGTCATATTCTTGTACCTTTCTTCATGAATTTCACTATCTTGACCAAAAGATACATACGTTGCAAGAAAAACATTCCTTGTGTAAGTTGATGGGAGCTTGAGCTTTCTCTTGATAGCTCAGTAATGATTTCAAAAACAAAGCATGGGTTAAGGATGCATTCTACAAAACCCTATTCTGAAAAAAGTATTTCTTTAATTGAAAGTTAAACCCCACATATTAAAAAATGTTAATGGTAAAATAATTTTCCTTTCTGATTTTTAGTAAATTTTCTAATTTTAGTATTTATTTGATTTTTCTGTGTCATATCGTCCATAGTTGCCACTGAATTCTATAAACTCACATGGGTCTATGATAAAAGTCACAGCTTTTTCTTTTGTATTTTATCAGACTTTACTCATCTTAAAATCCTAGCATCAGTTATAGACAAAAGGAAAGCTGTTAGAAAATGTGTGCCTGGCTCCATAGTCCATAGTTATTTCCCTCCATAGAGTTGGTGTGATGGTGTGGTACTCACAGACAAATCACAGGGTGAAAACATGTGAAACTGTGTATAAAACAAGTCAACCTTTACTTATTTAGTTTGTTTCCCATTTCATGTCCTGGGATGCATTGGGCACAGCATCACCATCCAGGCACAGGAGGGGATTGTCCTGCTCTGCTCTGCTCTGCTCTGCTCTGGGGCGGCCTCACCTCCAGTGCTGGGGGCAGTTCTGGGTGCCACAACATAAAAAAGACACTAAGCNTTTTTTTTTTTTTTTTTTTTTTTTTTTCCTGCAAATTATGATGGATTCCTTCATCAGGTTTTATTATCAAGTTTTTTCTTTCACCCTCTTAAATATAAAAATTTTATTTTTAACTATTATTTAGAACAAGTTTAGTTCTCATAATCTTTCTGTGTTAACTCTGCTTCTCTTGTCTTTTTCTGTGCAGTTGAATAACCTGTGAGTACTCTCCATATATTTACCTTGTGCTAAGAATGACACAAACTCTATGGAGTAGAAACATTGATCCCACCTCTATCTTATCATAGTTCTCTTCAGAATATCATGTTGAAATTTTTTCTTACTTATCACAAGCTCATGTAGTTTTATGCTGCCAGCCTACACTGGTCATGGTCATGTCATGGCAGAAATAAAGACATCCACAAGGCTTTATATGCTTTTAAACAGGACAGTGATAGAAACACTATTTGACAATGTTAATTTTTATCCCAGTCTGTTCTGGATTTCTTGATATGGGCAAAGCTTTTTATTCCATTGTTATTTCTTTAGTACTGTGGTTTTGAATTTTAGAGTAAGTAATTTCCAATTCTTACACATTTTGCCTGAGGAATATTCCAGTTCTGTATTGCTTCCATGGGAATGACTTGTGCCATATTTATTTCTAGAATAAAAGAAAATACCATAGAAATGCCAAATGCCCTTTTGCCCTTGGCCTTTCAATTATAGCTTTGAAAACCAAGTTTATTACTTATTAGGAGGGATAAATAATCAACAGTCATTAAGACAAAGAAATATGTCTTGGTGAATGAAATATGCTCAGAGCACAAAACAATAGCTTGTTTCCCACAAGAAGTTCAGAAATACAATTACTGTTGTGTTCCTGTCTTACTCCATGATAAATGCATGTGTGATCTGCTAGATAGTCACATAGGACCAGGTTCAAATGAGAGATTTTGCTTCAATTAGGAGCAGCAGGGCTGAAAGTTTCCCTCTCAGATGCTCTGCCAATGCCTGGAGTTGAAGGCTGTGAAAACTGTTTTTTTTTGTTTGTTTGTTTGTGGGTGGTTTTTTAGGTTGTTTTGTTTTGGGGTTTTGTGGGGGGGTGGGTTTTTTGTTTGGTTTGTTTTGGTTTAGTTTTTTGGTGCCCTTCCTGCTTGCTATAGTTGAGATAACACTGCAAAGCTTGGGTTGCATTTCACATTCAGAATAGCTGGAGTTTCAAGAATAGGCATTCTCTGAACAGAACAGTCCTGTACTTATTTTAAGAGCATTCTTAAAAGATAAGTTTGGTATCTGTACAAAAAAATCAATTGCATTGTTTGCTACCACTGACATCTGTGAGAGAGTGGTCAGAGAAGTCTTTGAAACAGATGGAGAGTTTGGTACCCATCACCTCTAGGAGAGTATATGAATCAGCAGACTATTAAGGTTATGTTCTTTTGTTGAAGAATTGCTTTTTTGAAGCAAGGATTGTTTGCACTGCCTAGAAACAGAAACTCTATCAAAGGAAACACTTTCCCCTGAGTTATGATTTTGAATTTAAAGAGGATATGTGCTTTAGATTTGTAAACATATTTTTTGAAAAAAGAAAATCTGATTCAGAGAAATCATCTGTTCTTCTGATTTCATGGAATGTTGCTGTTAACAAGTCAGATAGCTTACACCGCATGGACTTCAAACTACTACTGTTTGTGCAAGAGGTAAGTCATGATGCAGCTTCTAAACTTTACTCTTATTAACAACCATATTTCTTATATACATCTTTTATAGTCAAGGGTGAATGACTACTGTTTTTCAGTACAGAAGTTCTTTACGTATTTATTATCTGAAGATTGACAAAACTTCTGACAAAACAAGGTCATGGCCTTCTATCCAGAGAAGGTTGAGCTTTCTCAAAGTGGTGAGCATGAGCACTGCCGTGGGTACCACCTATGCCAATAAGTATTTGCTAATGAGTCACATTTTCTGTATTAAATGTATCACTTCTGAAATGAAAGTAAAATGAAAGCTACAGTAGTTTTGTTTTTCAGAGCAGTCATCATATCTTGTTTTCATAGTAAAAGATGCCCTGCCAGTATGACAAATCATGGATTTGTCAGTCTCTACATGGTAGCTTAAAACTAATATTATTTCTCCAGATCATATTTCCTTCTTACATTTCATAATTTTTCTTTGTTAGGAATAGGTTTTTTACAGGGATAAAATGGGAGTAAGAGCAAGAGTTCTTTTTTTGCCTTAGTAGTATTTATTAGGTTCACTACTGAAGATTTATCTAAAGGCTACATCCTCTCAGAAATCCTCAGGGAAGGATGGGGTGAGATTAGAGTCATAAAATGTCACTGAGTACTAAAGAGGAATGCAATTACATCCACTACAGAGCAAGACAAAGAAGAAAAGTCATGTTGTTCTGTTTTGTCTGCTATTACAGCCACACTGATACTCAATTTCAGAGGAAAAAACTCAAGTTCAGAAAGATACTGTGAACTGAAGTCATGTGCACAAGCACATCCCCACACTTACTTTATTTTTTGGTTANAAAAAAAAAAAAAAAAAAAAAAGGACTTATTTTTTAAACATATGAATTCTCAAAAAATAATTCAGTGAAGGTAAAAAAGAAAAGTAAACAACATTTTGGACATTTAAGTGAGTGTCTTCTGCTCTTGCAGAGGAGCAGCACAATTTTTCACTTTATACGCAAGCGTTTGTCAGAATCCTGATTGTATTATCCAACTATGAATCCAGTATTCTCTCAACCAAACAGTGATTTTGCCACTCATTAGTTTGCAAATACTCTTCCATCAGGTGTGCTTCAGTACCTTTGTGGGAAAAGAGCAAACAAGCCGGCTCTCTGAGTGGGAAGACAACTCAGTTTCTCTGACTTATTTCTTGCTAGCTGTGAGGCTGACAATATCAGGAGTAATTAGGGTTCTAATATATAGCCTCAGACACCAGAGATTTGATGTAGACTAGGGTCACTTCTCATGGAGATCAGCAAACAGCAGTTGACTAAAAGTTGTAAATATTACTGAGAGAGTGACTTCAATTGGTGACCTGGTGTGGAGCAGTCCTCATTCCTGAGATCTGAAAGACAGGAGTGACAAAGAATCTGATGCTAGGGAATTTTTCTGACCCATCATTACATAGTTCTGGGGATATGATGAAGTACAAACAAATGGAAAGATTATGAATCATAGAAATAATGACACCAATAGTTACTGGAATAATTGCATTGAGGTTTACTACCACCAGGGAAAGAATGAAGGAAAAACAAGGGGAATAGAACAGCAAATGAAATAGGCAAGAGAGAAGAAAATTACAAACATACAACCATTTTGTATGTTGTGAGGGAGAACAGAAAAAGATTAAATACCTTTCAGATGGAACAACAAAAGCTTCTCTCATTTTTTTCTTATAATTCTAGCTGCTATCTCTCTGACTTTTCTGTGTTCTCTGGTTATCTGTAGGTAAGGTAAGGAAATGTGGGCTGGGTGAATGGACAGTGAGGAGGATAAAGAACAGTTTGAATGGCAGAGTTCAGGATCATGATCAGCAGAGTAGAATACATTTGGAGACCTGTAATCAGAGGCATTCCCCAGAGATCAGTACTGGATCCAGGTTTATTCCACTTGTTTATCAATGACCTGGGCAAAGGAATAGAATGCACCCTCAGCAAGTTTGCTGATGATATAAAACTGAGTAGAGTGGCTGATACACCTAAAGTCTGCGCTGCCATTCAATGGGATCTTGATAGGCTGGAGAATCGGGTGAAACCTGGTAAGGTTTAACCTGGTTTTGACAGGGTAAAACCTGGTGAGGTTTAACCCAGTTCTGGGCTCCTCAATACAAGAAAAACAAGGAGCTCCTGGAGAGGGTCCAGTGGATGCCAGAAAGATGATTTCAGGTTTGAAGTATCTCTTAGGAGGAGAGACTGTGAGACCTGGGCTTGTTTAGTCTGGAGAAGGCTGAGAGAAGATCTCATTAATGCATGTAAATAGCTCAATGGTGGGTTTCAAGGGGATGATGCCAAACTCTTTTCAGTGGTACCCTGTGACAAGACAGGAAGCAATGGCCATAAACCAAAACCTAAAAAAATGAGGAAGAATTTCTTTCCATTGAAGGTGGCAGAGCACCGGAATAGGCTTCCCAGGAATGTTGTGGAGTCTCTTTGTCTGGAGACATTCAAAATCCACCTATGTCACCTGCTCAAGGTGACCCTGCCTTCACAGGAAGTTTGGACTGGCTGATCTCCAGAGGTCCCTTCCAATCCAAACAAATCTGTGATTCCATTTCATGCTGGTTTTTCTGCTATTTTTTCCCTTTTGCTACTCCATTATTTATAAATCAATGAAATGCACCTGAGTGAATGAACCAGTTTTGCCTTTAACAACACTGAAAAGAAATGTGCAATAGAGCAAATTAAAATCTAACTAACTAAAGCACTGAGTCTGCTCTGCTCATTTTTTGTTGGCTTTGTAATTTCAAAATATCATTCATTCTCAAGATGAAAAACAGGCTTAGGATAATATAGTCAATATGCAGAATAGCAAGCTCTGTTGAAACCTGTGACACCAGCTGAAATAATAATGAATACAATTGTGCAGATAATATTTTGATGGAAATAGGTGAAGTTGAATTATCTACTGCAGATGAATAAGAATGAATCATCAGAATGTTCTGATTCTGCCACAAGAATAAAAGGGTAAGATAAATATTTTAAAGATATTAGCTATTTTAAATAATTAGTAGTCATTAAAGGAGTTATTAAATAGTCAATTTCTTTTAAAGAACTTAGAGCTGCAGTTCTGTCATAGTAAAATCTTTCAGAACAAAAGGGTTTACACTCCTAAATACCTCACAATTTTGCCATATACTGTTTGATTCATTAACAGTAGAACATAGGTGAGTATTAATAACAAACAAACCCCAAAACACAAACAAACAAACAAAAAGACACACCCCCTCCCCAAATCACAACAAACATATAGCCTGGTTGGGGTTAAAAAACAAAGTAGATTTCCATTATTTTGTGTAAATATTCTACTTTTTTATACTCAGCTATGTATCAGAAAGCCAGGAAATGACTGAATATGTTTCAGCTGCTTTAGATAGTGCACTTCAATGTACATGAAATCTCCGAGAGACTAAAGGATCCCACAAGGAGATGAATGCACTGTCACTTTGAAAACAAGTACGGTATTTTGTGACATTACCTCAGAACATTATCTTCACAGAAGAGCTTGTGAACCTACATGTATAAAATGTTCACTAGCCACCACAAGGCAACATGAAGTGCCTTAATACTGGGGGAGATCAAGAGACCTCATGTAAATGTCTCACTGCTCTTTCTGTGAAGACAAAAATCCCTGTACATAAGGTTTTCTTAAATAAATTGTCACAGGACAAATTCTACAATAGTTACTCCTGCTGAGTAACAAATTACTACATGAACAGCAATAGCTTGAATCAAAATGAGGTTTGTGGTGGGAATTTCTCTCAGTAGATCATCCAAAATTAAGTCAGGTTGGTGTCCAGAGACGCCCTAAGAGAATAAGATCATTATCTGCAAACATATTGGTGAAAAAAAGCAAATGTCCTACTTGTTTAATATGAATGCTAGTGTAAATTGGATCAGTGAAGTACCAAATGTTTGAGATGAAGGTGATGCAGGTCAGAGATGTAGGTGATGTAAGATGACTTCACCCACACCTGAAAATGTAGAGCTAACAACTTCATTCAGCATCACATTTTTGTATAGGACAAAAAATTAATAATAGAATTAGAAAAGTCACAAACAAAACACTTAAAAATTAACATTACTGTGATTATGGCTGCCAAAACTATTAGACAAAAATTATGTGCCCTGACAAGGTAGGTTATTATTCTTATTATTATTCTTAAAATGTTCTTTTGGAACATTTTTATTTGAAGTAAGTCTATCAGTCAGAGAACAATGTATTTTGTTAATAAAATCTGCCATTGTAATACAATCATCTAGATTCACTATGTTGATGGATCCTCAAATCTATATAAAATGAGTGGCTGAGATTTGAGACTTAATGAGAAAAACAAATGCTTTTATTTATTCTCTGATGAAATTCTATCATTTTTAAGAGAGCTTTCCTCTGTACTTGAAATAAGAAGCCATCAAGAATGTGAGGAGAGGATAGCAGGTCCAAGTTCATTTTTAGAGTTTTGCACAAAGCAAAGTGTTTGGACTGGAATCACCTTATCTCAGGTCAGTGTAGCACTGATTTGGAGCTTAGCAAACTGCAGCTCCTATGGTAGGTTCAAATAGGGGTAATTGATTTTTAGTTTTAAACCAAAACCTGGAGTTTAAAATCTATGTGCAAAAATCCAAAAGACAATGTGATTATAAAATTCAACAATGAATAAAATGCCAAGTGTGTAACATCTATTTCTTGGCTCACGTAGGCAGTTGTGGCAAGAGGTTGTGAAAAATGTTCCCCATCCTCCTAGGAAATTAGCAAGAAGCATTGTCTGCCACTAATTTTCAAATAAGTTGCAAAATGAAAGCTAATCATTGTCTGCCAATGATGAGTGTAATTTTGCAGGGCAATTACAATCAGTAAGTATTTTCTTCAAGAAATTAGTTTGCAAAATAGTTGTGGTCTGGTGCACGCTCAGGGCAGTGATTTCTGTGTGTTTTCTGGATGTGGTGAGCTCACCCTGCTGCCTGTGAGCTGCAGCAGAGCTCTCCCAGCACTGCAGGGTTTAGCAGTGTGACAGGACGTTTCCATAGAGCCCAAGATGCACTTTTACCATCTAAAGTGTCTGTGTGGGTGTTTGTCTCTTGGTTCATTGCTTCACCAGACACTGTGTCTAATTTGGAATTACTTTTGCTTCTACATGTTCTTCGCTTCTTGCCTTTCTATAAACTCTATGCTGGGAGCAGGAGCTCCTGAAATCTCCTAAGTAAAACCCATGTCCTATGCAAGTGGTGAATGAGCATTTCTTTTTGGCTGCTTCTGTCAGACTAAAGTTTTCCAGACATTTGTCATCTTTGGAATTCTTTGATCAACTGTTAATGTTATGTATTTTCAATATACAACACACAAAAAAAGTGTGCCATATTTTATTGGGCAGCAGTTAGGGTTTGCAGATATTTCACTAGATTTTTTGTTGTTTCTCAATGTGACTGCATAAATTTCCAGGATAACCTGACTTATAGAAGCTTAATTGTGGCAGAATACTGGCATGCTGCAGAAGAAAAGAATGTTACAATGGAGGTAAACCACTAGTACATTTGTGTTTATGAATATTCTTTATTTTTTTATGAAACAAACCTATAGGGTCAAAGTGCCACATAAATGGATATCATTGTAAATCACATAGTACTAATCAAATTATTACTAGTTGTGAATCTGCAAAATTCCTGTGGAAAAAAAATACGTAATTTCATAGCAGCACATGAAGCTGAGAACTCATGCAGCAGAAGCCAGCTGGGATTTCACAGACAGCAGCATACAACCCTAGACTATTTGACAACAGCAGCCTCAACAAAGTGCCTGTTGCCAGATCCAGCCTTCAAGGATCTGTGTCTGAAGCTGTGTCTGTGTCACAGCAGTGTGTTCACACAGAAATGGATGTGAAATGTTGTTGCCATGTCAGTGTGACCAGCTGTCTCCCTGCAGAGAGCTAAGAAAGGCATTTAGGTTGAGTTCCAGAGTGTTTTCATTTCAAAGCTTTTCACTCTTTGCCCAGGACTGAGCAGTGATACTTCAGCAGTGCTACTACCTGTGTGTGTTTACTAGTCTGAACTCCAGCAAGGCTAGCTGGAGATTTTGAGTACTTTAATGCCTATGTTTTTTCCCCTGAGTGAGTGTCTAAAGCTAACTGAAACCTGAGCGTTCAAATAGAGATACAAATCACTGAAATCTGCAGTCAATTTTAGAAAATCATTAATGTGTATTCTGTCAGCCTCTTGTATCCAGAGGCAGTAAGTTAAGGCCAGCTTGCACATGGCTTAAGTCAGAATCTAGCTGATTCTTTATTTGCATACTTGTATATAAGAGAGAATACTAGCCAACTTGAGACTTATGATTACCTGAAAAATCCTAGTTCAAATAGTCAGAGAGGCTTTCTTAAGCATTCCAGCTGCACTTTTCAAGAGTCCAACTGCTGGCTGTGCTATGTCATGGAGCTGCAAAGGATTTGGAGTTACTGTGTCATGCGGTCACACTGCCTTTGGATCAAGAGTTTGCTTGCTGTGAAATAAGTGTCAGCTGTGTCTTGCTCAATGCAGAAAATTAAAGATGCACACCAATAAACTTTTCAAGGTGGTTGGCTAAGGACTGTGTTCTTGGAAAACATGCTTTATTTCTCTGTGATTCAGTTCCAAATCCTCACTAAGGATAAAGAGGTCTTCACATCACATGGATGTTGGGAAATACAGAGCTGTGTGTGAATCCCATCACCAGTTCTGATGAGTGCCATAAAACCCCATTGTATAACTGACAGATTTTAGATGATGTTTCAGATAGAAAAGATGTGTTGATTGGGGAAGCCAAAATAAAACAGTTATTTTCTGATCGTGGAGATTTTAGGCAGTGCTTATAACAGGAATTTTAATTTAGTAGAATATGTATGTAAAATAATGAAAATAGTTAAAGAAATGCTTAAGATTGTGCCACATCAACTTCTTATAAGGAAAATTCATTAAATGCATGGTTTTGGCTTTAACTTTGATATTTAAAAAGACCTCTTTTTTTTGTTTGTTTGTTTTGTTTTGTTTTGTTTAATATTTATAAAACTGCAAAGTAAACAGAGATTTAAAACATATTCTTATTTCTTTGCTGTTATGTTTTCTATTTCTACTGAAACATAAACTATTAATACATGCAGATATGCTTGTGAGTGGGAGGAATGTTCAAAATTCTCCTCTAATCTGTCTGATCTCAGAAGTCCCTGTATCACATAAATTCCTTCATTATTATCCTGGGTCTCAGAAACATCAAGTACTCAAAATCTCTCATGATTACTTTCCTTTATCTTCCACCTTTATGTCTCTGAAGGCAAAAGGAAATCCCATGCGGATTCCAGGTCATGATGCAGAGGACGTCTCCTGTTTCCAGACCCATTCTGAAAGAGCAGAGTATTCTGACATTTACAAAAATACTTGAGGCTTAAAGTAGCTGTAATTTAATGAAGGTTGATGTGGTTTCTTGGGCAGATTTCAGGATACCCTCATGTATCCTGTATCCTACAGGAAAGGAAAAAAATTTAATTGATAATTTTGGAAAACAAATGTGTAATAGATACTCCTATATGAAGTGCTTGGTTTTATTATTTACACCTCTTTTTTTTGTTTGTTTGTTTCATGGCTGAAATAGCAGAAAGTTCATGGAATAATAAATGTTTATGCATGACACTGCAATATTCATTGGCAAAGCACAAATACTGTTCCAAATATAAGAAGTATTTTTGTTTGTAATGTGTGTTATTACGCATTACAAACAAAAATACTGGAGTCAAAGAGATGAGACGTTTTGACAAAATACAAAATAAAAAATATGTAATAAGATTTGTAGGTTTCTTGTGCAGTGCCATGACCCCTCCACTGCATCTGTCCAGAAACCACTGAATAAAAACATCAGGATAAGATGGAAGCTGGTGCCAAGCAATGATTAATGACAGGAATAAATTTGAAACTGTGAATAAAAGATGAGAAGCCATAAAGAGCCTCTATTATTTCTGAAGGGAAACTACTCGATATTTTTAATTTATTTGAATATCCTCTGTTCTCAGACAAAAAGGAATTAGCTCTCAGAATAACATTTCTAAAACCATATACAGTGTCTTTTTTTGAGAGGTCAAGCTGACAGTCAAGAAAACCTGACAGAGGCTGGTGGCTTCGCCTTCCTTCAGTTGACACTCCAGAAGACTTGGGTCATTCCCACCATTGCAATATTATTCTGTCCTTTGTGGCAAAATAAGTTATTGTTTAAAAATTAAGTTAGTAAATGAAACAAAATTTTAAATTATTAAAATTCTAAAATTAAAAATAAAATTATTTTTAAAAACAGATTAGTAAAAACTGAATTATTAAGGGATTGATCTGATAATACTTTATTTTTATAATAGTAAATTTGGAGCACACTCACATTCCTGTATTCCATATGAACTCGTCAGAACAGATTTGATTCCAAAAACTTTATTACTACAGAAATCAAACAAACTATTTTCATAATCTTATTGACTTTAAAACCAATGAAACAATAAGAAAGATTTTTTTTATTATGAAACAGAAGAATTTGATTTCTACATTTTAGCACTCACAGGTCGATATTGTTAAAGGCAAAGAACAATTTTCCTTTTGTTTCTTTTTCCTTATTGAGAGTATCCTATTAAATAGAACTTAGCATCTCCAAGAGTTTATTCTAACCTTTTCTGAATAATTTACTCAATAGATACAGATGTATGTATAACCAAACTAAAAAAGCATTAAAAAGCTATATACTAAAGTAAATTAAATGTATTAAGAAGATGCAACAAATGCTTGCCTGTGTTTAATGTTTAACCAACCTACCATAGAATTGGTGTCCTTATCAATGTTCACATGCCAGTTTCAGGATATCAAAACAACAACTTTTCACAAACGCACCTAGCTTCACAGATTTTCAGGTGAGAAAGCACTGAATTTAAATCATCTGTGTACAAAATTTTCTTATTTCCTTTAGATATCTGTCAGTGATTCTGCCAACAGTTATCTGGATTAATCTCTCCTTCTCACCAGGTTATATGAGTAATTCCCTAATACTAAGGATTCAAGATTTTGCTCTCTTTTGTAACCTGAAACTGTCATCTTCAATAATATGATTTTTCTCATTTGTTTTCAAAAACAATCATATTATTTATATTCTATACCTTCAAGAATATGCTTTTTTTTGAAAATTAATGATTAAATTTTTGCCCTTGTCTGTGATGAAACAATATCATCAAACCAAAATAAATCAATAAAATCAATTCTCTGTAATGTCTATATCTGGAAAATTTGTTGGATTGTATGGAATTTTGTTTTGCAAAGATACATACTCTTTACACACACAAAAAATCAATTGTATACTAAAATTTATATTATGTTAACAACTTTCAAAAGAAGACAATCAATCTCAGCTCTCTTTCTGTGGGTGTGAGCATATTAAAAGACTGTACCAGAATTGAATAGCCCAGACAATTATTTCTTTTATGACATGAAAAAATCTTACGTGTCTTGAAGGATATGGCATTACTTACTTCTTACCTTCAAAGACTTACTGGACACAGATTAGTTTTCAGTTTATTATAAAAAGGAACATTTATTAATGTAAAACACATCTTTCAAATATTTTATAAAACATGGCAAGGTAATGAATTCCAGAAACGTTGTTCCAGATGTTTTAGGTCAGGATGACAACTGTGATGATAGTAGGAGTCTGTCTTCTTCAAGAACACATCAGAAGTGAAACTTGAAGTTATGTGCCCTAATGACAGAGAAATTAAAAAATGATGCTGTAGTCAACAAAACACAGTGGCTTTGTGTAATTCCTTTTCTATAATTCTGGAGTTTGATAGAGTGCACTTCTGGAGAAGACTTAATTTGCCAGTAACATATCAAGCCAAAGAATAAAACCATTTTTGGAGCAAATATTAAGATTTATCATTGAGAGTTCACAAAGCCCAAATTGCCTCTGAAGTACCTAAGGAAGGAAAAGGAAATATTATACATCCCCTGTTTTCCTCTCCTCAGGCTTTCCTGGAACTCATACGGTTGGCTACTAGTCCACTGCATATCTTTCTTCCAAACAGGTGTTTAGATTCTCCTCAAGCTCCACTAACCATATTGCAGATCGTTATAAATGGATAGCCAACTTGATCAATAAAAAGAATTTATTCCATAATTAAATACAATTGTAAAAGCCACAAGCAAAAATCAGTTTGTCACTGCCGTGGACAAACAGTGCTGGGTGAGACAGGGAGTGGCTTTCTGCCCTGCTTCTCCATGTTTTCACAAACTGTGACTATCACAGGGTCCTTTTTATATGCTCTTAGGCCTTTCGGTGGTCCCCTTCTTCTTCTGTTGGTCTTCCCCTCTCTTACATGTTGGGACATGTCCCTCTCATCGCAGCGCCCATAAAAATCCTCTGGAATACACTCCTTCCAGATGAGCACTCATGCTGGTTTTGGTGTAATATTGTCGGATGAAAATCCTCTGGAATACACATCTCCCAGAAGAATATTCATGATAAGTTTTTATCAGACAAGATGACTGTAGTTTCAGCACGAATTTATTTATGTCATGTATCACACAGACTCAGAAATTAATTCCAAAATTAGAGCATACAAATCACAAAATCACAGACTGCGTAAGATTGGAAGGGACGACAGTGGGTTATATGGTCCAACCTCCCTGCTCAAGCAGGGTCATCCTCAAATGCCTCTAGAAAGACTTCAGTGAGGGAGAATCCACAACCTGTCTGGAGAGGCTTTTATAGTGCTTGGTTGCCATCACAGTAAAGAACTTCTTTCTCATATTCAGATGGAACTTCTATGCATCAGTTTCTGCCTGTTGCCTCTTGTCCTATTCCTCAGCCCCACTGAGAAGAGCTTGGCACCATCCTCTTGGCACCTCCCTTTAGATACTGACAGACATTGATGAGGTCCCCTCTCAGTCATCTCTTCTAGAGGCTGAAGAGGGCAAAGTCTCTAAGCTTTTCCTTGTGAGAGAGATGTTCCCATCCCTTAATTACCTTTGTAGCCCTCATCTGGACCTGGAATTACATCTTTTGTACTGAGGATCCCAGCACTGCATACAGCACTCCAGGTGTGCCTCACCAGAGCTGAGTAGAGAGGCAGGATCACCTCCCTCAACCTGCTGACAATGCTCTTCCTAATCCATCCCAGGACACCATTGGCATTCTTGGCCACAAGGACACAATGCTGGCTCGGGGACAGCTTGTTGTCCCCCAGGTCCTTCTCCACAGAGCTGCTTTCCAGCAGCTCAGCCCCCAGCCTGTGCTGGTGAAGGGGTTATTTCTTCCCAGAGGAGGACCCTGCACGTGCCTTTGTTGAACTTCAGATGGTTCAGCTCTGCCCATCTTCCTAACCTGTCCTTCTGGAGGGATGCACAGGCCTCTGGGGAACTGGCCCCTCCTCCTAACTCTCTGTCATCAGCGAACATGCAGAGGAGGCACATAATGTTGTGTAATACTGCAAGGTGGCTCAGGGGAAACTCCTCCATGTAATTCAGTCTTTGTACTTCTGTGCTGCTCTCACTCCTTCTTCAGCAGAAAGGGCTTATAGCAGCAATTCCCTTGCTCTGTATCATATCTCAGGATATCAGCTTTCTTACAGTTTCTTTCAAAATGGTGACAACTCGAAGGGGAGAGAGAAACATCTGAGTATAGCTATCACTGCAGCAGCCTTCTCCCTTTTTGCAAGCACTAGTAAAAGTTTCAATCCTATTCTTGTCTTCAGCACAGCTGTCTTCTCCTTTTACACATGGCTGTTAAAATAGATCCATAATTTACCGAAGTACTATCCTCAGCTTACTCTTGCACAAAACTTTCCATTGAATCCCTATCTTTACTCTTATGCAACTAGCCACTGTTGTTCTTCAATTTCTTCTCCTGTCCCATGCTATTTATGGCCTATCTTTAATTATTTCATAATTAACATATGCATTGCCGCTAAAGGACAGAACTAAGTTCTTTTGCTTGTTTTTTTAAGAAATTACAGACATGAGCTGAAGAAAGTGAATATCCTTGAGATCAGGCATGATGGCTCATTAATCTTGGGTGTGGAAGAACAAGATAAACTTCTGTGTGCATTTTCCATAATCTAGGTATGCAGATTTAATTTGTCCTTAAATAGTTCTAGTAATGGGAAACAGCAAAACTGATTCAGAAATTATAGACACACATTAAAAAAGTATTTTAAAACTCCTAACAGGATATAGCTTAACCATAAAGAATAAAAATTTTGTTTTGTTCTCTAAATAGTTTTTAAATTTTTGATTGTATCTTTAGGATTATAAAAGTCAGTATTAGTACAATTGGCAAATAGATGTCAATCTCCTTGAAAGTAGTTTAAAATAAGATTCAAGATATATAAACAAACCTCAATAAAACAGTTATGTGCAAATGGTCAAAAAGAAGAAAAACAATGATTTCTATAGATCTCTTTAATTGTATTTCTTGAAAAAAATTATAATTAGTTCTGAAGTTATTTTTTTGAATGTATGTTTGTCTTGGATTGACAGATGAGGATGTCTAAAAATATTGTGGACAACAGTGGCTTCTTAGTTTTTCCTTCAAAATGCAGATCAAAACCAAGTGTCAAAATTTAATAATATAAAACTTTGTTTTGATGCAAGATCAAGCAGTGCCTGATCTCTAAAATTTGTCTTATATTATTAAGAATGTCAACTTACTGCTGCTAACAAAAAAAATAATTTAGGGTCATCTTTTTATTCTTTGATATTATAACTACATATATGATGCAAAATAGTAAAAGCATGAGCCTGCAAAAATACAATAACATTTAAATTTCTAAGTAAGTTATTCCAGACATACAATATGTCAAAGATAAAAGATAGTACTTTTCCATAATGAAAGAAAACAAGCATATGCTTCTTGGAAATTACTTGTTTGATTTCCTGAATGACAGAAAACACATAAAAGAAACATAAACAGATTTTATCTTACAACAGTTACATTATGGAAGTGCATGTGTGAAATAAATATATGGAAAATCAAATTTGTCATGGAGAAATTCATTAAGATGACAACTGTGCTAAAAGTGAATCCTGATTTTTTAAAATCTCTTTTTTTTCATATAAGTTAACACATTCACCTTGCTTTCCACTGATACATGGATGTGACATAATGAGTCATAAACACTACAGTTATGCATTTGATGTTTTCATTTCACTGCTATATTTTATAGTAACATTTTCTAACTCAGAGCACAGCCAAGGCCTTTGACTAGAACTCTTTTAAGCCATTGTCATAAGTAAAGACAAATCTCATATGTGTATTTACATATACTTCACCCTCAAATTCATTGTAATTTTATTCAGGACATACGTTCTGCAGCATTATAAAAATCAATAATGACATAAAAATACACTAGTAGTTCATGAGAGGGGTGTACATAGAGGAAACAAACCCAAATCATGTTGAAACTTAGGATCTGAAAGAGAGCAAGGTGCTGACAGAATTTTATAGGAAAAGAGTATTTAATTTCTTAGTAGAAAGCAGAATTACACTTAAACTTCAAGTTAGAATGAGTGATTGAATAATGCAAATATTAACCTATATCTTAGGATTCAGAACTCTGTAAAAAATATTTCTGACTGTACTTTCTCCTCTGATACCTTCTTTTGCTTCCTCCTTTGTCAGAAATGAACCTCAGCTAACACTGGAAGGAAAAAGTCAAAATTAGAGATACAAAACACAGAATTATTTACTGGTTAGGGCCATGGGTGAGTAGTTAAGCCACTGCTCCTCTGATTCTTATTAAAGCACTTACAAACTCATATGTCAAAGTGGTTCACAGCCTCACCTTGACAGGGCTATGTGGTAAATCTGAGCTCTTAGGTGCACTCAATATGCCCCAAGGACAAGATGTTCCTAAAGCTTGAGGTGAAAGATTTACAAAGGTGCTGCTTTACACGTGATCTGAAGAGACATGATATTTCAGCACCATCTCTGAAAAGAAGTTCAAAGCAGACAAAGAAAATTGTTAAAACATGAATTATGTATCATCCTCCCATGTATTTCAGCTACTTCTAAGCTTGTCTTCTCCTCTCTTGCTTCTGCCATCTCCCAGCCCAGCCCAAACTCAGATTCAAATTCTCAGATTTCTGAAATATATTGGGACAGGTGATACACCTATCATCTCAAATTTCTGACATACTCTTTGTGAAAATTGACTAAATTTAACTCTTAAACATACAGTAACAGGAATGAGGATAAGGAAGTTCCCATATGGATGCAATTTAGGATCATAAGTCTTGCTAAGGATAAAAGATTTCCTGACATTGGAAGATAATTTTAATTAAAGGAGAGCATGTGAATTTTACTGTGAGCGGGAATCTAGGCTAGAATGAAGCAAATTTACTCATGAGTAAGAATATCTGTTATCACAATTGCTCCAGAATAGCTGTTCTCTACCAAGTCTTATTCTGTATCTCAAAACCAGTACTGTGAACATATGACTTTCTAGAGGTCAAAGGCTGGTGGTAATTCAGAACTTAAAAGCTAACTTAAAATGAACCTTTTCATGCTTTATGTTAGTGTACAATTTTAAAATTGGTGTGGCTAACTGCAGTTATTCCTAATTTAAACAAACGTACCAAAATTGCAATTACACCTTACAATTCTAAATCCTAAGATGTAAATGTAACACTGTAGGAACATATATCATTTGGGGTCTGTTCATAGAAGCAGGTAAAATTTGCCCACTTCAGAGGAAATTTGCTTTTTTTTGGATTTGGACAAAGCTCTGAAAAGTTATTTAGAGCAAGGGTTTTTTAGCCTTCTTAAATATGTGCTATGTATAAAAGCACATACCACAATATCTATGTAAAATATGTACAACCATACATACATGTAAAATATAATCAAAGGAAAAACAATTTTTTCTAAATTGTTATGGACAGTAACCTTGTGTTTATACACAGTCCTACAACTTAGTTATGAGTACTGAGGTGATTTTGTTCCTGTGTTGTGCCTTCTTGAATAGTCAGTTTTGTTAGATTCCTTCAGGGATGGCGTGTATATTTTAAAAATTAATAACTACCCACACCCTCAGCTTGAGTCTGTTTTTGTCTAATAATTGAATGAGGTTTGTTGTTTATTCTATTGCTGCTCTAAGCATTTGTCTCAAAATTAGAAGACAAATAAGGAAATGTCATGTAAGAGAAAAAAAATCTGTGCAGAAATTGATGAATGACTAATAAGTGGCAGGTGCTTGTTTCATCTAGGTGTTTGCATGCTGTATTTCAATTATTCTGTGAGTGGGACCATAGGACCAGTCGGAAGGTATGGTAGCAAGCCAGCTTTTCCCAGCCCATCCCAAGGGACGTATCTCTAGAGAGGCCTTATCAAAAACCATATGATGGCTTACTGCATTGAGCCACTGGTGGGTTTAGCAGAACAGTCTGAAATGTGTGATAAAACCTGCTTGTTTGAATGAAAACCTGTAATACAGCCAAATGAGAAGTTTTGCATCATTGAATAAAAGAAAGAAAGGAAAGCATACAAATAGGGCAGGAAAATAGGTGTCTTGGAAAAGAATGTCTCAGAGAAAGTGATGTAGGGATTCACATAGGATGGACAACTCAATTGGAACTGCCATTATAATGCTGGGTCAAAAAGGCCTAATGCAATTCCTAGATAAATACAGAGAAAAAGAGTGAATAGAAGGAAAGAAGTGATTTTGCTTCTGTACTGGGAAGTCACGTAGCATTTTTGTCCAACATTTTTAAAAGCTTGTTAAAGAATCTGAAGAGATGCCAAAAGATAGGTAAGAATGAGTTCAGTGATATAGGAAATCTCTTATAGGAAGGTATTTAAGGCTTACTTTGTTTAAACTTTCAAAAACAAGTCTGAAAAGTTAGTTGAATGATGGATATAAACCAGCTTATAGGGAGAAAACACTGTAAAGTGAAGGGCTCAGTAATACAGGAGAGAGAGGAGGTGCAAGGATTAGCAGCTAAAGCACAAGCCCAGGGCAACCGAAATACATAATCAGTGACTATGGCTAATCACTGGACAAATCGTGGAGGTGAGTAGATTTCCCATGCCTTCATGTCTTCATATCCAGAAAGGGAAGCTTTTGGGTAGAAGGAGAAAAGCAGCAGATGAACTGACCAAATTTGAGTCAACCTGAAACCAGCTGGGAGCAGACCTTGCATAAGTCAGAAGTCCATAATGTTTATTGCAGTAAGTAAAAAGGAAAAAAGGAAATCACAGTCTTCAGCTCTGCTCTGGCCATTCTCCCCTTACCCAAACCCTACCTACTATTCTGGGGTTAGGAAGCATGGCAACAGGCTGGTGTAGGAAATGTGAAAGACAAGCAGGGAGTAGGGTGGCTTTAGATACCTGCTTCTGCCACAAAGGTGTGGTTCCATGGGCAGAAATAAGGATCAAATCACCTCGAGAAATGCAGAGACGAGAGCCTGAAAGGGAGCGTGGGCAATGCCAGCCCTCAATAGTGCCTGTGCTCACAGCCCAGCAAGACTCCAGGACCCTGTTAGGTGTCAGTTTGCTTCTATGAGTCACTGTCACATGTGTGCTCATATATATGTATATACTCCCCCACTCACTAAAATAACCACAAAGCTATTTATTATTCATGAAAAGTCCAGTTTTGTTGCCTCTACCTTTAGTCACAGTCTTTTTCTTTACTAATAAGTCAGTTTCATTTTCATAAAAAGTAATTTCTAAGGCATCATTCTAAATATTTTTTCATGTGTATCCTAAACTAATTTTCCCTAAATATATATTCAGATTCACATAGTACAGTTTATCTTGAATACACAATCGTTTTTATTCATTTTTACCTTGCTGAATGGAATAATTTTTGTTTAACCAAATGTTTTGTGGTGGGGTAGTCATACTCAAAAAAAAGGAAAATAAATATCTAAAGCTTCTGATACAGTGGTGGCATTCCTTGTCTTCATTTTGGAAAGCAGAATATTGAAATAATAAATCTGAGACTTCTTGTATTTCAAGCAGATTTCTTATTCTAAATATTAATCTACATTTGGATCACATTTTATTTCTTTTCTCTGAACTTCTCCTAACTGATTTCAAAGTGGATAGGAACATGTTTCTGGCAAACATAACTGTTTATGCAAAGGAAGGGGAAAAGCCTCCAGGTTCTAGCTGGAAGATCCTTTCCCTGGAAAAAGTCATTAGATATATAAAGAGGTATGACTCAAAATCCAGTATTTAACTTTAGCTGTAGATAGTGTTTTTCAAACAATTTTTCTAGTTGTTATTTCTTTTTATTTTCCTGTAGAATCCCTATGAAAAATATAGAGAGGATGTCCCACACAGACTCAGATTTTATTCCTTAGAGAACTCTTCAGTACTATAAGTTATGGAAAACTGCAGTTAATGAGACAGGTACATGTCTTACAACTTAAGAACATGTATAATCCACTCTTATTTGACATTCAGATTCTACCACTTTATTCTGGTATTGTTAAATCCTGAAAATATGTTCCCTAAATACATCTGCTCTGAAATATATTTTACCACAAGCATTCATGTATGTAATCATACAGAAGGTGCTTTCACGGCTTCATGATCTTACTGAAGCTTGGAAAATCCTGATAGGCACTCTGGGTTAACACTTTAACTGTCTGTTGCTGAATCTTTGCTGCAATTTTCACTCATAATCCCTAAATGCAAATGTAACTATTTCTGCTTTTTTTGGCTGAAAGCTCATTTCACATTTGCCAATACACAGCTTTTAGAAAATAACATCACATTTTAGTTTTTTTTCACTCCATTTAGACCTGAACTGAAAAACTGGAAGCAGATACCATATATCCATTTACATTGCAAATAATAACTAATTATCCATGTGAAAGGTTAGGGGTTTCTTCATTCTTTTAAAAAAAACTTTAGCTTTTAGATAAGGAAACTATTCTGCTTCAAAAGAAAATTAATAAAACCTATAATGAGAGGTATAAAAATGTTTAAACATTTACTTCGCCCACACCAAAAAAAAAATAAAAATTATTCAAAGATCTTCAAATCTTAACCCCTACAATATTATTCACCACATTTCACTTTGTCCAAGTGTACTTGTGTCAGAATAAGATACAGCTATAATTTGATGTAGTCAATCCAACATTCTTAACATTCTCAGAGAGCATGCTCTTGACCACAATGGCTGCTCAGCATAATGATGGGTGAATTTATTAATCAGTGAGAATGAGAAAATATCTACTAGGTGAAGACCATAAGTCTAGTGGTTAACCAAAGCCCCTTCCAGAGATCTCTGGAAGGATTTGAGAATTTCAAAGATACTATGGATGATCTGGGTTTTTTCTGCAAGAGACATTAATAAGCACCATCAGAAGTCAGCTTCAGAAAGCTTCATTTATCTGTATTACCATATTGGGGAGCTAAAGCAAGTTCCTATTAGGACTGTTGAATGATATCAACTTTGAGCTCTATCTTATTGCAATTGAATAATCATTGCAAAGTTTTCATTAGTGGTACCTCAGAGAAGACCAGGCAGATGATGAGGGAAGCTGTGGGAGATTTTATCTTTTTTTTCCCCTGAAAAGTTCATCAGTTTCAGATTGTTAAAAAACTTGTCTAGAAACCATCTGGTCAGCTTGAAGGTTGGGAAGTACCTAATAAAGAATCTCTGTTATCCAGGCTTGATTAACAGTGGAGACTTTGAAAATACAGAACCATTCTTAAACTTCTGGTAAAATATTTAGATATATATGTTTATCTATCTGAGCAAGTCTCTGAGACTTGTCAAAAGTGGCAGATTCCTGGCTCCTCATAAAGCTACAGTATCCCATCAAAATGGGAAGATAGCAGTATTACAAGCACGTACGTTGTTTCACTGAATAATTAGTTCATCCCTAAAAATTTATGTAATTGTGTTAGGTTCAGAATCTGTCACTATTTCCTTAATCTGTTGTTAACATTAAAGGAAAGATAAATTTCACCTACCATAATTTTTTGCCTCTTTCTTCCCAAAAGATGAAACATTCGAAATAGTCTTTTTGGAGTAATATTCATTGCTTTTGCCTACTTGCAGTCCTTACTGTAGTTGTCTTTATAGAGCAAATGCTTCCTTGCAATGACAAAGATGGCACTACAGAAAATTGTGGGGCAATTTGATGAAAGAATTGCAACAGGCAGTGCTTTACACTCTATGAAAAGTGATATGATGTATTTCCACTTACCTTGCTGAGCAAATAATGAAAGTAACTCTCTTTTCTCTGTAATATCTTTTAACAAGTTCTACTACCTGTGTAGTTGCATGAAATAAAGTCCAGGATAGTAGAGGTCTTCAGATGGAAAAGGGGAGCTAGTGTTATAAAAGTGTTCCTTTTCTTTTGAGAACTGAAAGAAGTCGCCTTACACAGGTGTATTTTGTATATTAATCTGGTCCTTGTTTTGTGATAAATGTCAGTGGGTGAGTAATTCTAAATCTGAGAGAAATATATTAGAAATGAAACATTCTCAGATACACTTCCTTTCAAAAAGAAATGCTAAAAAGAAATCTGGAAGATTATTACATCTTCCAGAAAAGCAATTATGGGTTAGGTAAATGTGCATTTATATAAGGTGGATTAATGTTAAAAGAAAGAAAAATTAAAGAAATAATGCTAAGTAATCAGGAACATTGATGCCATGACCAACATGAGGACAGACTAACCAAGACTTAGGTTTAAGTAAGCTGGTTTTGAACTAAAGGTCCTTATCCTTCCCTTGTGTTTTGTGCTCTGTCAAAACCATCAGTCTTTGTGAAATTCAGAGAGAGAGGGGGCAGGGAAGATTTGAAAACTCAGACTCTTGTGTGAAGGCAAAATAGTCTTTAATATTTCCTAACTACTTAATTCAAATAATCCTTCAGTGACAAACCCTTTTTATTCCCACATATAGAAGCATTTTTTCACCAGTCAGCAACCTGGCATGTTTTCTGTACTTTAACTAACCTCCAGGAATCAGAGATGCCGTGGTCATATTGTCTGAGATTTATGTATGAGGAAGCAGAACACGAGGCATTGATTGTGGGTCATTCATACAAATAATGTATTTCTGGGCTGAGGAAGATGAAGATGAAGCAAGAGTCCTGTGTATGTACTTCACCCACCAAGAAGGCAATGGTATGCAATTCAAGGGAAGAAGTATGTCTATACACAGCATTTTGAGGCAAAAAAAGCAAAGACTATTACTTGTAAAGAGAAGGATGCATTGAAGGGCCTCAGGAAGATTTCAGGCACATCTGTGGGTAAGAGAAAATTACTTTCAGTGTTTTGGGGTCATGGCTTTTTTTTTTTTTTNGCTTTCCAAATTAAAATCCCTAGATCTGACGTTTTGACACAGGATTTAACTGCACGGCAGTCCCTGCAAACTCCGACTATTCTATCACTTCTGTTCAGAACAGTAAGATGGACATTGTAATAACAAAATCTTTGTTGTGCTCCAAACACAGTTTAGGCAACATGGTACAAAGAGTACAGTATTATATCCCTTAGACCATCATTAATGGTCAAGCACAATTTTCTATAAAACAAAGTCTGAACACCAGAAAAGAGTCTGGAAACTGAAGTCTGGCACTTAAGCAAAGAAGCTTGAATTGAGTAATTCCTTTTCTGTCTCACACCACAATACCTGCCAAAATACAGTATTATTCTTTTGAATTTCAAGGTTATGTTCCATTCAGGCTGCTATTTTATATGAGATTCTTCAGTTCTTTCCATAATTTTCTTTATTTTCTATGTTTTTAAACCCTATAGAAAAAGAGATAAAACTATGAGAACCAATGAAGATTGCTGAACCAATGAACATAATAAGTTTCAGAGGAAAATAAAGAGGAGAAATGATAAAAAGTAAGAAAATCAAGTAGCAACAAAGAACAGGAAATTCAGCAGCTTTTCTCAACAGCTTCTTATTTTGAAAACTTCTCATGTTAACCCAATTAATAAATTCCTGTATTAATTTTTTTCTGCTGATTTTGTTTTCCAGTTCCAATAGTATCTGGGTTCCTGATGGTAATCAATAAATACTGTGAAGAGCATTTCAGATGGATAGCATTTAAAGACAGAAAAGCAAAGGAATATTACTTGAGACTGCTCAAAATTAAAATTGTCTCTAAATGATTGATATTTACTGAAACAATGTTAAAAACAAGATATTCTCAGACCTTGAATTTTTGATAAACAATGACACCAAAGTCAAAAGCCTCTACTATAAATCAAGCCTTTTGTGCTCCACACACATACAAAAAAAAAAGGAATAAATAAGCATTCTAATTTTCTGCTCTTTTAGCAGGATGAGCTGCTTTTTCTCCATGATGAACTATGGAATAAAATGTCAGTATTACAGCCTCCCAACAAGGCTTATAAAGCTGAAGGGGAAAAAAAATACATAGCACAATGTTTGATTGCAAATAGATACTTTCCTAATAGTGGAATAAAATAAAATCTTTGGTGCAAGAAAGAATTTCATAATTATAATCTCTTCTTACTGCTACCCTTTACTGACTAAGCCGTAAGGGGAAAGATTGAGGTGCTTCTATGAGAATGTCAGAGTGAGAAAAGAGGGGATCTGGGCAAAGAAAGCAAAGAGATTTTTATTTTGTGAAAGAGAGACACGTAAAAATTAGAAAAGGATCCAGTACTCATTTGGTCTAAAACTAAAACACGTTTGAGAATGTTGAGGTATCTAAGACAAGAAAATGAGAGTGAATGTTCCAAGTTTGTAGCTGCATACATATTTTTCCTCTCTTAAGTATGTGATTGATTACAGAAGCTCTAAACAAGAAATATTTCTGTATCATCTAAGGGGTACTTCTGAAATGTAGGGAAAGTGTATTCTTAGAGTACTTGTAAGGCTGACACATGGGAAAAAACTTTCAAATTGTTTGTAATTCTGGTTTTGATTCGCTAGGGAAATCAGGATGTAAAATTCCCTCTGCTGACAGGGTTATAAAGTTTGTGACTGTACCAGGCATCAATTCAGATCATGGAAAATATAAGAACTTGTGACCTTAATATCATAGGATTTAAAAGATTAGTTCTATGAGTATCCACATTTGTTATACAAGCTAATTACATGAAGAGTTTAGTAAAAGAACATTATTACAGTTGCAAACTAACAATCAAGACTGTTAGTTTCTCTACAATTTTGCAATTGGGTTTATGACAGTTATGACAGAGGGGATCTTAGAGGTGTATTTCTGACATTATCTTTGTCAACACAGGAAAGACCTAAAGGACACAGCCTAAAGGACACAGACTAAATCTCCCTTTTAGGAAGAAAATAAAAATTAATTAGGATCCCATGTATTAACTCTCAAAGATATTACTCTGTGGAAGAATTAGTGAGCAAGAGTACCCTTACTATGTGATTAAGCAGAAGTCCACAGTTCTGCATCACTCTGGTAGGGTTTTGTGTATAATATGTATAATATGTATATCCCCTGCATAAGCTCTTGGGTCAGTACTGTCTTTGCAGTACTGAGGTACTAAGGTCCATGTGGCAAGAAAATAGCCAAGAGTCCTTGAAGTGAAGAGCTCCCAAAGGCAGATATGAGAGAAAAGCTGAAGGTGGATTTAAAATCAACAGAATGTAAAGGTGTTAGGCTTGAGAACTAGTTTGTCATGTGAAAAAAATTGATTTGTTTCTCTTTGAAAACCAAATTTGAAACCAAGACACTAAATGTGAAAGTTTTTGCCAGACATTTTCCTGGTTGTTTTCTTGGTTTTTGTCAGTGAGATACTGATTTATTCCACTTAGAAATTAAATGCAAAATACAAGGAGTTAAATA